>LR544946.1:0-140269 GCA_900536305.3 Caenorhabditis sp. 40 LS-2015 | reverse complement strand
CCAGACTTTGCGATTATCGTAAAGAATCCGAAGCCACCGATTATTATTGTGGCTGAAAAGAATTCCAGAAACTTGAATAATGTTGGAAAACAAAATCTTACCTGCAATAGCGATCAGCCACCATGAGGGATTGGTGAGAAGGAATCCGATCAGGGAGGCGATTTCCAAAATGTAGATCAAAGCGGCGATGATTTGACGGTGGAGGTGAGAGCCCAGAAAGGATCCGATTGGGGCTGAAAGAATGCGAACTCGTTCACGGAGTATCAACCTGTGTCAACAATTGAAAAGTTCGATACGCAGTCATCCATGAAGTTAGCAGGGTGGTCTAGGCCTGAGAAAACCCAGGCTGAGCAAATCTAAAGCTGAGTAGCGCGAAATAATATTATCTTATGGATGGCACTTTCAATATTCAATATAAACTGAGCAATCTAAAGCTGAGTAATCTAAAATTTGAAAACCCTGAGCAATTATGCGCCTAGTAGTCAGAACGGAAAAGGAAGGACTAACTTTCCACATAGCCTGAGCAACACTGAGATGAACAATCCAAAATGGATCTGGGACGCAGACTAAGCACTTCATTCATCACCGCCGAAAATCTAAGAATGCTCACTTTACTATTGCTCAGTGGATATCTCTTATGTATGATCGTTCAACTCTAAATTGCTCAGGTTTGAATTGAGCAATCCTAGACTGAGCAATCCAAAGCTGCGATGAGGAAGACATGCAAAACTAAGCAACGGCAAGACAAGCAATTCACCGGTCAAACTGAGTATCAAACTTCTTCGACTCACCCATAGTGGCTACCACTGGAATGGTGCACGCAAAATACTTCCACGCCGTCTCCGAAACATCGCCCATCATGACTGCTCGGTACCAGAACCCGAACACCGATACGACTCCTGAAAATGTTTCGATGGCCTAGAAACATCCTCGGCCATCCTTTACCCTTCAAAATCATGGTGGTCGGTGTGGCGGTCTTCTCGCTGACTCTGAACAAAAGAGTCACTATCGAGAACATACAAATGTCGATGCCACTGCCAGCGAACGCATCGAATACCCCTCCGATGATTCCGGTTAAAAATAGAACAAAGCCCTTCCAGAAGGAGAATTCTGGAATCTTGACGAACGTCGGTCGCTTCTTCTGTGCATTCAGAAGACCCAATGCGAAGGCGAAAGCTGTCCAGATGGAGACGAACATCATCTTTTTTTGAGCACCCGTGAACAGAGGGTCGAACTGGAAAGGGGCAAGATTTGGGATTATAGAGGACTCAAAAATAAGAAAAACAGGCTGTTCAAAAGGAATCCTGTACTCACAAAATGAACGCCAAAAATGAATCCAGGAATCGCTCCAACTATTCCGAAGAGAACCGCCATCGCCTCGAATTTGAGTTTCATGAAGATGACGCATATCAGAGAAGACATCATTCCTGGAATCTCAGAATCTTTCAGAATCCCAGAATCTCAAAATCTCGGAATCCCAGAATCTCAGAATCTCAAAATCTTTCAGAATCACTCTCGGAATCTCGGAATCATTATAGAATTTTAAAAGTTGTAATATTTCAAGAAAAAATATCTGACGACACTTGGATTTTCATGTTGAAGATCAAAATCCGAAATTTGAATTTCTGGTCCGTTTTGATCTACACCCACCTACGCTCTGCCCCATCAACGAGAAATCTCTGGCTATCGTGGGATCCAAATGGAGCACCAACGTCATCACAGGGAAAGCCACGGCTCCAGCCCCCTCGGCAGTCATTCCGGCCACTAGAGCCCCAAAAATCATAGTGACTGGCATGTGCCAATAATTGAAGTACAGCGGGAAGAAGTTGTACCGAAACGCAGTACACCACCATAATGTCTGGAATAAAAATTTCCAGAATCTTCATGTATCCGTTTTTCCAACTTACATGAACAAAAACAAACGGGATCAGAACCGCTACAAACTTCCTATACTTGATGAATACATAATCTGAGAGAGTCGGATTCTCCGGAAAATTATTGACCTTTTCGGCATGCTTCTCGTCCAATTGTTGACCTGATGATTGACGTTTGCAGTGGAGCGCACTTGCTAAAACACTCACCCTCCAATAGATACTTTTTGCACCATTTCAAAACTTTTGAATCGTTTTGAGAATTTTCAGAATCTGTCATAGTACAATGAGTAGAAAAATGTTGATGATGATAAATAACAGATTAATCTATTTATTTATAAATAAAATTATAATATCAGCATCAAATCGGAACAGGTTTCCCCACACACCAGAAGCCGCAACGTCTTCAGAAAAAGACAGTCTAGGCTTTGAAAGAGAGAGAACAAATATAATTGTCATCATTTCTGGGCAGAAGGAGAATTTGATCATTTGTTCTCTGGTTGGTACTGCGGAAATTGTACGCAAAAGTGTACAGCTTTATACTTTTCGATGGTGAAAACACAATAGTTTCTGAATTTGAAAAGATTCATCCTGAGAGCGCATCGTTTTGTAGTCTTCTGTGACTCTTTACTTGAAAAATATACTTTTTGACCACTCGGGAACCAAGAAAATCGATCGAAAATCCCGAAAAGCGCTCTAAAAAACGGAAAATTTCGGATCCGCCCACTTTACACGCGAAACATGGTGGGCGGCGGAACCCGTGAAGCGTCGGCTGCAACTTTTCACACGCAAAGTATGGTGGGCGGCGGAACCCGTGAGGTGTCGGCCCATCACTTTGCATATAGCCCACCGCTCCCGCCTCAGTTCGTAATCTCTCAAAAGCGGGTGGAGGCGGAGTGTCGTAGGGCAACCTTCGACACTTCGGAGATTACCAATCTGTACCCCAAGGTACGTACGGTACTTCCCCAAGGTACCCACTGGATCGGTATCCCCAAGGTACCCACATCCGCTCGCTGGGCGCGCAAAAGTAGCGCGCCGGCAATGCCTGCATCGCACCAAAGCTGCGAAGCTGCAATTTCCCGTGGCTTCCTCCCGGGAAAAGTTCCCGGAGATCCCCTCTCCGCTTTTGATAATTTTTGGAAAAGGAGCCTCGCGAGGGGCTCCGAAAGGATAGCAGCTCTGAATTAACTTTCGTTGCGTGGAAAATAATGAATGTGCACATAAAAATCTTTAGATCGAATCTCAAATTGCAGGAGAAGGAATGAATCATGGATCGTAAGGGTACTTGGATCTTTGAATCTCTGGAATCTTCAGGTTCTCTTAAAACCCCTGGAATTCGAAATCGTTCTAAATCCGATAACCAAGGATTCTCAAAATTTTAGAATGACCAACCGCGACCATAGGACATTTTCTGAAAACTACTGAAGCAACTCTTCAGACTACGAATCAGAAGACGTCGAAATAATTTGAAATCTGTTTAACAATTTTTACTCGATTCCCTTCAACAATTCCTTATCGTTCGAAGTTTTTCTCACTGAAAACAGTAGAGATTTTCACCACTTTTCTACAAATTTCTGCATATCCGCTCGATTTGGACGTCAGACATCGTTTACAATGCAAATCTTCCCGTTTTCGGTCATTTACTATTCCATTATTATTCAGATCTCCACAAATGAGAGCTGGCAGTCAAATAAATTTTGGCGCGAAACACGGGACACAACAACGAAAACAAAGCCGTAAACAAGTAAACAACCTTAAAGGCGCACCGTAAATGGACACAGTAATTTTTTTCAATTTAATTCCTAAAATTTTTCCGATTTTTTTTTCTTCGTTCTCGACCGATTTCGCTAATTCGTTTTGCTTTTTTCAGATAAATCGAACAAGAAGGAGTCATTATGTAAAGTATTTTTCGATTTGGAGAGCTGAACATTTAAAAATTGATCGAAACTGAGAAGAGATGACAGTTAATGNGGAGTCATTATGTAAAGTATTTTTCGATTTGGAGAGCTGAACATTTAAAAATTGATCGAAACTGAGAAGAGATGACAGTTAATGGTTCCTTTTTGTTCGATTTATCTGAAAAAAGCAAAAAGAATTAGCGAAATCGGTCGAGAACGAAGAAAAAAAATCGGAAAAATTTTAGGAATTAAATTGAAAAAAATTACCGTGTCCATTTACGGTGCGCCTTTAAGGTTGTTTACTTGTTTACAGCTTTGTTTTCGTTGTTGTGTCCCGTGTTTCGCGCCAAAATTTATTTGGCTGCCAGCTCTCATTTGTGGAGATCTGAATAATACAAAGCTTTGTTTCGATTCTTGTTTTGCAACATCTTTCCAGAAATTTTGGCGTGTTAAGAAAGTATGCCGAAATTTGAAGGAAAAGGGTGAAAATCTTGATTTTTTACAGTTTTTTACTATTTCTAGTTTTTAAAAAAACGAAGAAAAACTTCGGAAAATGAGGGAACTCGAGGAAGAACTGTTTGAAAATTCAAAAAACCACAGTAATGCTCCAAAAATACATCGAGTAACAATAGAAAACAGATTGTACTAGTTACATCTGTTTTATTGATTTTGAGCATAAATATTTCAACTCATTACAAGCAAAAATTCAATTATTTGTCACTTTCGGTCCGTTTCTGCTCTCCTCGATGTTCTTCTCGATGCGCTTCGGATCCGTCGATTTCGGAATGATAAATAGCGATGTTTCTCAGTTTTCTTTCAATTCATATTTTCGTGGCGAGACCCAGTCGCCCATCTCCAACATGCGCCTTTAAATCGTACGGTACTCGCGCGCCAAAACTTTTATTCACGATTTTTCACCTCATTTTACTCATTTTTCGCCCGATTTCAGCAGAAAAAGTAAGATTTCAGCCCGATTTTTCGCGAAAATTTACCAAGAATTCCTTTTTTCCAGCAAAATGATTTGGGAGATCCCGATAATAGGCGACTTCATCACGAAGCCGTTCAAGGCGGCGAAACTCTACGAGTTCTACGATCGGCTGCATCTGTTCACCGTCTATCTGCTCGGCTTCTTCGTTCTACTCACTGGCGCCAAGCAACACTTTGGAAATCCAATCGACTGCATGCTGCCGAAGCAACACGATGGTCAATATTTTGACTTTTTCTTCTGAATTTAAAAACATTGCTTTAAACATTTGAAAAACTGTGTTTCACATCAAAAATACTCACTTTTTCACCAAAAATTCAGCTCTTCCGGGTCACTTTTCATATAATAATTTTCAGATCTCAAATCCTGGCGCGAGTACATTCACAACTTCTGTCTGTTTTACGGAACCTTTCGCTACGAGCTCAACAACGGCACCACCGCCTTCGGCTCGTACACAGAAGACGCCTCGGTGAACTACTACCAATGGGTGCCGTTCTTCTTCGCCTTCCAAGTCTGCTGCTTCCTGCTGCCCTTCTGGTGTTGGGCGTACATGCAGAAGTTGATTTGTGGGTGAAATGAAGAGACGGAGAAAGTTTCAAGAGACAAACTGTAGCTCGCAATGAGATTATCGATTGGAACGAAGAGCAAGCGGAAATGTTGACTGGGTCTGAGAAACACCACATCTCGCTATCAGCTCCTCGTTTGTATTTTGAACTGCTCATTGTTGCAATCGATAGATTTCATTACGATCTGCATTTTGTCTGTTGACAGTTTTCACGTAACAGTTTTCGTTTCGAAGATACAACGAATTCTTCCAGACATCGACATGGCCTTCATCGTCGAGTACGCTGGAAAGATCAACAGCGAGAAGACGTTCGAAAAAACCAAAGAGAAAGTGGACCGTCTTGTCGCCTACATGCACGACCACTTCAAATATCGTAGGGCTCACAAGATGGGCTACTTCTCGTGGATCACGTTCAACTCGGCGTTTCCCAGTGTGCTGTATACCATCACCAAACTATTCTTCATAGCCAACGTCATCGTTCAAGTGAAGCTGGTGTGCAAGTTCTTGGACGTCAACTCGTGGACGTGGGGCTTCGATGTAAGGGTTTTGGAGGGATCTGGAGGATCCTGAAGGATTCTGAGAAGCTCGGATGATTCTAGAAGAAGATGTTAGATCTCAAAGTCTCCAAATTCTGAACCCCGAAAATTCCAAAACCCATCAATATATTTTCAGCTCGTTCAAAAGTTCCTGGACCCGCCACACCGTACGCCCGAATTCTACGCCGCATCGGATAAGCAAAAGTTCGCGGCGATCCTAGCTGACGGCAGCTACAACCGCTTCCAGTACTTTCCGATTCTCGTCGGCTGCGAATATCAGCTGCAGGAGTCGGTGGACAAGTTCGTCAATCATAAGGCGCAGTGCATCATTCCGATGAATGTGATCAACGAGAAAATCTTCATCGGGCTTTATTTCTGGCTTCTGGTGGTGAGTAGAGCTAGTCAATTCTCAAATTGTGTCTCCCAGAGCTCTAAAAATGCTCCAACCCCCTTATTTTCCAGCTCACCGCTCTTTCCGTCATCGGCACCATCAAATGGGCGTTCCGTATCAAGAGTCGCAAGGGAAACGAGGCGCTGATCTTCAAGCTGATCAAGAAGACGCTGGAGCAGGAGAAGCACGACAGCAAAATGTTCGAGTATCGATTCAACTTCGTGCACGACTACCTGTGTGCCGATGGAATTCTGCTCATCTACTTCATGATGGACACCAACGGATTCCTGAAGACCGAGGAGGTCATCGGCGCGTTGTTCCAGAAATATGTCGAGGAGGCTGGAACGATGCCGGTTTGTTGGGGCATTTTGGGATTTTTTGTAGCCGGAAGTGAAAAATTTAGTTTCAAAAAGTAGGTGGAGTCTCCTGCTGAGCAGATACTCCAAAAAGCATTTACGGGTGGGCGGAGTCTTCTCAATCTTTTTTGATTGCCATCCAAACCTATTCCAGCTTACCGAGAGTGAGCGGAGCGTCCAAAAAAGTGGGCGGAGCTTCCTCAATCTTCCCTGATTTCTACCTAATTTTTCCTCAGTTTCAGTCCGCTCCATCGCTGACCAGTCGATCGCCGAACAAGGGTTATTCTGGTGAGACTAATTTTATCTTTTTGCTTCGAAAATCCCTCTTCCAGAACTCAACTATGGATTCGATCCACGACAGAAGATTTGAGCCGGAATCTCTCCAGAATCCTCTTCAGAATCCAAAAATCTGCAACATTGTTCCATCATTTCCATCGCAAAGTCTCTGAATCATAACTTCTCGCCATTCAACCCAATTGAACCGAAAATAGAACTTTCTAACATGTGTCATCCCCAATTTCGCTCCATTGTTTGCCTCCTTTTCCGCGATTCTCAAGTTTAATTATCTGATTTTATTAGCATTTTTTCACATACATATATGGATATACAAATTTTTTGGTGTACCTGATCTTCTCTTTGAATAGCTATCAAGGGGTTTTTTGTTGCTCGGGGTGTGTCTTAGAAAAGGGAGCCATAGAATAGAGGGAGAATACTGATTTACAGTTTAGGGTGCCTAGAACATGGGGGCAAATTATGCAAATTTTAAGGCACAGAGAAAAAAGTGGGGGAAAATTGAAGATAATTATGGCCAATGTGGGGAGTCTGAAATCACAGTATATGGTAGAGACTTATCACAGAAAAAATTCAAAAAAAAAAGAACCAAAAAAAAATTGATCAAAAATCCATGAGAATCGCCGGATTCGATGACTTTTCTGATTTGAGCTTTTTGGAGAGTGAGAACTTGGATTCTTCTGGAAAAAAAAGGTTGAAATTTTGAATCTCATTAAAAGTGGGCGTGGCTTACTGGTGGGATGGAAGTGTCGATGGCCGACGTAGTGGATGAAGTCGACGAGGGATTGACGGTCTTTGGCTGAGACCTCGAACAGTTTCACTTTTTCCCGCGCCGCCCAACTGTGGGCGAACGCGCTGTCCACGGTGGCCGGTCGGTCTCGCATGTTGGCCAGGACGACGATGGGGACCTGGAACGAAAGGGGGCGGGGCTTAGTGAAGCTGCTTTTCTTGAAAATTTAAAATTTGAGATATTCCGATTATTTTTTTTGGAATCGACTATACTCTTCCAGTGGACCAATTTTCATGAGAGTTATACAAAGTTCAAGGCGATTCTTTGGAGATTCTAAACTTGACGTCTTCAAAAGTAATGTGGAGCGAAAAAGGGGCGGGACTTAGAGTATAAGTGAAAGTTTTGCCGAAACTGTTTCGGGAGGTTCATTGGAAGTGTTGGTTTGATCGAAATCGGGATTTTGAATTTTGAAACTTGCTTTCTTGTGGAACACAAACAGATAGACATACCCAAAAAGCCCCAAAAAGCACTAGTAGATTTTCGCATTTTTTAAAAGTAAAAATCTACCATTCTCGAGCTCTCACCTCTTTCTTATCCTTGCCAAACTGTCTATCGATCCATTTCTTCAACAAGTCCACCCGATTGAATGACTCGTAGTCGGCCACCGAGTAGACGAGCACAAACGCGTCGGCCGCTTGCACGTACGCTTTTTTCAGCTCCACTGCTCCATAATTCGAGACTCCCGCCGTGTCGTGAAGAATGAGAATCTCTCGGGCCTTGTCGGGTTCTTCCAGGAGCACTTGGTACGTGTCCTCGATGGTGGCTTCGTAGGGCTGGAATCATGAATTGGGTGAATTTGGCGTTTTCAGTTTTTGAGGATTCTAGATTTTCTGCGATTCTATGCTTTTCGAAATCCTCAGAGTTTCAAGATTCCTGGATGTTTCATTTTTTGAATTTCGAAATTTTCAAGACTTCATGGACCTAAAAAGTTTTAGAATACCCGAATTCTTAGAATTTTCCATGTTAGAAGACGTGCCAAAAACTCAGGATCAGATTCTGATTCTGGAAAAGATCAAAACTCTCTACTAAACTCTATTTTCAGGCTCAAAATTCCTTACGACTCGAGACCGTGACGTTTTCCCGTACCTTATTAGTGATGTCCTCAACACAGGCGACTTGTCTGAGAATGGCGGTCTTTCCGACCTTCTTTCCTCCAACCACAATCACCCTCATCGCTCTCCCCATTCGTCGGCTCCGCGCCGCCGACGGTTTGATCGAATCGCTGCGAGTCGTTCGGATGCTGTCGTTGGCTCCACGACGTTCGCCGAATAACGGACGGTCGAGGTCCGCCGAGTCGACTGCCGACGGACGGTAGACACGAGTGTGGTTCAGGTAGTCTTTTTCTGAAAGATTTGGGAAGATTTGAGGTGTTGAGAATTGGTTATTTGGGGTCTGATGTTCTCAGTGTTTTTCGGAAGTTTCTAGGTCTCATAATCTCAGAAACCTAGAATTTTTAGGATTTAAAATCGGAATCTCAGAATTGCAAAATCCAATAATCGTTTTTTATTTGAAAAAATCGAAATTTTTGGAATTTTTGACTCAAAATTTCTGTGGCTTCTGGAACTCTGAAATTTCTGACGATTCTCAAATTCTGAAAGTTGGGAAGTTTTACATTCTTGTATTTCTAAAATCATAGTTTTCAGAGTGTAGAAATTTCGAAGATTGGCGGGAACTTGAGATTTTCAAAAACCCAAGATTTCGAAATTCTGAAAATATTCAAGTTTCAATGAATCTCAAGATTTAGGACTTTTCGATTTTTTGGTTCTTTGTTTGGATTTCGAAACTCCGAAGTCATATGAATTTATATGATCTAGGTTTTTCGAGATCCTAAGATTTGGGGGAATCTGAGACCACAAATATGCGACTTTTCGACACACCATTCTCCTCATCAATACTCATTTCCCTAAAAATCTTGCTCCAATTGGGTTCCAGATTCAACGCCTCCATCTCCTTCGACTCATCCACATTGTGCAGTGGGCTCCGTCGATACTTCTCGGGTCGAGACTTGAAGTTCATCGACACCGCTTTCCGGATTTTCACATTCGTCATTCTCTTGGACATGATTTTCGTTTTGTTGTTTGAATATCAGAGAGTATAGCCGGAGTTAATTAGAAGGCTTAACTTTGAAGAAAGTGGAAAATCGGGGGGTGAAAAGTGACGATAAGAAGTGATTATAGATGGCAAAAAGGGAGGGAAACTGGTGATACATATGGTTATGAGGGGAGGGGAGACAGCAGAAACTGTTATAAAATTGATAAGGAGTTCTGTGTTTGGTTTGGGAGATGACGGGGAAGAGAGAGAGAGAGAGAGTCATAAAATTTATGAGTTTTTGGAGGGAATTCTGATTGAAAATGCAGAAAAGTTGGTTGAAAATATACATTTTTCCTCTCACTTTTGGAAGTTTGAGGGGGATTTTCGCTTTGAAAAAACTGAGATTTCACATTGTGAAAACTCTCCAAACTTGATCACTTGGTGATTTTTAAGTCGCCAACTCATTTCAACAGGAAAATTATAGGCTTAGAGTTTGAAAAATCAACATTTTGAGCTGAAAATTTTGTGATTTTTTGCCGTTTTTCGAATTTCGGGGGCGTTTTTCAGAACCTCAAATCGACTCAAAAAGTGGTCACTTCGGCTCAAGAAATGAAAAGGTTTGCAATTTGACAATTTCAAAAAAATATGGTTTTCGAGGAAGATTCTAAGACTCTAAAATTCTGAATTTCGAAGATTCTGGGATTCCTTTAAATCGAATTCAAAAACCAAAATTTGACCGCCATTTTCAAAAAAAGACATCAAGTAAGATGTCAACTTTCTCTCGCCCCTTCTTCCCACTCTTGATTCATTTTTTCCAGATGTTATCTCTCTCTTTTTTTCGAACTTTTTTTTGTCGATTTCCGATTCTCAAGAGTAGACAAGGAGAATGGGTGTGCCCTCTTTCTCATTCGTCGATTTTTCGGCAAAAAATCGAACGGGAAATTTTTGAAACCTACCAACACAAAGCGATGTCTTTCGATTCGCCTTTGTCGCGTCGAGAAAGGTGGCCGCGAGTGAGAAACGACGATTGGCGGTCTGAAAATTTGAGGATTTTAGGGTTCTGGATCATTTATGATGATTTTAGACCTGAATTTTGGCTTAAAATCGATTTTTTTGGTCTAAAACGGTTTTGAAATTTGAAATTTGCTCCGTTTCGAATGATTTTTGAAGGATTTTAGACCCAAGTTTTCGCCAAATTTCCCTATTTTTCAAGTCAAATTTACCTCCTTTTTGTGCAAATTTCGATGCATTTTCGCTCTTTTTTTTAAGCCAAAGAATCGACCAAAGAAGCTAGGAAGAATAGCTAAAAAAATCGCGGCTCCCATCCTTTTTGAGCCTGCGAGATAACAAAACATATATTTTCAAAATAAATGGCTCCTTTTTTGTGAGATTTAGAAGGCAATCCAATCTTCTTCTTCTCTTCAAAGGTGACTCACATTCCATTTTTGGTTGTCAGTTTTTGGAGAAGGTTTTTATTGCATTTTTGGCCACAACAAATTTAGCTTTTTCTGTTTTTGATTTTCACCGTTTCCTGTATTGTCTAACCTATTTCTAGGCTAATATGAATCACTCCTCGGCTTCTCAGGGTCTAGGTCACTGTTGGACTTTTTGTGGTTTTTTGTTATCATTTAGCCAACTTTTCGGGTTTTTCGATATTTTGAATCCGTTTTCAGACATTTTCTCCCATTTTCTACACACCTACCTTCTGCGGAACGTCCAACGACGGCGTCGAGGTGGCGTCGACGCGAGAAAGAGCAGCTCGTGGAGTGACTCCGAGCGAGAGCTTTCGAGAGTGCCAACTATCTGAAAGCATGATGCGAATGGGTTTTGTGACCTTTTTTCGTTTTTTTTTTCGATAGTTTTTGTCAGATTTCGAGTTAATCTCCATGTGTGTGGGAGGGATTACTGTTGGATTCGCTCACCACCACTCATTTTCCGTCGATGTTTCGTTCTTTTCCGATCAGAAATTCGGCAAGTTTTTGCGAAGCGAACGAATATATAAAAATAAATAATGATGACTGGGCTGCCAGTCTGTGTATGCTCTTCTTTACAGCATTGATAAAATGTGTTGAATGAAATTAATCGGAAATAATAAACACAATAGAAGTGGTGGTGGTGGTGGGCAGACACATTGAATGCTCTGCTCTCATTCAATATAAACGATTTGATATTGGAATTTGATAGTTTATGGTGAGAAAGAAAAACAACAAGTTAAAATCATGCACTCTTTTCTGACCAATTTTTCAACAATTTTCCAAAGTTTTGCCAGGTTGAATATTGTTTCTTTGAATTCCCCATGCGATTCTTTTCGATTTGACATGCAATTTCCCATAAAAAATCTCGTAAAACTCACAAATTAGCTGCCTATTTCAGACGTTCAGGAATATTAATCCACCGAAAGCCTCCAATCGTCGTTCATTATGGCGCATCGTACGCAAGATCTCGTCGCTGTGTTTGCACAACCCCTTCATTTTTCGGCGATTTTCACGTGTTTTTCGGCTCAAATCCGGGTGCGAATTGCTCATTTTGAGTGTTTCGGAAGATAAAATATAACTTTTCTGTGTGGACTTGACGAAAAGTGAGTTGGCACTGATAAATGTGGGCGGATTGGAGGAGCCAGGTGTCGTTAAAAGCCACAGGGAACTATTGAGAACATGGAAGATCTGAAGAAAAGGAAGAAAAAAGTTCCTTGAAAAAAAAAATTCACAAGAAAAATTGCCAAAACAGAAGTCACCGCCTACACAGAGACACCTTCAAGGTCATTTCATGTTTACCGCATTTATTTTTAGCAAAATTGAAGAAAAAATTCAAATTTTCCATAAAGAAAATTTGATTTCTGCTCATTTGAAGGCCTCCAATTGAATGTATATATTCGTCCTTGGACTACTATTTCTTATCAATCTCTCTTTCTCTGCCAAAAATTTTTGTTTTGCTGCGGGTTTTATATTACCCCTTTCCTTCGCCGCTGATAACGACCCCTTGCCTTCAATCGACACACACAACAACACTTCGTTTCTGCCAAGTTTTCGTATTTCCCCTAAAAACTTTAAACCGAAAAACTCGATTTTCACAATTTTTTCAGGTATGAGCCTTCTCCGTCGTGCCATTCCCTCTGTTCGCTGTACTGTGAGATTCGCCTCTGGTTGGTGCATCATTTCATTGAAAAAAAAAATAAACTTTGAAAAATCGCAAAAAAACTCTCAAAATTCAAACTACCGCCAATTTGAGAGGTCTGCATGTTCTCGTCGCTGTGTACAATGAACTTTTCCGCTAGATCTTACGCGCAAAACAAGTTCAACAGATTTAAAAAAAACCAGACGATAAAACCAGATTTTCAATTTTCAGGTCGTCTCTACACAAAGAAGCACGAATGGGTGGTTGTGGAGAACGGTGTCGGAACTGTCGGAATCACCGATTTCGCCACTGTAAGTGGGAAAATTCGGATTTTCTGAAATTTGTCCCCAAATCGAGCATTTTAAAGTTTTCCAGCATTAAAAGCTTGTTCGTTTTTGGTCAATCTGACTCGAAAAATTCGAATTATCAACTTTTTCGTTTCAGGAACAACTCGGCGACGTCGTCTACATCGAGCTTCCCGACGAGGGCACCGAAATTGCCAAAGGCGATTCGACAGGCGCCGTCGAGAGTGTGAAGGCCGCCTCCGACATCTACGCACCCGTCTCAGGAACAGTGACCGAGAAGAACGTGAGACTCGAGGAGGAGGCGGGGCTTATCAACAAGAGCCCATTCGAGAAGGGATGGTTGTACAAATTGCAAGTGAAGTCCACGGAAGAGCTCAACAAACTGCTCAGCGAGGAGCAGTACGAGAAGTTCAAGAAGGACGAGGAGGCCGCTCACTAATCTTTTTTTTCTTGTATTTATTATAGTCTCTTTTCTCATGTACTGGTAATTGATAGATTTATTGAAATAGTGAAAAAATCAATATTTACAGTTCAAAATTCAAAAAAGAAGCGAGAAATCCCTGACTATTTAGCTGATGATTTTGAATATGGGGAAAAAGCATAAATTCAAAAGAAGGACAGATCACAGAGGAAACAGGAGGAGGAGGCGGAGTTTCGACAAAAAAATTCAAAAAAAAATTAATTCGATTAAACACATTCAAACTAACGGCGGGAAGCGGTTCACACCCTTCAGACCGTCGATGAACCCGTTTCGCATGTGTACGGTGGTGTAGAGGGCCAGCGTCCTCCACACTGTCACCGCGTCTTTTTTCTGATTCTCGTCGAGATCCGTCATTAGGCTTAGGCGGTGTTCCAGCGCGAATTCCATGGCGTCCTGGAAAGATTTTGTGTGAAAGTTTGAATTTCGCGGGGATCACGGGAGTTTGATAGAGCGCAATTTTTCAGATTTTATGTTTGCAAACTCCAAAATCGTCAGTAAACAAAATGAAAAAAATTAAAGCTTGAGAATATTCAAATTTTCTCTGACACTGAAAAACAATTTTTCCTCGGAAAATTTCCTCGGAAGGAATTTCCAAAATTTACCTGGAAAATATCCCAATATTCGTGTTTGAATCCTCGATCCGCGAATTTGACATGCTTCTGGCCGACTGTGTACAGAAAGGACTCCGTCCTCTCCATATGATAAATGTTTTTGACCACTTGGGCGAGCGTCTGGAAATATATTATAGCTTTGCAAGTGTTTCGATCTACTACTGCAAACGCGCTCAATTGAGCTTTCAGTCTCATCAGCGTTTCGCAATGTTGAAAACGCGCTTCATCTCAATGCAAACTTCGCACTGATAGGCAAATTGAACTCAAAATAGGACAGTCGGTTTTTGATCTACCAATGCTTACAAGACCAGTTCTCACCTGCACAAACTTCAACGCCTGCGATCGGAACTCTTTCGACTCCTTCCACTCGTCACCCTGATATTTCGAAATGAACGGGAACAGTTGTTTGCAGTTCGGATTGTGGTCGAAGATGAAGCAGTAGATCGCGGATCCCAGCTCGTATAAATTATCGAACTCGTCGGACCACGTACGGCGGAGAATCTCCTGAAAGAAATGAGCCATGAATATTCATGAAGGAGACGAGGTTTTTGTACTTTGAGCTCCCACTCTCGAGTATTCATGGCCAACACAATGATTAGTGGCCTAGAAACCTCCAAAAAAACCTAGGCCAAGTTTCAAAACCAAGACTCACCTTCTCATAGACGTTGGGTTCCCACTTCTCGATGTTTCCCTCGAAGACTTTCTGAAAACGACAATCGTTAGATCGGTCGAAACAAAGGGCCTAGATTTCCACAAAAGAAGAAAAGCTAGGCCACCAACCAGGTCTGAAATGTGACCCACCTTTGTGCCATTACTGTAGGCGGCATTGTTCGAGTCGCTCATCCTTCTACTCCCATTCACCTTGTTCTTGCGGTTCGCCTGTGGTGTACTGAACGAGGCGCCCTTCTCGGAGACACTGAAAAAAGAAATTGATGGGTTGGCGGGAATTCAAATTCTTGTGGGTTCTAAGGTTCAAAGCATGGCCTAACCTTGTGGATCGAGAAAGTTGGGCCACAAGAAAACTGAAAATTCAACCGAGAATTTAAGTCAAAACTAGTCAATTTTTGTGGTTATTGAATGGAGAAAGTTGGTCCACCCTTGGGTAACTTTTTACGATGAGTCCGAAAATCGAGGTTTCAGAGTCCCAAAACCGTCCAGAAGCTCTCTTACCATCTCAAAAGAATCATAATTCTGGAGCAGTAGTGTAAAAGAGAGAATCTCACAGGGGAGAATGTAGATGAAGGTTTTTGCTATTTGAGTAATGAGAAAACGAGAAAAAAGACGAATGGCTCATTTGCTTAACGAGTCAATTTGATGCAGTTGACACGCCCACTTTTTCTTTTGCTTCTCCGTTTTCTAGATTCTTCTCTCGGTTTTTCTAGTGTTCTTTCGAGCACTCAATCTGCATAATCATTGGGTTGCTTTCGAATTTTCCCCATTTTCGAGAGATCTTCAAAATTTAAATGGTTTCATAGTACTGTAACTGCTGTCGAAAGAACCCCGCAAAATTATGGGCGTTCTGACAAAAAAAAGACCTGACTGGTCTGAAAAATGAAGAATGGGGGGAAAACCAGGAAAACAGAAGACAGGGGATTAATTTTTTCGGACGGTATTATTAATTTCCTGTTTTTTTGGCTAAGTCTTACTAGCGGAAATTATGTTTCCACTACTTTTCAGGCGGCCTAGGATCAGCTAAAGAGGGAAAAAGTTAGGCCATGAACTTGGGAAAAGGTGAGCATAGAGTTTAGAGAGATTCTTCTGGTTCAGAAAAATTGAAAGGAAACGTTTTCAACCAAAATGTGAGACTAGCTTTTCAGTGAGATTCGATTTTCTAGGTCGTCTGATTTTCAGAATTATCCACAATCTCGTAATTTCAAAAGTTCAGAATTTTCGAAGATTTGAAAATTCAGAGTCTCAAAAGCTTTTGGAGAGTATCAAAATCCTAGAATCCATGGAACATTAGAACCTTCAGAAATCTCAAAATTTCAGAATCTCAGAATCTCCGATCCCTCAGAATCACGGAACTTCAGAATCTCAAAATCCTACGTGTGAATTCCGAAGTTTCCTTCCTCTTCTTCTCCATCTCATCATGTGATTATGATGAGAGGAAAAGTAGAAGACGTCATCTTGAGAAAAAACCTCGCAGATCCCAAAAACGATTTCTGGAACACCCTAAAAAAGAGATCCCGGGGGGACCACAAAAAAAAACAACTAAAAATGTATACATTTTTGGATAACCCCAAAAACAAGACAGAGTCATTTATCATTTTCAGAATCTTCTAGAATTTTCTAGAATTCTAAACAGGGGAGATTCTGGATTTCAGAAGGATTCAGAAGACGTCATCTAAGAAACAAACCTCGACGTGGAATGGGACCTTTGATGCATGAATCTTGGGCGGCTCGTTTTCAACATTTTTTCTCAGTGAAATTTTTCTTGCAGCAAAAATAGTCAATCTGAGGTAGTCAACTGAAGACTGCTACTAGTTTAATTTGAATTTCTCATCCTAGCTCCGCCCACATTTGCCTCCCCTCTAGCAGCTTACTCTAATGGATTGGATTCTTCTGGGAGAGAGAGAGAGAAAGAGGACACAACGTTATCAGATTGAGAAGAGAAATAGTGTGTGAAACGGGGAGAGTTTAGAGAAAAAAGTAGAAAAAGTGTGCGACGACGACGACGACGTCTTCTGAATCTTCGAAAGCGCTTTGCACATCTTCTCTAAAGCAGAAAAAAGCGGAAACTCGTGAGGACTCTCTCTCTCTTGTTTTCTCGTTGAGCCCCGAGAATGGAGATTGAAAAAAAAATGGAAAAGGAAGATGGAGTGTTTTGTGTTGTTGTTGGTGGGACAAATGGAATGTGTTACAGAATGGGTGATGGGGTTCCATGAGAATTCAGAAGACGTCACGTCATCTGGAGTCGGAATTTTTAAGAATCTGGTTATTTGTAGAGGAGGAAAAGGGGATTTTGAGATTATGAGATTCTGAAGAATCGTGAGATTCTATAGTATTTTGAGATTTTGAGATTCACAGATTCTGTGGTTTTCCAAATCTCAAACTTTATAAAATTCCAGAATAATCCAAAACTGCAAAATATTCGAAATGCTTCGTTCTCTGAAATCTTGAAAACTAGAAGTTTCAAAAATCCGAAACTTCAGTTTTTCAAGGAAATGGAAATCAAATTTTTCAAGATTCTGAACTCTTCGGACTCGAATTTTTCAGAAGACCAAATCAAAATCCATTGATTTCTTCTCAGAATCCGCCTCCACAAGACTTGGAAAATTTCATTATGTTCATTTGTAGACTAAATTTGTTCCAGGTGTTGGGGTGAAAAATGAGTTATTTTCAGTAATCCAGCCAGTTTTTGGTAAACGAAAAACATGATTTTCAGAGTCTCTGATTTCAGATTTTTCTGAAAGAGTGTCGATTGGAAAATTTTGAAAACCAAAAGCTCCTCTAGAATAGAAACCCGCTCGAAAGCTCCGAGAGTGCTCCAAAAATAATGGCTTTTTTCGGGAGAATTGAAATCTCCGACTCTTCATCAATCAAGAAAAGAGAAATGAGCATGAAAATCGTACTAAAAATCGGAAAACGAGAAGTTTTCAATATCATTTTCATCGCAGACACTCGAAGAGTGAAATGCCGAAAATTCGATTATCAAAATGCACTATTTCTCTTCCTCTTCCGATCCTTTTTTGGCAATTTCCTAAAATGAATCCATTTCGGTGATTCATGAAAAAGGCGAAGCTGGGGAGACGCAGAGAAACGAGAGTATCTCAAAAACTGCAACAGCTAGAAAAAAGTTGTCAATTACAAAAAAGTTTGAAACTGTATAAGCTACAATTTTGCAGTTTACAAAAGTTTGTTAACTGTTTTGGTTCTCGAGATAAACGCACTCGAAGTTCAATGGACAGAAAGGGCGCGCGCCCTCACTCTCGGAAGGGTATCTCCAAAACTATAATACCTAAGAAAACGTATTCAACTACAAAAATGTATAGAATATCACAAGCTAAATTTTGACAGTTGAAAACTTGTTCTATCTTCATTTGTTCTCTAGATAACCTCACCCAATGTCAGGTACCACTCCTCTCTCTAGAGAGTCCGCCACAAGAGACGCAGAGAAAAATGGTTGTCTTGTTTCTCTGCGTCTCTCCTCCCTCTTTCTGATAACATTCTTCAACCAGGTCATCATCGGCATCACATCCTCTTCTGATCCGGAATTCATTTAAAAAAGTGGGGAAAAAGTTCAAAGAATTCCGTTTCCCGGGAAATCCAAGAAATCGGAAGTGATGATGATGTCGAGACGACTTCCGATTCCGACTTTTTCGCATGAAACATGTAGAAACATTTAGAAGAAGGCGTCAGGGATTGGGATATAGAATGTATAAGATAGAGACGCAGAGAAACCGACAGTATCGTTTCTCTGCGTCTCTCTCGCTCAGTGATGAGAGGTGCGCAGAGAGGGAATGTGTCTGCCTTCAAGCTAGTTTATCTCAAGAACCAAAAACTCTTTCAAAATTTTGTCAACTACAAAAATATAGCTAGTAAGATGTTGAACATTTTTGTAGTTGGCAACATTTTTCTAGTAGTTGTGGTTTTTGAGATATACGCGTTTGAAAATCGGTTTCTCTCCGGGAGTCAGGACGCCGCCACATTATGACTTCCCAATGTTTAACCTGTTCTCAAGAACCAAAAAAGCTTGAAAACTGTCAACAATTAGTTCAAAATTGTAGCCCGGTAAATTTTACACATTTTTGTAGTTGAAACCTTTGCTTTAGCTCTTCCGAATCTTGAGATAAACACTTTGAAAGATAATCACCTCTCTCGGTCAAAAAAAACGGTCGAAAATTTTCGACCAGCGACCAAATTTTTGAGCTTCTAGGCGGTAACTAGACCTCTGGAGTGTAGGCAGTGTTGGATTCTGAATTATTCAGAAACCCAATAATTGGTGGTGGACCCCATGTTCACGTCACAAAACAAACATTTGTTGCACTAGAAAGGAATTCAGAAGACGTTAGGTGAAGGTCGAAGAGGTTTTGAAAGAAACGAAGAAGAAGATGGAGAAGAAGAAATTGAGAATCTGCTCCAGAAGTTGTGTATGTCTAATATCTCCCAAGGGGAAATGTTCCCTCTTTTTCGAATCGAAAAAAAAATCAAAAGAAAAGAGAGGAGAGAAGGCGTGAAATGAAAACGAGGAGGGAAGGAAACAAAAAATGTTTGTTTTTTTTTCGCTTTTTGCTTTTCGGAGTGAAAAACAGCAAAAAAGGGGGGACCCTCTCTCTTCCGGAGCACAAATCTCTTGCATTCGAAATTTGAGAGCAGGAGAGAGAGAGAGAGAGGTCTCCGTGTCTCTTTTCTCCAACTTTTCTGCTCCAATGGGGATTACTTTTTTGGGACAAGTTTCGGGGGCCCTTGACATTGGATATTTTGTTGTTTGGGAGGGAAGAAAGAGAAAAGAAGGTTGAGTTGAGACGGGGGAACCGGAAAACTGAGGTATTGAAGAAGTGGACAAGGAGATTTGAGTGATTTTGAGTGGTCTACGAAACCTCTAAGAATTGTAGAATCATTCAAACTCTCCGATTCTAAGAATCCAAGAATCTCCGGAACTCAAGATTTTAAACTTCTAAAACCGAAAATCTTCAAAAAATATTGATCAGCCAGTTATCAATTTTAGCTTCATTTTCAGAGGGCTTCTTTCTAAATTTCTAGATGGCTCAGTTCCCGAGATTCGGAGTTCTGGGCCATGAAAATTCAAAGCACAAAATCATTTTTCAGTTGTTTGCTTTTTGAAAATTCATGGAAAAGGGTTCAAGATTTTCCGGTTTCTATTTCAGGTCTCATTTTTAGATGTCACGAACCACAAAGCCAAAAATTTGTTTCAACAATTTTAGGCCATCACATCCAAATCAAACTCTCGAAATTTCGGTTCCGGGTTTTAAACCTGAAAACCGGAAACTGGGGTCCGAGAATAAGGCGCAAATTTGAAAAAGGAAATATTTCGATTCGACTCACAAATGAGAGTTCTATTTTTAGAAGATTCTAGAAGTACTTTTTTAGACGAGAGAATCTTCAAATATAAATTGTCGCTTGATCTTTTGAGATTCTTCCTAATCCGATGATTTCCTAAAACATCAATTCGATTAAATCAAACAAATTGGTGAGGTGAGCGGAAATGAGAAAAAATCAGGGAGATGAAAATGTTTTGGGATTTGGATTTCGGGATTTCGGGATTTTCGAAAATTTGAAGATTTTGAGATTCTGAGATTCTGAAGAATGCTGAGATTTGCCCCACTCCAACACTTTAAATTTCTGAAGGATTTTGAAGTTCTGAGATTTTTTGAATCTCTAAGATTTTGGAAATTTGAAGTTTTTGAGATTTTGAAGGATTCTGAGGTTTTGAGACTCTGAGAGATTCTGACGGACTCCAACACTTTGAAATTCTGAAGGATTTAAAAAATTTGAAACGAAGAATTTCGGATTTCAAGATTCTGGTCCCTTTCCTCTTTCCATATATCTACATTGAACTCTGTGACATCTAAAAACGTCCAAAAATCCAAAAGTTTGTCTCGTGATATCAGTTTACATTTCCTACTTTTTAAAAGTCCCCATTTTTTTCGTTCTGAATAAAAAAGTGGAACTTCCTGCTGAGCTTCTCGTGTTACCAGAAATTTCCACCCGCCCATTTTGATCTACGATTTTTTGAATTTCAATGACGGGAGATAACACAGTACACGTCCATCATTTAGCACGTAGGCAACGGGATTTCGAAAAAAATGTGTCAAAGGAGCAAACTTGCAGACTGGACTTTCTAAACTAATGTGCCCCATCGTTAATCTCAAAAAGTATCTGGTTTTCGTCGATGGAGCGCATTTGCAATTTCTGCAAAAAGTGATGAATCATGAAATTCCCAGGATCACCTGGATTTTTTCCCTATTTTTCCCGGACTACAGACTACAATGTTTTCGAAACTAAAGACTAAACGAAAAATCAAAAAATTGAAAAAAAAGGAGTTTGAAGAATCTTGGGATGCTCCAGAAGGCTCCAAGAATCCTTCACAAATTTTTGCAAACCTCACGAATTCTTCAGCGTTTTTCAGAATTCGTTGAAAGCCGTCAGAACGCTCCGGCAAGCTCTCGAATCCTCCAGAATCTTCTAGAATCCTCCAAACTTTTGCGAAAAAAACGTACCTGTTCTGTGGTGATGGTGACGACAAGAAGGACAACATGTTGGACACCAGTTGACGGGCGGCCGACGGCATTTTCGTGAGCGAGGGCATTGAGCAGCGCCTGCAAAAAGAAGCACAGTGAGAGAATATGGAAAATTGAAATTCTCGAGAAATTTTGGATGCCTAGAAAAAAAGTCAGACTGGTGGCAAACTTTGAGCTTTCGGAACTTTCAGAATCTTCTAGAACCCTCTAGACCGTTTCAGAATCTTCTAGAATTCTGAGTTCTTCAGAACTATCCAGGATCTTCCAGAATCCATCAGAAGCCTCCAGAATCTTTCAAAATCCTTCAGAATCCTCCAGAATCATTCAGAATCCTTTCAAATTCTTGAGAACGTGTTAGAATCCTGCTGGACCCTCCAGAATTCCTCAGAAGTTTCACGAACCCTCCAGATTAGCAGTCACAGAGTTGAAAACTAAAAGAAAACTAGGCAATGTTTTTCAAAAATTCCCAAGATTTTCAAAACTTTGGGGATGATGTTTCATCTTTTGCACTTCTATTTCTGCTCCTTTGTGCCATTCGGAAGAAAAAAAAGAGCAACATAGCACATAGTAGACTCTGAGCATGGATGGGTAACCAAGAGAGGAGGAAGGGGGGTCGGAATAAAAGATGGGTGTGTGAGAGCAAGGGCTCCTCCACATATGGAGCAAGATCACAAGAAGGAGCAGCAGTAGGAGTACTTTCAGAATGAGAACCCGCCGCGTGGGAATATTTTATATCTAGATGTGTATGTCCTATAAGAGAGACATACATCGATGACATAACCGCCACCATCCCACATGGGCGTGGAGAAATGGAAGAGAAACGGGAAGATCGTGGCCTAGAAATCGGAGAGAAACTCAAAGTCAAACTCAATGCTCAAATTTTGCTAAAAACAAGTTCAGAATTGGAGAATCTCATTCAGAAACCTTCAGAATCTTCTAGAACTCTTCAAAGTTGTCCAAAATCCTTCAGGACTTTCTAGAATTACAAAGAATCCTTCAGAATCCTCCAGGATCCTTTAAACTTTTTCAGGACTCTTCAGAATCGTTCACGATCCCTCGAAACCCTTCAGAACTATTTAGAATCCCTGATACTCTTCTAGGATGCTCTAGATTCCTGAAGATCCCTCCAGATTCCTCCGAAATTCGTTAGAGACCTTTCGAATTCTCTAGAACTCGAAACGTGTTAAAAAAGTTTCTCCAGATTACTCCAGAGCACTTCAGAATCCTTCAGTGTTTTCCACAATATTTCAAGCCTTAACAGAATTTGGAAGTACGAAAACTTCGAATTTGAAAAAGTAAGATTCAAAACCTATGCAGTCTAGCAAAAATCTCCTTTCCTCCAGACACGTTTTTCCCCCTCTGCATAAATCACAAAAAATACTCATATTCAATGCTCTCTCCAAAATCTAGGAACCTTTTGTAAAGAGTTCTCACGAAACCAAAAACCCATATTCAAAGACGGCTAAAGATCGAGAGAATGAGTCGACTTGAGTTAAGTTTCTAAATGTATCCATATGACAATTTCCGTCATTTTCTCCCGTTTTTTCTGTCTGCAGAGCCAGCACACGACTATAAATGTCTATGACGTTATTTCTGACTCGAGTCAAGTCAAATTAAATTTCGTTCCAAACTTAAAACTGGTGGAGATAGAAGAAGTGGTACTTAGCAGAGAGGAAAAGTCAATTGGTGGAGGTCTGTTTTCGAAAAATATGGGTTATTGACTCGGATGAAAATGGAGATGGAAACGGAAACAATTACAAAGACTGGAGAGAAATTATGACCACCAATAGGAGGAACTAGAAATGTGTAAGAGAGCACGTGGGTGGTCTGCATATAGTGGTTAAGATGAGCTACTGTTACGGATAGTTGGTTGGTGGCCGAAGTTTTACACGTGCAAAAGTTAGGTTATAAGATTCTGAGAACCGTCAAAAAAACATCGAGTTAAAATTCTGAAACCAATTTTTATCATCAATAGAGCAATCTTGAGACGAAAGAAACAGAATTTTCAAGTTTTTAGAAATTTCTAGCACCAGTTTATACCCCAATCCATGCTGAAAAACCTTGTGAGATAAGTTTTCAGCTTGAAAGAAAAAAAAAACGAACCCCTGGTGCTCAGCGAGAGAGCTCTAATTCCTCAGGAGAGAGATTCTGTTGTGTTTTATTTTTTTGTGTCTGTTAATGACACACAAAAAAACAGCTAGACAAAAAACTAGAGGCATATAATGGCAGGGGGCTCAAATAATGAGGAAGAGAATAATAGAAGACGAAAAAAACAAAAATCTAGTTTTTTTAGAGAAAATTTTGTGGTTTTCAGCTGTCGGATAGAGCAAAAAAAGTGATTCAGAAATCCTCAAAACCTCTTTGAATCTTTTAGAATTCTCTAGAGTCTTTCAGAATCTTCTGGCAGATTTCAGAATTATCGAGAAGGCTTCAGAGCCATCTAGAAGTCTTTAGAACTGTTCAAAATCCCTCAGAATCTCTAGAATCTATACTCAAAGCTCAAAATGAGAGCACAAAGATTCAAGGGGAAACGGGAGGATTCAGAAGGCATCATCCTCATCTGAGCGAAATGACGATGACGACGAGGATTTCAATTTTACGACGCTCCCCTTTCTCCATCCTCCATAGAGCAAGAAAAGAGCAATCAAATTGCCATAATTATTGGGGAATCGAGAAGAGAAGAAGAAGAAGAAGAAGACATTGATGCTCTTCGGAAGGGGGGAGAACAAGGCGGAGAAAACGAGGAGACCAGTTAGTAGGGGAAATGGATCTTTGAATAGAGTAGTTGGCGAGCAAAAAATGTGAGAAAGTTTCAACGGCTACTCAAGTGTGGTCTAATTTGAAATGGCTCCGTGGCGGTCATTGGATGTTCTAGCTTTAAGGGGACTAGTTTTTTAGGTTTTGGTAAAAAAATGATCAAGTTCTCAAGCTGAAGAGAGAAACTCGAAAATAGGAAGGTTTGAAGTAATTGGGACCATTATGAGGAAAGTTAGGAGAGTTAGAAGTTTTTCAAACATTGCTGGCGAAGTTCCGTTGAAACTGAAAACAGCGTAACTTGGCTGAAAATGGTTCAAAATATTTGAAAATTTCAGAAAATGTTTTGAATGGTACGATAAACAGGTAACCAAAATTTCATTGAGGTTGATATAGGGAAAATCAAGTTATATGGTTCAAAGTTGGCAATACCTCTTATATTCTTTGGAATCTTTGAAAAGTTGTAACTCCTTTCTCTAAGCACCAAAATGGTTCAGCTTGACAAAAGCTATACAAAATGTGTTAACTAATATATAAACAAGTTTTCAAAAGATTTGAAAAAGTACCGATAGAGTTATAGTCACTCAAAGCTAGATTTTTAAATGCTCCAAAATTGAAAATTGAAATTTATTCTAAGCTCAGATATGCTCTTTGCAGTCGAACCGACCACTAATCACCAATTTTCTGGAGCAATTTAATCAAGAAAAGTTTCTGCACATCCCCTCTAGACATTCTTTTGCAAAACGTTTTCTGGATTTTTGATTCCTCGGAAAAGTTCTAGAAACAAACAAACTTTTGGCCATAAAAAATCTCGTAAACGCGCTTTGTTCGATGGTAACTAAAGAAAAAATTTTATGCAGAAAAATCTTTGAAAAACATAGAATTTGGTGCTTCCAAAAGCGACCAGAAGAAATTTCTCCGAATCCCATTTTATTCTGCTCAAAGTTAAAAGTGTAAGCGTTGAAGCGCAAAGTTGATTCAATTTTTTTTTTCGCGACCGACGTTTTCGCATTCATTTCTGACACGACGTCAACTTTTTGGTGTGTGTACTCAAAAACGCGAGAAGGATTCAGAATCCAGAAGATTCTGAAGAAGAATAAAATATGGAGGAATTGGAAGAAGAAGACGAGGAGGTTCGAAGGGTCCCTAGAGGGGCTCGGGGGTACCCGGAAAATGTAACTTTTATTATCTGATTTAGGGGATAGATATGAGAATATTTAGGGCATGGGTGGGTGGTTATTTTGAACTCATTTGGAACAAGATGAAGACCGCAACGCGACCGCGACCGCAACGCATGACCCAAGAACTCAAAAGTAGATGAAACTTTCAATTAACAATGCTCGTTGTTTTCACAGCTTTACTGTTCAAATTTTACTTCATCCAGACGATTTTCAGATGAGTTATGACCGTTCAAAGTTTTTGGCCCGTGCGTTGCGGTCGCGTCGCTGTTCGCCGCCATGTAAGTTAGCTCACAGTGCTTCGAACTGAACGAAATTCAGGCGAAATGATGAACGGTTGAAACAAACTAATTATGTTAGATAAATTTCAAACAAATTGGTTCATGTTGGACCAAGTTATGAAAAGTTCGAAAAAAGTTCGAAAAGAGTTATGAGCATTTCAAGCTTTGCAGCCTTACAGACCTACAAAAAACTCTGATTGGGCTCAAAGTTCTCAAAAAAATCTGAAATATTCAGAGTTTTTTGACAGCCAGGAGTTTACATTTTCACATGAACATCAGAAATGAAAACGTCATTCCTCTTTGTTTTTTTTTCTGGCCCCACTGAATATGTGTAGGTGTCTGGTTGCAGAATTTTCAGCTGTTTTTTTTTTCAATGGGAGCATGTGATTACTCGAGAATCAAAAAAATGACAAAGGATTGAAAATTATTGTGATAACTCAAACGCTTGGAAAAGTATAAATGGAGAACTGGGATTCCAACCGGTGGCCTGGAAATTCTCAATCTTTGGAATTCTAGGCCACCAACTTTCAGCTGTCATAACTTTGCTCCACATCGAGATCTTTGATACTCGAAAAATGGTCTAGAAATCCCAAACTCTGGATTCCTAGGTCACACATTTTAAGTCCTCACAACGATGCTCAAGATCAACATTCTCTGTCTCTGAAAAATGGCCTAGAATTCCATCAGCTTGGTGGACGAGAAACTCCAACTTCAGAAGCCCCTAATTGATCCATTTATGTCCATAAGAACTCAAATTCCGAATAGCTAGTCCCCAGGCAGCGACATCTAAAACCCATGAATTAAGACACCTGAAAAAATAGGATCTCTAAAAAAACCCCACACTGAAAAGTTATGTATCTCAAAAAACTAAAGAATGAGTAAAATAAACAGCACTCCCAAGTACTAAAAAAATTGTTGCAAAAACCGAGTACACATTCTAATATTGGGTGGAAAAACCGGGGTTGGGTTATTATTACTTCTCCTTTTTTCTCTCCACTTTTTCTCCCTTTTTTTTCGAATAATTTTCTGCACGCAAAACTTGAATCATCTGGTAGCAAATTCAAAAACTAGGAAACTCTCATCAGAGTCTTTTGGCAAGAAAAGTGTGAAAACCGAAAATCTCGAGCAACGCGAAGAAAAAGTGGAGAGCCAAAAAAAGAGCACAGATTTAGAATTCGTTCCGGTGTTGAATGGGCAGAAGACCACTTCTGGAGTTCGGGAATGGAGAAAACGAAGAGTGTTGTTTTTCACTTGCTGGGAACAAATTGAACCTGATTTCATTTATTCCAGATGGAGGGAGGAGGAAAACGGGAATGAGTTGGATGATTGGATTGGAAAACATTTGAATCTGGGATAAGCTTCGAGTCTCAGAATTTCAGAATCTCCAAATCTCCTAGTACTAGAATCTGTATCAGGAGTACTAAAAATCAAGGATTCTGTTGAATTCGGATCTCGAGTTCTTAGAATTCTCAGAATTGCAAGAATCTTCTGAAACAAGGAATCTCGAATTTTTACATATTTCCCAATATCATAGTCAGAATCTTCCAAAAAATGCAAGAATCCAACATAAACAGTCGAAAAGTTTCAGAATCCTTCAGTACCCTGAATAAAACTTTCAGAATCCCTGAAAACTCAAATTCTTCTATTTTATAATCTCAAGTAGTTCAGAATCCTTTAAAAATTAGAGTTTCAGAATCGCAGAGTTCGAAACTTGATGTATCGAAATCATTCATGAGATCATTTTCAGATTCGAACGTCTCCAAAAAAAACCAAAGAAATTCAAAATTCTGATTATCAAGTCGCTCACATTTCTAAAGATTCATATTCTGTCGCAGTCGCTGTATCCAGAATCCCAACAATTCGAAATTCAAATAAAAATTTCGACACCAAAAAGTCGTCAACTTCAAAACTCACATCATCTCGACGCCGTTGGAAAACTGATCAAACACAAACGCGGCATGAATCGACGGCCCCAGATTGGGCGCCTGATTTTCAGTGGATGAAGACGTCGTCGATGAGGATCCCTCCTCGGTGATAGATTCAGAATATTCAGAATTGTCGGGAGTTTTCGAGACCGATTTGCTCGCTCCGTTCATCTTCTCTTCGAATAAACGGATTCAGATGCGTAAAAATTCAGAAGCGAGATGGAGAGGTGAAGCTCTCTCTCTCTCTCTCTCTCTCACTCGTGGTCCGAAATTGAATTGGCCGCCTCTTTTTTCCCCTTTTTTCTTGGTTGTATAGAGGGTGGGGGGAGAGGAGTGGAATCTCTTTCTCTGCCGCCAGAAGGCCGCACGCCTTTCAACCGAGAAAATAGACGAGGCTCCGCCCACTTTTCCCCTGCTCTAAATGCTCTTCGGAAGAGAGACCGACCTCGAATTAGAAATAGTTGACAGAATAGGAGAAGAGGGGGTGGGGAGGGAGGATTCAGAAGACGTGGATGTGTAATTGGACATGGATGTCTTGGGAGGGTAATGTACATTATGATGTGGGTTGGGGCTTCGGATGAGATTGATTCGCTATGACTGACAGATTTTGAAATTGAGAAGATCTTCTTGGTTGAAGATTTTGAAAACTCCAGGTTTTTGACATGGTACAGAGTTTAGCGAACTTTTGGATGAAAAATTTTCAGCGCTCAAAAACTTCAAGGTTTCAAAAAATTGTTCTTGGGATTTTAACTGATGCGATATTTGCAGAAATTGAAGAATAATAATGCTTCAAAAACCCACATCCACGATCTAGACCCTCCAGACTCCCTCAGAATCTGAGAATTCTCCAATAATGTTTTCAGAATCTTCCAGAGTCTTCCAGAGTTCCATAGAATGCTCCATTTTCCTCCGAACTCCCTCAGAAGCTTTCAGAAATCTCCAGAATCCAAAAAACTCAAAATCCGAGGTTTCGAAATGTCTAGTCATCTCAAATTTTGCAAACCGAATCGTCATCAAAATCTTGATTGACTCAATTTTCCATCACACTTTCGATCATCTTCGAAAATTTGAGAAAAATTGTGCAATTCGAAATTAGCTTCAATTTGTTCGCCACAGCCAATCGCGTTGGCCAAAGTCTAGGGAAAGGGTGACAGTAACATGTACAAATAACATAGAACAAGTACAAACGTTTTCTGTTCTATGGTGGAAGCATCGAGAGGGACTAGCTTTTGAAGTTCTGGGGATTTCTAGGCCACCAAAAAAACTCTTGACCTCAGCATTCCGGGGCCGAAAATTCTCAGTGAAATTTTCTAGACCATCACACAAGTTTTAGAAAGTCGTCTAGAAAAGTGTCTAGATGACCTAGGATTCCCATCCGAGTTTTCTAGGCCACTAAAACTTCTTAAGCATCACATCGCTTCCAAACAAGGTTACTGTTTTTCATAATGATTTTCTTGGATTTTCGAAAAATCTCAACGAAATTTCAAACTGTTTTGTAGTCCTTGTTGAACCAGGTGGACTGGAATCGAAGATGTCAAAACTTTCAAACAAAGCTTTGCTCATTTTGTGCTCATTTTGAAAAATCCTCCAACCGGATTATCCTTGAATTCTATACGTCTGCAAAATTTCCCTAGTTGTAATCCCCCAAGTCCTTTTTTTTTGCTGTTCTATCATCAGAGATCTGTTTCGAAATGAGTCAGCTCTTGAAACAAAAGGAACGTTTCGTAGTTTGTAGGGCCTTCCATGCGCCTTTAAACGGGTCTGAAAACTATACGTGCAGGCTATGTTGGGCTATTGTCCGATCCACGATTAATGTGCAGGTGTTTGTTCAGGATTACTGTAGACAGAGATGATCGGCCCGTCTGCCTCTTCACACATCCAGATGTCCCAGACGATGGCCCATTTCGGAAACTCGAACTTCTCATACTCCGCCGAAAACTCTCTCCCCTTTCCACTTCCACCCCGTTTATAGTCCCATTCACTTCTTTTTCTCTACGTCTCTCAGTCTTCTATACTCTCTAGTTTCGGGAACTTTGGCACCGGAAGAAACAATTGAGATGAGATAGTGCAGGAAATCCGGAGAATTAGAGAAGCAGGAAGTGAAAGTCAACGAGAGCACTTTTAAAGTAGGGGGACCCGTTGGAGCAAGAAAAAAAACCAAAAAAGAATCAGCCCAAAAATAAATGAGGGGATTCAAAAGGGTGGGGGGAGATTAGACAATGGATGAACTTTTTTTTTGGAAAAATTTCGAAATGTTTCAAAATTTTGATAAGAACAATAGGTTCATAAGCTGAGCAACGCCTATTCAGATGTCTACTATTGCTTTTTAACTGACTGTGTTTCTGAATATCCGGATATCCTCTTTTTTTTTCATAGATTCATGAATCGAAAATGGCCTAACGTCTAGGCCAGATTTTCTAGTCCAGATTTTTTCGTGATATTCGGTTTTCTCTTATTATCACACGACTGATTCATGTGGGAAACATGAAACAAATAAGTGAAAAGGCGGAAGGAAAAAAAAGAGTTCTCAAAAATCTCACGTGCATCAGGTTTTCAGATATGTGTGTGTTTGCATGTACTCACAATCTGAACTTGAATATTAGAATCTCCGAACTGTGAAAAACAGAAAGGGAAGAAAAACAACTGGATAGGGAGGAAAAGTGTGTGATCATGAAATCGGGGCACAGTGAGAGAAATCTCAATGGAAGGGTTTTGGAAAAAAGAGAAGTTTCAGAATCTCAGAAAACTTTAGAATTTGAGAATAGCGAAATTCGAAAAATCTCATTATTCATGAGAACCAGTCCCCTTCAAAAGCGTTCAGGACCCTTTAGGTTGTCTTAGATCCTCTCAGAACCCTTCAGAATCCTTTTGGATTTCTCCGTATCTCTCAGAGTCTCATTAAAACTTTTCAACATGTTCATAGAGCCGTCTGGATGATCAAGAACCTGTCATAGCCCAACAAGTGTTTAGATTCCCTCGAAAACGTCAAGTATTTCTCAAAATCCTCCGAAGTCTACTGGGATTTTCCAGAGTGGTCCAGAATCTTTCGGAATTCTTCAGAATTGCCCGAAAACCTTAAGAGCCCATTAGGTTCTTTTCGAATCTCCCACAACCCTTCACAATCGTTTAGAATCTTCCAGAATTGTCGAAATCTTTAGAGAATTTCTCCGAATCTAATAGTCTTATTGAGGGTCTAAGAGTTTCGAAATCTAAAAATCTTTGAGAATTTATCACAAACTTTCATAACTTTCAAAATATCTATTGCCCCAAACGAAAATCTGCGTCTATTCTTACATTTTCAGTTTAACCAACTTTTTGAAACCCCCAACCACCCCAAAAACTGACCAGCAACACAGAACGCGTGCACATCCACGACGTCTTCTTGGCTCATCTGAATCCATCGGAGAGACCATGATTATCTCGACACTTGACACTTGGCTGATAGAGCGGCACGGCTGAAAATTAAGAGACTGTATAACTCTCGAAAAACGCTCAAAAAATCTTCACAATCAAAATAGAATTCACCAAATTTGGGAGCCAACTTATATTGTGAGACATAATTCAGAAGATAATAATATTCAGATTCTGAACCAGAAACAAGAATAGAGTCAGAAGTCTAAAGTATTTCAAAAGTTCAGAATTTTCCAATGATGTTATGAGATCAGAAGAGGAGGGCTCAGAATCTGACGACGTGAAAAGTGTGAAAATTTTTCAAAACTTCGGGGGACAAAAATAATGAATCAGAAGATGGGAAGTTATTCAAGTGGAAGAATAAATTCTGACTGGTTGAACACTGAGAAATTCGAAACTGGAAATAGGAAAATAGGTAAAATTTGAACCGAGGAAAAAGGAGGAGGAGTGGGTGTGTCTGTTTTTTGAAAATAGGAGATTGGAGATCAAACATTTCCTGAAACAGAAATTTGTCAGGTAGTCTATACTTGGAGAGAGTGGGTAGAAGCTGTTGATGATAGGATGGGATTACGGGTTTTGAATATTGAAAAGCCTGAGATTCTGAGATTTCAGAAGACTCAGTTTTTCAGATTCTAGATTAGAGAATCACGGAACACACAGCAGAAACTGGAATTTTCCCCCACAATATGTTTTAATTTGAAAAAAGAAACCTTCAATAACGGAAATCCAATAAAAGTTTAGCAGCCTTTTTTTCAATTGAAAACCATATTAAATCTCATGAAAAAATGGAGGAAGATCCATTAGATTGGCTTGAAAAACAGGACAAATGGCCTAAAAACAGCGAACAGAGAACCCAGCTAACGGTATCTAGAATCAAGGGCTGGCTAACTGATGGCCTAGAAAACTTTAAAAATAATTTTCTAAGTCGACTGAGATTTTCTTATTTTGAGGCTTGGCACCCTCTAGGGCTCTAGAAGTTGCGGTGGCCTAGAAACCGCCACAGAGAATCCTAGGATAGAATTCAAGTCAAGCAGCATTCTTCCGGAAGACTCAAGGGTTATTGAACAAGAAGATGCTTCTCAGTACCCCATGGAAAACTATTTGCAGCAATTTTCCTCTTGCAAGAAATTCTGAGGAAATTCTCCGAAAGAAATAAAACTGACACAAACGTGTTAAGGACTTTCCTCAATTGGTCTTGCTCAAGAAAATTCTTCGAAAATGAGAATCCGCTTTTCTCTTCTGTGCAAGGAAACGAACCCAATTATCTGAGCATTTGAACAAGAAATGAATTAAGGGATGGGTTTTCAGACGATGAGCAATGAGAATGGAAGGGGTACGGTAGTTGGAGAGTCGGGACCTAGAATTCGCGGGTCGAAGATTCATAGGGTCATCAATTGAATATGGTTTCACAAGTCTTACTGATGACGGATTGCGGGAAACATTTTCAGTATGAGATTAAGATCTGGATCTTTAAAAGTGAACTGATCCTGTGATTTTTTGATTTCACCTATAAAGAATAAATTAATGATCAGTGGTGCCTTGAAAACACTAAATGTGGTAATAACAAGATCAGGGATGTGTGCTCGACCGTCCAGACGAAGATGACATTATGAGAGCAATTGTGAGGGGTATGCTTCTATTTCTATCACATAACAACGTGCTATCTACTGATCCAATTTCCCCGTTCCCTTTTGTTATTACCTTGGAACACGACAATAAAATTGTAACATGAACCAACCAAAAAAAAAAACCCAAAAACAAACCGCCCATACTCCAAGAACACATTATCCAATTGAGGACTATACAACTAAAAAATCATAAGATCTCATAACCAAAATTTGATTTTTCACACTAGTCTGGAATTCGGTATCTTGATCACAAATAATACTAAAGGCGAAGCTAGAAAACAAGTGAGATCAAACCATTAATACAGTCAATTTTGAACAAACAGACACACAGAAAGTTAGAAGTTTTCACAGTCAGTTTTGGTAGATTTTGAGATGAAGGTATTGAAGACACTGGAACCTTCTCTAGAAGGCAACAATCCCATATTACAGTTGACAGTCCTAAGCACTTCTTGTTCGGCAAGAGACCCTAGATAGACCCTAGACCCTGTGAGGATTTCATGGAGCAAAATTTTCAGCAAAAAAACGACAAAAACTTCAAAGAAAAATGAGTCAATTGGCCATCTCCCCCACACACATTCATTCTCTCCAGTTGTTTTCAAATTAAAGTTGTCATTCATTGGCTACTCATTTTCTGAAGTGGCTTGACAAGTGACGAGCTGAGAGAAGGAGACGAAAGAAAAAGGGGCGGAGCCACTGCAAAAAAGTCACTCTAACTGATGAGTGATCCTTCTGGAAGGTTCTTCTAGAAGAATGTCTGCATCTGAAGTCTACCGTGGGCTTTGGAGTATTCAGAAGAAAAAAAAGAAAGAAGAAGAAGTCCATTATGAGATTAGTAGATTGATGGGGGACACTGGAAGGGGAGAAGGAGAGGACAAAGAGTTGAGAAGGAAATTATGTAGCACTTCATTATTCAATCAGGAGTGAAAGAGTACGGTAGGTCAAAAACCATCTTTGTGATTTTGAAAGTTTAGGATTTCAAATTCTTGTTTACATTTTCTCGACCCTCTGAAATTGGAATTCGTTTCCAGAACTCATTTTGAAGGAAAACAACACTTTTGGGGCCCCCAAAACAAAAAGTACAGATTTCCAGACACGAGGGTCAAAACCGAGTGTTTTTCTCTTGGTGAAAATGCGAGAAACTAGTTTCTCCATTTCCTCAATAATCAGAAAATCCCTAACTTCATTGTCAAGTCTGATTAGTCAAATTGAGCGCAACTCAACATCACCACGTGAGGAAGTGATCATTGTCGAGAGAGTTTTCTAGGCTTCGGCTAGTCAGAGATCTATGTAGAGTTTTAGATAGAATTATGATTTCCGGATTGGATTCTAGGAGGTTTGACCTGTGAATTTTTGAACAAAGTCCGCTGAATCTTGTTAACCTTCAGAATCTTCCAAGAGCTTTCAGGGTCCTCAAAATCACCCGAATCGTTAAAAGTCTTCAGTCTCCAGAAAACCAAACCAATTTAATATTAAGGTTTCTCAAATCTTGAGGATCATGAAAACTTGATTCTATGAATCCAGAGGAAACCTGAGGGTTTCGATTATCTAAAAACTACGGGATCGTGGGTAGTGCAGAAATGTATGATCCTAAGGGACCTAATAATCCTAGAACCCATGCTTCGGGAATCCTGAGAAGGAGGACTGATTATGAAGACCCTGATCCTAAAAAATCTAGAATATAGATGTACCAACCCTACCAAATCTAGGGCTAATGAAGATTCTGAATCCTGAAGATATAAAGAGAAATGACAAAATCCCGTGAATGTGAAGACCTTGAGATCTTAGACATCCCAAGATCTTTTAGATTCTGAGATCTTGAAATTTTGAAATCACGAGAAAGATCATGATTCCAAAAACTTTTAGATTTTGATGGAAAGCCTTTCGAATTCCGAGGAACCTATGGATGCTCCTAAAATAGCAAAAATTCTGATTCTTGAAAATCGTAGGAATCCTGAGATTCCGAACACTCTGATATTCAACAAACTCACATTTTGATCCGAAAAAATCTAGCAAGCGTCAAAACGTTGAAATGCTATAGATCTGAAGCGACCAAAATCGAGTCCAGTAAGAAAATCTAAAACACTGACAGTCGACTCCCTAAATACCCAAAAGAAAGTGTCGAAATCTCAAAGTCTTCCCAGAAACTTCCAGAACATTCTGACCACTTCCAAAAACACTCAAAAGAGCTCCAAGAACATTCTGCTCTCTGCCCGCCCCTCCCCCATTCTCCAGAAAGATCAAACTCTTACTCCAAATGAATGAGAAAGAAAAATCAAATTTGCAAAAGTCATTCTGCTATACGAAAAAGTGGTGGTCGTGTGCTGTCTCGTGAATGATTATTGCTGGGCTCATAATCGGTTCGGGTCGTGTCGACCAGGCGGCTACGTAATTTAACTCGATTTCGACTACACCCTCACTCCTCAGAAAATCTCGTTTTTGTTTTCTCTCTCGTGGTGGCCCAATTTCTAGAAAATGGAGAGAGGGAGCCAAATCGGTAATGCTATGTTGTAGTGGCGAGTTGTGTGTCATGAGTTATGACATAATTGGATTTTAAGGGTCAATCACACCTCAGAATCTGAGATCAGAATGATCTAGAATCTTCGAATCTTATAAAGCATTCTGAAAATTTCAGCTTCTAGAGACTTCTGAAAGAGCGGCTTTAAACCCAATTAGAGGTTTTGACCTCTTTATAGAGTGATTCTGACACACTCTAGATGATTATAGAGAATTCTGAAGAATTCTGAAACATTCTGAAGGATCCTACAGGATTCCAGAAAATTCTGAGAGATTCTGAAGAATCCTGGAACCCTTTGAAAAACCATGGATGTTTTGAAAGGATTCTAAAGTTGATGTACAATTGTGAAGGATTTTGGAGGATTCTGAAAAATGGAAAAAAAATATGGGGATGGACTAGTTTTCCTCGAGGTTCTAGGCCACCAAAACTGGACAGTGGAAATTCAAATGTCTTCGTGTTCTTACTAGAAAGATTTCAGATTACAGATTTCTGAGATTCTAAGAGATTCTGAGAGATTCTAAGAGATTCTGAGAGATTCTAAGAGATTCTGAGAGATTCTAAGAGATTCTGAGAGATTCTGAGATTCTGAGAGATTCTTAGATTCTGAGATTCTAAAATTAAAAGATTCTCAGATTCAAGAGGATATAAGATTTTGCAATGCAGTCGAAATTTGGATAGATAAAGAGCTCCAACTTGAAATGAGCGATTTTTCAAAACTGAAAATTCCAAAGATGAAATTTCTCGTTTCTGTCAGTTTCAAAGATGAAAACTCTTCTTGAAAAGCAATATTGTTGTTTATTATTTTCCTCCGAAATATATGATGATACTTTTTTTTCGGTTTTCGAGCTCTTCTCGAATTTAAAATTGATGAAAAGCGCTCTTCATTTTTATTTGTGGTCCTTATACATGTCTAAAGGATCATTGGAAATTTCAAAAATTATTCAAAGATCGTCTTGGTAATTTTCTTGTTTTTTAGAAAAACTAAGAGAAAAATGGGGATTAAAAATATAATGAGGAACAGAGGAGCACATAACAAGAAAATTAGGGAAAACGCTGGAAAAAACAAAAAACTGGAAATTTGGAAAAGTCAAATTGGAAAGTTTGAGTTTTAAAAAGTCGGGCTTGTGAGAGATTTTGTGTGAGACTGATTTTCGAAAAATTGAAATACCTAGAGTAAAAAAAAAGGTTGTCAGATTCTCAGAATTTCATATTTTTCAGGTAATGTGATTCTGAATCAACCTAAATTTTCAACATTAGCAATTTCGGAAATTTAGAATTTATATGCCCCATTCTCTAGTCTAATCGGTCCATCAGAATCCTGTACTTTGAAAACTATGAATTTCCCGAACTTTCGAATCCTCAACTCTCTGTTTCTTGAAGTACCTCAGAATTCACTAGAATTCTCCTGAACCCTCTACAATCTTTCAGAATTCCTTAGACCCTTCCGAATCCTTTAGACTCCTCTAAAACCTTACGGACGCCCCAAAAACTAGACACCTCTGAGTCTAGATTTTCGATCTTCGGAAAATCGACACCCCCGCCGGCTGGCCACCTCTAAAAACAATGCAATGAAAAGGTCGTCTCGACGGAATCGGATTCTGAATGTCTTCGGGTCAGCTGCTCATGGGCTTTGCCGAGCCGAGCAAACTACTGAAGACATGTGCTCTGTTTCTTGCTCCTGATAGCTGACGAAAGCAACAAAAAAGCAAAAAAGTTCCATGGGAAAATGGAAAAAGTCATTAGTGAGAACTCTGAGAACTCTTCCTGTTACTTTTTCACTGGAAATGACGTTTTGAAGGATTCTGAAATTTCCAAAGTCAAGAGAAATAGAAAAAATAATTTCTTACAAATTTCTATGCTCTTTGTTCTCTTTTTTTGCAGCATCAGAAACGTGGGCGGAGCCTATCCGAAAGGACAACAAAAAGCACGTCGAGGGAACTAGATTTGAATAAGTTTCAAGAATCAACTGGCGATGTAGCAAGATTCGGAAAAAAACGAGAGTAGAAGCAGGAAGTGAATTCAGAATCCAAAGAATCCAAAAGTAAGAAGAAGGAAGAAGACGGACGAGTTTCAATTTAGAAAAAAAAGAGTAGGGGGGAGGAGGAATTGAGGAAAACATTGAAATCGAAATGAGAAGAAGTATAGTCTAGAGGGGGAAAACAGACACACAGATGGACACTTTTTTCTGAAAAAATTCTGAGATTCTGAGGTTCTGAGATTATGCAATTTAGAAAATTTCAGATTCTGCGATTCTGAGATTCTGAGATTCATTATTGCAAAAAACTATCATTGAAAGAGTGTTCGGTTCCAGTCGAAATATTCGTTGAAAAAACTTGTGAACATGAATAGCCCACTTATTGAAGTCCTATTGTTTGTGCAATGTGTTTTTTCTATGGAAAAAATGTTTTCCAGAGAAAAAACCAAAAGAAAAAACACTTGAAGAAACAGGAGATGTGTCAATCACAACTTCCAGACACTTTTTGTGGAAGGAAATTTCGCTTTTCGGGACCTTCTTAGAACTGGCAGATCAAGTGAAACTCAAAATCTGATCTTGAAATTTTTGACCTACCAATGCTAAAAAAGCGCGGGAAATTTTGACAAAAAAAGAGGTATCGAGGTTCTATATGTGGTGGTGCACCGTTCTTTCTTCTTCCTTGGTTTGAAAACTTTTTTACCTTTTTTAGCGCAAGTAGATCAAAATTTGGATTTCAATTTGATCTACCAGAGCTAAAAATAAAATGAAAAGAATGCTATGGTTCAAACTACAGAACATGGAGCACCCATACGAAAAAAACCACTAGATTTGGGAATCTCATTTTCCGAGAAAAGTGAAAATTCTTCTTCCCCAATAGGAATAGGGGAAGGGATTCACGGGCCAATGAGTCTCTAGTTTGAGACAAAAAAACACACACACTTTCCTAGAGTCTTCTAAATTTAATTTTGAAGGCCAACCCTTTCTTTAAGATTCCAAAAAAAGCTTTTTTTGGAAGAGAAAAGAGCCCCAAAAAAAGAGATGAGAAAGTGCTCGAATCTTCTTCGGGGGTGGTGGGAGATGAGTGATCGAGGATGACGTCTTCAATGAAGAAGCTCTGACTTTTGGGAATTGGGGAAAAAAGTGAAGGAAACGAGAAACAACACATGTGCTTCTACTTCACCACAAGGGGGCACCTGTATCGGATTTCGTTTTCTCACATTCGGTTGAAAATTGAGATGATATTCTTGGGAAGAAAATGAAGGGAGCACATATGACTTTGTTTGCTGATTTCGAGGATTTGAGGATCCGAGGAGGTCCTCAGAAATCCAGCATCAACACAAACAAGAGAACTTTGTAAACGAAGAAGTTTGTGGTTCTGGAAAGTGTGTTGACGACGGGCTCCCGTTCAAACTCAAAGTCATAGTTATTGGGTCTCTGACATCCTTACCAGGAAACCCGTTTTAGGGTACTCTGAGAATTTTTTATAAATTGGCTCATATATAGAGCAGAATCAAGGCTCTCAAATTTGATATGTGGCTATCTGCGCAAATTTCCAGAAGGCGAGATACATGCTCCAAAATGTGACGAGCTCAGGTTCAAAGGAAAGAAATGGAAAATAAAACGGGTTCTCTGGTTAGACTATGCGATTTTTCAAGACCCTCATTGAAACCATGACGCCCTTCAAGACGCTCAAAATTATTTGAACCCTGACGACATTCTTTTCAGCTCCTGATTTTCCAATGTTACAGATTTTTTCTTCAAAAGGTTCTTTACCACTTGTCGAACACAGCCTCATGGATTCTGAAGTTCCAAGAATCTGGAACTTCTAATGAAGTCCGACGAAGGTTTAGATTGTACAGGACACCAAAGTTTCCACACTCTCAGAATCTTAAGACTCCCCGATTCTGAAATGTTACCAATGAGCCAATTGCAGTTGCCATTCCACGTGTATCTTTTCACTTTTCCCATCAAGAGCACAAAAAATCGCTGGGTCCACTTCAACTCCTACGTCATCATCTAGATACAAAAGAGAACTTCTGAATAGAATTTTCCACCCAACCAACAAAATTCAGGTTCAGCGATTGGAATGCTCGCGGTCTCTGTGTCTTCAAGAGCCCTTCACTTCCCATTGTATTCGTTCCCCGTGGATAGTCGGTCGACAGTATTCGCCACCGCCTGAAGAGCTTGTCTCTCTTCTGGAGGCATCTATGGAAGCGAGCGCAAATATGGGAGAAGGTGAGAGCCGGATCGCTTAGAAGACAGACACGCCTACTGAGAGCACCCCGAGAAGAAGCAGGAGTGAATCGAAACATTTTCATACACTTTAGAGTCACCTTGTCATCAGATTTTCCCGAAGAGAGGCTTGAGGTGAGTTGAGAATGTTTCAAGCTTCTTGGTGATGGTCTAGTTTTTATTATTGTGACGACTTAATATTCCATTTTTGAAAGTTTTCTTGACTTTTTGGACACAAACGAGGTTCGGTTAGGCATTAGAATGTGTGCGTTTTTCAGGAAGCAGTATAATTGGAAGTCTGGGACGTCGAGTAGGAGGTTTGAATCCAAGATTCAAGATTAAGAATCTAGGATAATCTGAAATCTCGGAGTTTGAATCTTAAAATGTCCAAATCTGGAAATTTATGACTCTCCTATTCATGAATCTTGAAAAAATTTTGAATCCTTACAATCTAGAATCGGAAAATATGGAATTCCGAGAACTTCTGATTCTCCAAATCCTGTGTTCAATTCCGAGGACTCGTCAAGACCAGCATTCAAAATCTTTCATTAATGACGAGTCAGAGGTTTGAAACTCAGAATCGTACAAATCTGACTAGCATTTCGAATCCAAAATCGAGAAATCCAGAGAGTCTATAATTTCCAAAATATAACATTTTCCGCTTGTCTTTCAACCTCTAATTTCATTTTGATGGCTCACAACTTTCAATAATTCTAATTCCATAATGAAATTTTTCAAATGTCATCAAGTGGTTTTTGAAGTTTGCGATTCTTGATTGTCGATGTTCAGGTTTTCACATAATTTGAATAGTAAAATCCTTAGATTCCGAAGTTATCATGTTCTAGTTTTCTAAAATTCAGGCGCTCGAGATTTCTCGAGAATCTGCGACTACTCTCAGAATTTTCTAAACCAATTCTCGACAACTCCACTGACCCAAAACCATTCGTCCAACTTTCCAGATGACGTGGCAATTTGTCACATCATCATCATCACCCAGTCTTCCTTATGACCACTATGACCCCAGTCTTCCGCCCTTTTAACTTTGGCGTCTTTTCTGAAACGCAATTGAGCGTATACACCACCCGAAGTGTTGACTCTGAACCGCACCCCTTCAGGTTATCAACAAAACTATAAAAAGCGAGGAGGGCAAATATTTCCAGAAAGAGAACTCGACCTCTTCCTCATCTATTCTCCGATTTTCAGAGAAGTCAACATGTCAAAATTCCTGGGTCTTTTTCTACTACTCACTGTGCTAGTAGTCATGGTCCAGTGCCAGGAAGAGGAGGCGGCAAGAGCCAAGAGAAGCTACTACGGTGGATACGATATGTATGGGTTAGTTGATTTGGGCTACTGTAGTTTTGGAGATGAAAACGACCTCTTCTGTAGTGGTTCTTGTTGCAGTGACGATTTCTGGTATGCCGGGAGAATCATCGGAATCATTATTGGAATCCTGTTGCTGTTGTGCTGTTGCTGCTTGCCTTGTGTCTGCATTGCGGGTATTTGGTTCGCTGGATGGTTCGGGTTGAGAAATCGGAATCAGAAGAAGACGACGCAACAAGGTAGGAGAGGGTTGAAGTTGAAAAGTCTCGGATTTATAGATAGTGACGAGGCTGAGAATCCGAGATCCAAAAATTGGGGTTTTAGCATTCTGAGATTCGAAAATTCCCAGATTATGATGGATTTCAACATTCCAAGGTTTAGAAACCTTGCTGTTCTCAAGTTCTCAATACCTGAGATTTTCGAATATCGAGACAGTAAGTGACAACATTGGATTTTGATATTCTATATATAGCCAAAATTTCAAAACTCGTGTTCTCCCAAAAAATCATAACCATCAAACGGAAGAATGAGGTGTAAAATTCAACTCAAAACTTGAAAAAAGGTAGACTCAAGTTTCAGTATTTTCCGATTTCGTTTTTTTTTTTTGAAGACTTGAAAATGAAACCTAAAGAGCTTGAAACCTCCACCCAAATTTTCAAGGCTCTCTGAATCGTGGGACCTTAGAATCCAAATATCAGAATCTCAGATGTCTTAGAATCCTACACTCTCAGAATCTTGAAATCTGAGGATTCTTGAATTCCAGAACTATCCGAAACGTTTAGGATTCTCAGGGCAAAACCACTTTTAAAGTTTCGAGTCCTGAGAATCCGAAATTTTCAAAATTCAACGTGCTACAGATTCAAGACGACTCTTCCATCTTAGAAAACCACTAGCTCCCAGCAACTGAAAAATGAATAAAACCCTGGATTTCAGTTTAGTCTCCTCTCCAATCATCTCCAACCAATCTCCTCCCGCCCAACCCATCCCAATCAACTACTCCTCCTCGACCACTGATAATATTCCCGGAAACGCCAATTATAATCCCGTTATCCGTCAACAAATCCCGCCCCAATCCTCTCGTCAAATCCTCGTCGATTCCTCGCCCAGAGATTCTGAAATTTCTCGTGTCATGGTACCCGGCGATCAGGTCATCTATTCGGCTGAAGACCGCTACTATACGTCATCAACGGCTCCAGCCGGAGCACATCGACCCGATGCTTATAATGTTTCAAGGTACTAGTATTTTTGAGATGAGCTTGTCTTTCACTAATTTTGCTTTTTTATGTGGTTATTTTGCTTGTATATTGCGCAATAAATGTTATTGAAAAATTATGTTTTTGAGAATTCAAAGATCTTGAAAAGTCGAAGGTTCGAGGAATCTGAAAAGTTTAGAGTTCAGGATTTTAAAACCGAAGACATCAGGAACGAATTACGAGAATTCTGAAATTCTCTTAATTGGAGATTTTTAGGCTGGAAGATTCTGGAGAACTCCAATGCTTTTCAAGACTTAAGATTTAGTGAGTCTGAGATTTCGGGGAGGTTTTCATACTACAGATATTCGGAAAACTTGAAATTGTAAGAATTCGAGATTGGGAAAACTTTCAAATTTTTCTGCTTCAGTATCTAGAGGTTTTCGAGAAATCGGGATTTTCAGTTTAGGACATTTTAGAATCAGAAAATCTTTTCTAGATTATGGAAATACTGAAACTTTGAGATTCTGAAATTCTGAGATTATGAGATTCCCGGATTCTGAGAATCTGATTTTTTTTTTGAGCATTTGAGATTTCAAGATGGTGAGATTCTTCGATTCTTTTAATCTGAGATTTTGAGATTCTCAGATTCCGAGATTCTCAGATTTTCAGATTCTCAGATCCGTAATTTCAACAATAGGAATTTTCTCCGCTTACTAATCGTCTTCCTGTCTACTCCCAGCCTATAATTTCTCCCTCTTGTTCTTCTTTTTTTCCAGCCGAATTCTCCAATGCTCTTAGCCGTCTTCTTTTTCTCCTTATGCAAAAAGTCTTCTTCCCATTCCTCTCATCCTCCTCGAAAACCGCGACGCAACCGCAACGCGCTCCTCACTCTCTACTGGCACTGAGAAGCGGCGACGGCGGAACAAGAAAAGAAGCGACGAGAGAGTGAAGAGAATCAGAGAAGCAAGACGAGAGTCGAGAAGCATTGAGAGAAGCAGACGGTGAGAGAGAAGGAGACACACAAACACAGCAAATTCGATGGAGATGCACCAAGTGGAATAGACAGAAGAAGAGGAAGAAAGAGAAAGCAGAAGGACAGAGAAATAGAGGAGGAGGAGGATTTTGGCAGAGGGAACCATAGAGCCCTCTCCACTTTTTTTCGATTTTTGTCTCGTTTTTTTTTCTCCATTTTTGATCTTTCTTTTGTTGAGTACGTAGTTGAATCTTTGATTTGGTATCTGATTGTCAATTCGAGATTCTGATTTCCATAAATCCATTCAACAAACTCGAGTTTTGCAATTTACTTTTCTGGATTGACAATTTATGAGCGGTTAAGAAGTTGAACTCTCTGCATTCGTTCTTTTTTTCAATTCAAAATTTCCGTTCTATTCATTTTGATGCAATTTTGAGATTTGCAAAAATCCAATACGTATTTCTAATTTTCAAAAAATGGCCTTTTTATGTGTATACTTTTGGTCAAAATCAGATATCTAACTCTTAAGTTATATCTTTTTATGTCATCTTAAGCTGTCTGTCTGAGTTAGTATAGCTTCTGATGCTTTTCAAGATGTCGAAACGTTAATATTTAAGAATCCAAAAACTGAAAGAGATCTCCAAAAAGTTTCCTTTCGATTTTTACAATTTTCATAGAAATTGGTTCACAGAAAGATGAGATAAATCACCTTGAATTGCTTCCCTATTATCCGCTGAACAAGTGTTCAATTTTTGGCCACGCCCACCAATGTTGCGATTCGCCGCACAGTTACCTTGTTTTCAGTCATTTCAATGTTTCTAGTCAAATGAAAATAAAAAAAAAACGTGCGGCAAATTGCATTTGTGGGCGGGACCAAAAAGAAATTGAAAAAGAACGCTCTCCATCTCAATCTTTGAAGACATTATTCTCCCGCGCTATTTTTACAAACTGGGCTCAAAACTGATAACTCTGACTTTTGATCTTCCAGCTCTGAAAAAGCGAGCGCAATGAGGTGGAGCGAGTCACCGAATCCAGAGGAATGCTAATAGGGATAGATTTTCAAGGGTAGATCAAACTTCCTAACAAAGGTCATATTTCCTGATTTCCCCATTACTCTCCTATCCTTCAACATCTCGATATTTTCCTCCAAAACAATTGTTTCCAATTTTCCAGGGAAAATGAGCCTCTGAAGCCAACCAAACCACGCCATCCATCTGAATTCAAGAATCCGCCAAACCAATTATCTTCATTTTGCATAATCCCTATTGCCTCCTTCCTCTCTCTTTTTGATCTCCCACCACAAACAAAAAAAACCACGCGAACAAAAATGAGCAACGCCGCCGGTGAATCCTCGTCTTCAAAAGTGCCCGACAGCTCGGGACCATCGGCCACGACAACCGAGAAGGGGTACGGTAGCTGAAAAAATGAACAGATAATAACGAAACAATTTCCAGCTCCGAGTACCTCGAACAACTCGCCAATGAGGCCGAGGAGTTGCGAAAGAAGTTGGACGCCGAGCGTCACAAGTTGAATGACATTCCGAGTGAGTTTCAAAGAAGTGGAAATCTGGAAATCCGGACACACAGACAAATGTTTTCAGTCCAACAAGCCGCCGAACGTCTCGATGTGATGGGAGCCTTGGGGGTGAAACAACGACGCATTCTGAAGGGACACGTTGGAAAAGTGCTATGTATGGATTGGTCCCTGGATAAGCGACACATTGTCTCGTCTTCTCAGGTACCGAGGCTCCGCCCATTTTTTCATATTATTATCATGTTTCAAGGACGGAAAAGTGATCGTCTGGGACGGGTTCACCACGAACAAGGAGCACGCGTTGACGATGCCAACCACTTGGGTGATGGCGTGCGCGTTCTCGCCGTCGAGTCAGATGATTGCTTGCGGGTAAGCGCCTCCGGGTCTCGAGACGACTGGACTACGGTAACCCCAAACTGTTTCAGAGGACTCGACAACAAGTGCAGTGTGGTGCCGCTGTCGTTCGAGGACGACATCATTCAGAAGAAGCGACAAGTCGCCACGCACACCTCGTACATGTCGTGCTGCACATTCTTACGCTCGGACAATCTAATTTTGACTGGAAGTGGAGACTCGACTTGCGCGATTTGGGATGTCGAGAGTGGACAGTTGATTCAGGTGAGCAGTTTGAAAGGTTTTCTGCATTTTTGCGTCGTGGTGTTCTGTCGAATTTCAGTTCAAATGCAAACACCGCTACGCAAAAATGCAGAAAACATTCGAAATGGGAACTTTTGATTCTTTAAAATTCCGAAGTGTATGAAAGCTTATTGAAGAGCCCCAAATAGCGTTTGGTATCGAGTACAGTAGTCTTGTCATGGTTTGAAAATGGTGGTCTTGAAACCCAAATTTTGGGATTCTAGGCCATCCCTATTCACATACTCATATCTTTGTTTAAAATCTGTTGTTTCGGGCTTGGAAAAAAGTTCTGAGTAGCTAGAAACATCACAAATCGAGATTCTAGACAACACACTTTAACCGTTTATAACTCAGCTCGTGATCATTATTTTCAAAAGTTCAAAACCTGAAAAAGGAAATAAGTAAGCCGTGTTTTAGCTAAGCTTTAATTTTGTCTGAAAATGTTGAGTTTGAGCCGAGTTAGAAGTCTTAAAAGTTGGTGACCTAGGAATCCTAATCTTTTATTTCTAGGTCATAAAAAACTTACCGTATTTACTGTATTATAACGGCATGCCGTTCTATTTTTCGGAAGGTGTCTAGCGGTGCCGTTGTATTAGAGGTGCCGTTCTATTAAAGGTGCCGTTATAATACAGTAAATACGGTAGTTTTGTTGAGCACATTCTGAAGACCCCAACGCACTTTTCAGACTTCGAATTTCTCAATTTTCAGTCAAGTCATGAGCATTTTATGTTAACGGCCTAGACGCCCAAGAATTGAATTTCTAGGCCACCAACTTGAGACGACTATAACTCGGCTAAAAGTCAACCAATTTTGAATTTAAAAACTGTTCTAAGCTCAATGAGACTTGCTCGACAAGTATGTCTTTTATGGTCTAGGATTTCTAAGTCATCACCTTGAAACCGTCATAACTCTGCTCAGAGTTGAGCTTTTTTAAATATGAAATTTTTTTTCTGAAAAATACTTTTCAAATTCGACACAGTGAACCTCATAAAAAACTCTTCCAGAACTTCCACGGCCACACTGGCGACGTCTTCGCCATCGACGTTCCGAAGTGCGACACCGGCAACACGTTCATCTCGGCCGGCGCCGATAAGCACTCTCTCGTCTGGGACATTCGATCCGGTCAGTGTGTGCAATCGTTCGAGGGACACGAGGCCGACATCAATACGGTCAGATTCCATCCGAATGGAGACGCTTTCGCTACCGGATCGGATGATGCGACGGTACGTTTTTCAAATTCCCGCCAGACTTTCTTATCATTGGAGCGCATTTTCTAACCCCCATCATTTTCAGTGCCGCCTATTCGATCTCCGTGCCGATCGTCAAGTGTGCGTCTACGAGAAGGAGTCGATTCTGTTCCCGGTGAATGGAGTGGATTTCAGTTTGAGTGGTCAGTACATGTTTTGAAGGGCTAGGAAAACAAACAGATAATAGGGTTTAAAAAAACAAAAAAAATTTCACTGGTAGATCAAAAATTCAACATTTCAATTTTTCGGTCGATTTGATCTACCAGTACCGAAAAAGCGCGCGAAAAGTTTTTTCCGTGTTTTCGCGCGCGTTACTCGCATTGGTAGAACAAATCGAACTCAAAACTATTCTAAACCATCGAAATTTTTGATCTACCAATAACTAGCTTATCCGCTCGGGCCAGGAACCTCGTGGCCCCAAAACCCGATGACCTAGAAACCCCACCAGCAAAAAGTTAGGCCACCAATCAAAACGTTCCGATTCCAGGCCGCATCCTATTCGCCGGCTACGGAGACTACCGCGTCGGCGTATGGGACTCCCTCAAATGCGTCCGTCACTCTGTCCTCTACGGTCACGAAAACCGTATCAGTTGTCTCCGAACGTCTCCAGACGGCACGGCCGTGTGCTCGGCCAGCTGGGATTGCACCATTCGCATTTGGGCTTGATCTACCAATTTTTTCGAGAAAGTTGCATCAATTTTCAGAAAAAATCGCCAAGAAAAACATTTGCAAAAGTTCAAAAATTAAGCCCCGCCCATTTTTTTTCCTTTTTCGCCTATTATCTATTCAAAAATCGCGAATCCGGAATTTTTGATCTTGGCTCCGCCTCTTATAGAAGGCGTGGCCTAGTTTTTCTTCGCGATTTTTTTTGTTCGATTTCTAAAATATTTCTCCCTCCATAATAATTTTCTGAGCTTTATGTCACTTTGCTTCTTCTATTCTCCCCTTTGCATTCGATCCCAAATATTTTCTCTGTCCGTTGTTCTAGTCACATCTCCCCATCCATTATACCGAAAAGTACTCGTTCATTACAGTAACAGCATCAGCATCAGTATGTATAAGAGAATGAAAATGTAAATTTTGTTGTCCATACAAGGCAAGACGGGGGGTGGTATCTAGCATACTTCAAAAGAGGGCAGAGACATACAAAAAAAAAGAGTACTGATGAGAAGGAAATTGTGTGAGCAACGTATGGCAGAGGACGAGTTGGAGTAGGGTGAGGGGGTGTAAAATGCAAGGTTTTGATAAAAAGCATAACTGTGATTTGGAGGTCCCGAAGAGTTTTTTGATGAAGAGAAAGTTGAGAGAGAAGGAGAGAAGTGAAATTGAAAATGTTAAAAAAAGAGTGGATAGGGTGTCTAGGCGCAGCAGAAGCATCTGACGCAGTTGATGATGATGGAGAGGATGGTGCAGACGGCGAGGAAGAGGAGGAGAACCGTCACCCAGTCCTGAAAGATTCGTCATGATTGGACAAGAAGTCGAGGATTTCGGGAGCACTTTTGAATTCAAATTTTGTCAGAACAGCATCAAGAGCTTCTGGTGACAACTGACTCAAATTAGAAAATTCGGCCAGCAAGAAACTTCTGAATTTATTATGTCAATTCCAGTGTCTGTTTCTGATGAATAATAAAGTTTCTCGAGCATCTCATATTCGAAATTTTCCAATTTCGGTCAATTTTTATCGGAAAACATTTCTGGGAATTTCGATAACTGCTCTGATTTTCTTTTGTGCTCCGCATTTTCTATGATCAACCTCATATTTCTCCTCACCTGAAGACGGAAGCAGCACTGATCGGCGATCTGTCCGCAACACTTGAAGTACCAGAACACGTTCTCCTCTGGGCACGCCGACCCGACGACTGGCAGTGGGCACGCGAGAGGACTGCGGCGGATCGTGAGCGGCTCGATGGACTTGACGTAGTCGAGCAGATCGTCACCCTCGGCGGAGACTGTCGATGGGGCGAACGCGAGGAGCGCCATGGCGAACAGGAAGAGTGGAAGTGTGTAGGATGACATGTCTGGAAGAATTAGGCGACGTTTAGAAGGCGTCAGGGATCAAGAAGACGTGAGAGATATGAAGATGAGAGGGGAGTTGAGATTTACAGAACATTATATCTCAGTCATTAAAAATTGGATATAGGCGCTTGGAAATTTTCGTTCAGAGGGTCCAGAAAACCTTGAGGTCGCTCAAAAAAGCTAAACTGAAGATATTCAAAAGTTTGAAGACGTTTAGATGGGGAAGGAAATTGAATCCGATTACTGGTAACTGGTCTTCTTCTTTTTCTACGTTTCCCATCCATTTCGCCCAGGAGAGAATATACATAACGGAGGGAAAGCTACTTCTCTCTCGGAGGAGGAAGAGGAGAATGATGCAGTGGTGGTTCCGCAATTATTACCTTCCATAACAGGTTTCACTTTTTTTTTTCATTCTTTCAGTCAAGATGCAGTGATGTTATGCAACAGAGAGATGAATGAACTAACGGAACGGAAGAAATGGTGGCAAAGGTTAGGGAGCGATCGAAAAAGTGACAAATGTTTTGAGGGATAAAAAATTGAGAGAGGTTAGGGATGAGCAATGGAGAAGGAGGAGAGTCGATCAATCGAAGTTAATGGATATAGCGTGTGATTGAATGAGCAAGGTTGCTCTACCGATAATATGGAGCACTTTTTGGAGGGAAACCACGGATTAAGGTGTACTGGAACAGAACATTTTAAGATTGGAAGTTTCAAAACCTGTCAGCATGAAACGAGAGGTTGAAAAAGGTGTATCCATAGATGCTAGGCAAGGTCCTAGTAAGTTTGGTTTCGAAATCGGATCGAAAGCCATGAATCTTTTGCTACGCTTCAGGCAAGAAATATGACCAAACTTTTTCAGATTGAAAAATTCGGTCGCCTGGAATTGTTCCAGTGGAACAATTGAGTTCCTGACTGCTCATTTAGAAAAAAACGTCATTTTCATGTCTCAAGTAGACCCTTCTGATCATCTTTGTTTCCTCTTTTCCCAAAAAAAAAAACCCCCAGTTGCTAGGAAACCACTCGAAATTGGAGCAACGTCCAAAGACTCATCTTCAGTTTTGCAGGCTTATTTAAAGGATCAAACAGCGGGAAATTCAAGTTTCGATAGATTCGCCAGAGCTTCAACTCTAAAAGCACTCTAATGAGTACAAACCCTTTGGAACACCCGAATTGAGCCAATTCAGGTGCAGAACCAAGTGCGAAAATCCAAAAAGCAAACATTCTCCGGTCTCTCTCTCTCTCTCTTGACCAAAAACGGTCTACTGCGTCTCGATTCGATTCCTCCTCCTCCACACAAAATCGAATTCGAAACGTTTAGAAAGTGACTGATGTGGTCTCCCCACTGTATGGGTGGGAAGACAGCGCGGAAGGTCAAACCCATGATGACAGGGGAATAGTGACTTTTAGCGGAAATTGGAGAGAGAGAAAGACGGATCGATTCGAAGGTTAGCATTCGATTCCAAATTGAATGCTACGTTTGGTTGGGAGGATAGTGGAGAACAATGACCATTAGCCAGAATCATCAGAAGGGCAGCGACAATGATGACGACGTCAGAGGATGAAAAAGCAATCAGATTGCTGAATGAAAGTCCGCGAGAAAATTACAACGTTTTTGTGCGATTTTCGTCTGTCTAACGAAACGCGCTAAGGTGGTGTCGAGAACAGGTGGTCATTAGCCGGGAAAAAAGCCTCGGGTCTTGAGCGTAAGACATATGCCGAAAAATGAATATTTCAGCAAAATATTCATACAGCCAGAGTGGTTACGACAGAAAATCCCAAGTTGAGGGATTTTTGGCGTAGCGAAATAAGGAGTCGAAGAAGGTAAAGTCAATGCTGTCTAACGTGTTAGAGCTCAAATCAGTACTGAATTTCATTCTGGAGTATGATGTGCAAGTGCATTCGACACTCCACTGGTCATCAGAGTTTTGCGGAAGGATAAACTCGAGAGAAAAGGGTGAAACTGTCAAGGCAACTCATGATGAAGTGCAGGACAGATCTGCGGTCTAACTATCAACTCTTATTCTCGATTCTATTGAAAAGAGTTCACAATAGTACTAGCAAGTCCATTTTCTTACACACATGGTTCCCATCCACATACGACCTTTGATGTGGTGTGTAGTGTGTAAAAAAGGCCTCCTGACTCATTGACCGAAAAGAAGCCGAGGGAACACAGTAGCCGTATTACTAGCAGTGGTAGTAGTATAAATGCAAATAAGGCATGTGAGACGAAAAAGACGACGATGCCCGGTCGCCCGTCACACAGCTTCTCTCGCTCTCCGTTTCCGAAGAATCGGAGAAGCTAGGAATGATCCACAGAAGCGATTCTTCCCCTCCTAAACGAGGTTATCAAAAAGGGAAAGGTGACATGATTGAAAGGGCGGCTTTCTCCTCCAGGTGGTCATGACCCCATGTGGAGACAATCGAGCTATAAACGAGGTCTAATCATCTATTCTTCTGAAGCTATGGCTTCTGGAGAAAACAAACCTGCAACAGAGAGAAAGATGACACTACACATATGTCAGCCTGCTGGAGCATAACATATTCGTAGTGTTTTTCCCTATGGTTAGAACGTTTAAAAAAACCGGAGAATTTTGCAGTCTCTTTTCTATTTTCCGTCGTCGAAAAACCCGATATCAAGATTGAGAGAGAATTGGGGGCACGCCCAAGTTCGTCTCCTACTGGTAACGTCGATGATGAAGATGATAGAAAATTGAAAGAGACGAAAAAACAAGGAAGAAAGATAGAAAGACAAACATTGCATCTCTATCATAAAGGGGTATCACACTGTTGGTATATGTGTTCTTTTCCTTCCTCTCTCTTCTTCGATAGAGAGAAGGAGAACGAGAGAAAAACTTGGCTAATACAACCACCAACTCCTCCGACACAGTCTGTCCGTTTGTGTTTACGGGCCAAGGGGAGAAATGGTCCTGTGATAAAATGCCGCCGAAGCCCACAGAGTGTCTAGCGAGGGGTGACTGTCCTTGACTGGACCGGGGAGGAGGTAATGTTGTGAACACAACGAGACACAGAGAAGGGCACCAATATTGATTGCCACGACGACAACCAAAGTAGATACACTTTTTGATGGGAAGAGCGAGAGCAGCTGGGGTAGGCGAGGGAGGACAGAAAATGAACATATTGTTCCTCTTTTCAACATGTGTGGGGATTAGAGGCGAATGGGCATGAGTAGCTCATACTCTAGAGCAGAGTTCGAGTACAAATATGTCCACATGTATGGATAAACGGAAATTCGAAATTTCAGACCTTGGGCGATCTGGGAACGCTCTTCTAGAGCATGTGTCATTTTGAATCACATCACGAATCAGTCTAGAGATTCCTCCGATCGCGAACCGAGAGTCCCAGACAGGAGAATTACTGCTTCAGGTGACTTCCGAGTTCCCCTGTCACTTCACTTTGAATCAGTTCAGATTCGGTTTTTCAGACTCAGACTTGGTAGACTCAAAAAACGAGCTGTCAGGCATTGAACTCTTACTAGTGAGCCTGAACCAGGGATGAGCGAAAATGAGTTTTTGAGCTGCTGGAAGACGGAGAACGGGATTCCGCTCTTCTCTGACCTGAACAACCCGTGTTGCGTACGAAACTTGCGGTTTTTGATACACAGAACGCTGTCCGACATAACAGCGAAACGACTACTAAAACAACGGGAAGAAAGCGGCAAAGAAAACGTAGGCGAAGGAAAGAGGGAACGTTGAAAACCGAAGAAGCCGTGAACGACGGAGAAGACGACCGAAAGTAGCGGTGGTGACGGAGACAACGCGAATAGAGGGGGAGTATAACCCACAAAAAGAACCTGTCCCTTCCCATCCCACGGCCTATTCCTATTCAATCCGCGCGTCGTATTAGGCAACTGGTCACGACGACGGCCGGCCGGCAGACAGAAAAACAGTGGTTGCATTGAATCGATACGGATTCAGATGACGGCGTTTGGAGGCGTGGAGAAGAAGTGAATTTTGATGATGACTGACTCATTATTACACTTCTCTTCTTTAAGTAGTGGCGAAGGAAAGATTTCAAGGGGTTAGAGAGAGCGACGGGGAAACTATTTCGAGTGGCGGTTTGGAAATTTCGAAACTGTTGCATAATAAGGAGAAAGTTTTGATGTCTTCCGGGGGAATCTGGGGAGAAAGTAGGGGGAAAATATGGGGAAATTTCCTTTAATGAAAATTTCGTCAGGAATCACAAAACTACCGGAAATCACGGAATCACAGCAGCGATTGTCATTTAAAAATCGGAGATTACGCTTGACATTTCCAGCTCTCAAGGTGAAATAGGTAGTTTTCTCCAACAAAGAAAAAGTTGTGTCGAAAGCATGTATTTTCGGCTTTAAGTCTAACAAATTCGAAGCTGTCAGGCCTTCGTTCCCTTCAAAAACCCTTATTTTTCGCTTTCAAATAGGAAAATCGACAGAACATTTTTCTGGAACCCGAAAATATTCGAAATTTTCACTTTTCCACCGAATTTTATACGAAAAATGTGACGAATCGAAGTTTTCGTTCGTCGCGAATCGAATCACAACAAAAACCAAGCCAAGCGGTGACGAATTTTCCAGAAAAGGTGTTTTTTTCTCGAAATTTCGTTTTTCTACCTTTTTTCGCCTTTTCAGACCTGTTTTTTTTGCGAAATTTATGTTTTTCTAACTGAGGAATCTATAAAAATTAGTAATTCTTCAGGAAAAACTGGAAAAATGGGCAAGCGGCACGCGAAAACACTCGAAAATGGGCTCATGAATAATTCGAAAATCGGCGAGGGACCTTCAAACGACACTCCGCCGATTCCGCTTGTTTGAAATTTGAACTCCCGCGCATGATGGTAAAAACAACGCACCGCGTAATCAGCGGAGTGTCGTTGCTTTGTTTACATTTTCGAGAATTTTTCCACATGTTTTTGACAATCGTTCACCCTCAAAAATCACGAGAACCTAAACTTTTTTGTGTTAAAATTTATCTCAAAGTCTCGCAGAATCGAAAATATGTAATGGTTAATATCAATGCTTCATTGCAGATAATGGGCGAGGACGACGAGAAACAACAAGTGGACAAGCACAACTGGGGAAGCGAGGAGTTGTCGAAAGTGAGTTTTATACCAATTGCGCAATGAGCCAACGCTCTCTGACCGTCTGAACCTTGCCAAGAGGGCAAATAGATGCTCTTTCTCTCTGGAGAAGGAGCACAAGGTGTAACAATTGGTTTCTCTTCTCTCGTCCTCTCTCGTCGCTTCCAATATCGAAATTTCTCGATTCTCGTAGTCCTATTTTCTAGCGGAAATGAGCTCGAACGGCGAAGAGAGCGATTTCGATGAGCATTATATTCCGGAAGTGAGGTTTTTCTTTCTCAAAAGTTTTAGGCCATTTGAAAAAAAAAATATTTTCCAGGTGTCCGACACTCGCGAGGACAAGGACGACGCGAAGCTGAGCGCCGACGCTCTTGGAAATCTGTTCAACTCGTCTGCACCGGCTCGGCCGAAAATCAACATCAAAAAGGAGGATCTTCAGTTGATCATGAACGAGCTGGAGCTTCCCGAGGCCACCGTCCGCGCCAAGCTCCTCGAGACGAACGGCGACGTTCGCGAGGCATTGAGATCTCTTTGTGGCCTTTAGGCTCTCTAATTTGATTGTTTTTCCTTTACTTGTTCGTCGGTATAATAAGAGATTTATGATTTTCTCCCCGTTTTTTTTGCGTCTGGAAAATGGATTCTCCACTGACTACTTCCTCCAGTTTTATGCTTTTTTCAAGCTCAAAATTTAGTCAATTTTTGTTCAGAATGCCCGTCATCAAAGTGCAAACCAATCACAAAAAGGTGTCGGATGAGTTTGAAGTGAGTTTTTAGAGAAAAAAAAGGATTTTACAACAGAAAAAATTTTCCAGGTCCGTCTCGCAGTTCACATGGCGAAAGTGATGAAGCGTCCAGAGAGTCAGATTTTCGTGTCGGTAAGTTAAAAATCAACTCTTTTTCCATTTTTAGGCCATGTTCAAAATTCATTTTTCCAGGTGGACACCTCGCCTCGCATGACACGTGGCAAGCTCACCGACCCTCTGGCGATTCTCGAAGTGACCACGTCGACAGTGCTCACCCCGGTGCTCACCGAAGAGTACACGGTGGCAATCTGCGAATTCTTCCAACAGGAGCTCCTCCTCGACGCCGACGCCGTACTCATCAACTATCGCTCGCTGGCACCCGACCTGATCGGATACAACGGACACATCCTTCACGAGAACCGCCCGTTCGTCACGCGCGATCGAGCCATCTTCATGTTGGGAATGTTGGCCATCGCGTTGTCCGCGTTCCTGCTTCAATTCTTGCAATTTATCTGAATCCTTCGAGTTTTCAAATTTTCTCTCGCATTCCCCCACTGTTCACTTCTCTTCTTCTGCCTCTTTGATATTCAAAGCTTGTAAATTTGAAATGTATATAATTTCACTGTCAGGTCATAATAAAGCATTACAAGTTCGAGTTCTTCATTTTTTATAAACAAGTTTATTATCAAATCCCGAGAGAAATTTCACACAGAATCGACTGGATCCGGTGACGAGATCAGTGATTTCCTGGATCTCGGAGTGCCATTCTCCACAACAGGCGTTCTCGACGCGGCATCCGATCCCATCTGGAATACATATCGTTTGATGGCCTAGAAAACCAACCATGGGGAAAACTAGTCCCTCTCTCTGAATACTCACTGATTTTTCCGAATCCACTTCTCTCTTGCTACTAATTCTCTTGCTCTTATCCTTGAATTCCTCTTCTTCCTCGCCAGCTCCCAGCAGTTTTCTCACACACAGGAAAATAAGAAAGATGATAACTTGAAGAATTACACAGTGAAGGCAGATAACCAGGGTCATGATTAGTAGAAGAGGAAGAAGGTCTGAAAAGATGGGACCCTCTAAAAGAAGAAAGCAAAAAACATCAGCCCAATGCGGGGCTCGAACCCGCGACAACCAGATTAAGAGTCTGGTGCTCTACCGACTGAGCTAACCGGGCGGCGAGCGTACAAGTAGTAGGGGGCGTACAAGAACCTCCTCTTTCCCCCCTCACTCACACTGCCCGTCTCCTTCCGCCCAAATCGTGTACGCATCAGTCGAGTTGGCAGAACCATTCGTATTCTGATCAGGAATCGTCAAAATTGATATCACTCTATCGACAAATGCCATTGCTTCTTGCTAGTTATCGAGAAATGCTCTGTGATGGGGGAGGAATGATGAAAATTGCAAAACTTTTTGTTTTGTCACGAAAGAACGCTGGAGAATTTGGAGGATTCAAATTTTAGTTCGTCTGTCCCTTATCCAAGTGGCCACAGAAGTGGGCGTCATCCCAAAAATCAGGATTTTTATCAGAGAAACGATGAAAATGAGAAAACTTTATTATTCTCTGACGAAAGAAAATAGAAGAGCTTGAGAATCAAGAGAATCAAAATGTTGGGTCTGCTTCTTATCCTGGTGGCCACTGAAGTTGACGTCCTCCCAAGACGTGGAGATGGAGATGAAAGACGGATTGACATCCCTCTTTTCCGTTGTTCACGACGACACGATAGCCATCGGTCAGTTTGAGATGCTTGGCGACCTGGAATCCAAAAATGTTGACTTAAAAACTCCTGGCCTCGAAAAAGCCCATACCTTGGCAGCAGTGACCATGAGCTTTCCGATGAGCATGGCATCCGAATCGACAGCATTCTCAAGCATATCGATCCGACGCTTTGGGATCACCAAGAAGTGAATCGGTGCTTGTGGTGAGACATCGTGGAAGGCGAGGGCCTGGAAAATATGGAGATGACCTAGGTTTCCAAATTCGAGTTGCTAGGCCATCAGAGAGTTATCATCAGTTTTCAGATGACCTAACTTCCAATTTTTCCGTTTTCACGCCATCAGAGCTTCGGAGAGTTTGACTGGTTTCCCCGATTTTTCGTTGATCAAAATCTCCGAATATTCCGAATGTTGACATCGAGCTGTCAAGTCTCCACTTCAACCACTTTTTTCCTTTCTTCGATGGCCTAACTTTTGAACTTCCTTTTCCACGATCTTTATTCTCACCTCCTCATCCTCATAGATGATTTTGGCGGGAATTTCCTTGCGGATGATCTTCCCGAAGAGCGTGTCGTTCGCCTGCACATCCTTATTGAGCGCGGCCTGTTGAGCCTTGTCCACCTCAGACATCACGTTTCGTTGGGTCGTTTTCAACCTGAAAAGCAGAGGATTAGGATGGGAGAAATCTGAAAAAACGCCTACCGTAACGGATTACGGTAGGCGGCGAGAGTGGCGCGAAACAAGGTCTTGCCAAGTGCATAGGTCATCTCTAAAATGGGGAATCAACCAAGAATCTAGCAAAAAAATCAGGTAAAATCGACGAAAAAAACGCCGGAATTTTCAGACAAATAATATTGAAAAGAAAGACCACAGATTTTATAAGAATCGAGTATAAGGAAATGTGAGTTTTAAGCTAAACAACAAAAAATAGGTAATACGAAGAATGATAAGGAAGAGTATTCGAATATCAGGGAAAAAACATTTGAATTGTACAATAATTATGATGGAATGAAGATGGATGGAATGTTGCTGACGTCGTTGCTCACTTCTTCTTGACTGAAAATTTGGAACATTTAACTAGATGGCCCAACTTTTTTGGGGGATTTCTGGGTCATACTTTCAAGGGACTCGCTCCGCCCCCGAAATGAAAATTTGGCTGGTTTTGTTTTGGGAGGCGGGGCCTATTTAGCTTGGCATCAAAACTAGATATCTAGTCGGTTACGGTATCCCAGCACATTCTACGGAATCAAAAATTTGAATTTTCAGATTCCTCCCATCATTTAGAATCCTCCCATTGTAATGCAGAGGAGCCAGAAACCCCTTGAAGAGCCTAAGAAATGGGCGGAGTCAAAAAATTTCAAACTTTTTTTATTCCGAACATTGTGAAATTGATTCGACTACTGTAACCGACTAGAGATCCAGTTATGAAGCCAAGATAAATAGGCTCCGCCCACAAAACAAAATCAGTAAAAGTTTCATTTGAGGGCGGGGCTTATTCAGACAAGTTCCGCAAAGTAAATATTGTCGATTCCAATATTCAGCTCCTCCCATTTGCTAAGCCACACCCACACTGCCAGATTTTAAGATTCGGCTCTGAGCGTCCGACAAACTGTTGGGTTTTTCAATCGACTTTTCTTCTGTTTTTCCTGTGAATGGCCGTGTCGAAACCCTCCGCGCAATCATAAAAGTGGGCGTGGCCTAGCAAATGGGCGGAGTCACGACACTTACCATTCATTAAATACTCAGTAGCCGACAGTGGCGGCAACTCTTCGATCTTTCCATCCTTGTACTTTCGATACGCCTCTCCACTCTGTCCGATATGCAACGAGACGGTGCCGACCGGCTTCCGATGTGTGGCCCACGCGGTCAGATCGAACTCGCACCGGTAATCGCTGTTCACAAACGGCACCAATCTGTCGGACGGGATCGATACGCGCACGCCGTTCGTTGCGTGCAGGAAGTAGAAGCATTTGTCTTTTTTGTCCTTTGACGAGCTGCTCTCGTTCGGTATGTTGAATATCTCGATTTTTCGTGGCTCGGTGAGCAGAATGGTCACTTTCATTTCGACGAGGTTGCCGAAGCAGCGGATTTGCGATTTGAACCGGTCGATCTTCGGTTGGATTGACGGTTGGAAGGGCTTCATTCGGACTGAAAATGAAAACTTTTCTTGTTTCTGGAGCCGTTGGAGGCTTCAGAAGAAACCCATCCCCTCCAAATCTGATCTGAAAATCGACCAAACCAACCTGCTATATGCGAATAGGGCAACCTGGGAAGCAGCACATCCTGCGTCTCCTCTCTTCTCGGCGAGATCTCAAAGTAGGCAACGTGCCCGAGACGAAGCGCCTCGTGAACACCTTCGCACTCTTGCTCGTAGAGCAACACGTTCTGCACATTCCTCTTCGCCGTGTACAGAATGGCGATGCGGTCGATTTTTTGCACGACGACGCACATTGCCGACTCGAGCTGCAAATTTTTGATGGGTGATTGCGGTCAAGAACAGAACGTTATATACAGTATGCTGGCCAAAAATGTATCTATGAACTTTGATGATTGTCAGTGCAAATGGTGACCAGCTCTATCTAACTGATAGTTTCGGGTCCAAATTCAGATGCTCGGATTCAGAAGCCTCCTACCGTGTCAAGCGACAATGCTTTATCCGTCGTCAATCTTCTATAAGTCTCTCCGGCGATCTCCTTGATAAACTGCCTGTGCACGAATCCGTCAGTTCCAAGTGTCCCCTCCGTGTCCTCATCGTCCAGCTCATCGTCTGATGCCACTTGTGGTGCAGAAGGCCTCGCCGATTCTCTTGACGACGAAGGCGTTGGTGTCTCATGGCGGCTTGTTGAAGCTCTGGCTGACGCTTGAGGTGTCGCCGTCCTTGGCTCGTTGGTGATTGTGGTTCGGCTCATGCTCGACTCGAGTTGACGGAGCTCAACGTCGGAAACTTCGGATGGCACGTTTTGAGAGCTCGACGAGGTGGAGGGTTGGCTGAAAATGAGGGTGTGAATGACCTAGAAAGGGTGGGAACAAAGTGCACGCGAGCTTAGTGAGCTATAGGCTAAACTAGAGATTATAGGGGCCTAGCTTTTCCCCATTCGGTTTTCTAGGCCACACTCACTTCTGCCCAATACTTCCAATACTCCCCGCGTGCTCCTCAAACCACGCGTCTGGATTCGGTGCATTGTTCAATACAGGTGGATGACCATCTCCAACCATGATCTGAAAATTTCCAGACTTCCAAAACCAGCCATTTTTCGAGACCTCACCTTCAGCAACGCCGGATCGCAATCCTCCAAGAATTGCGTGTTGAAATCGACCAGCGGATTCGGTAGCTGAAAATCCAACCAAAGATTAGACGATTTTCAGAGTATATGATCGAAAAGAGCTTCGAAATTCGGGACGAGGGGGAGGGAATTTGTTGAGCTGTAATGTGTTGCATTCAAAGCTAGTTCCAATCACATACTCTGCGTTTTCCATTGAGCCTTACTGCGTCACAACTGTACTCGTGGCCGGGGTCTTCGTGCACTTTGAGCACCACCCAACCGTCCTCCGATGCTTGCGCCTGAAACAAATGGAGATTTTTTGTTTGTACGAATGCCTCAAAATGATTGTTTTATGACCAAAAATGACCTTTTGCAACCGATTTTTCTGGTCGTTTTGAGTTCGTTTTGTCTGTCAGTTTTATCTAAATTTTCCGTAATGTTTAGACCAACCTCCACAATGAAATTGCGTCCCTCGTACCACTCGCACGAGAGCTGTACCAGCTTGTAATCGTCGAGAAGATCATTAAACTCAACATCATAACCCTGCACCTCGAAACGTCCCGACTGGTGGTTTTTGCCCACACGGAATCGACAGGTTATCTGGAATGTGCGGAGGGTAATGGCCTAGGATCCGACACCTCGGCCACCGGGTGGTATCTCATCGCGAAAATGGTGTGCATCGTACTTCAAAAGGAGCGTGTTTGAATTTCATGAGGGTTCTTCAATTTGTTTTTTACGATTTTCAAGCGATTTTCAGAAAAAATAATATGGAATATCCTCCAGTAAAGTCGAGCATGCTCCTTTGGAGTACAGTACCCTCTATTTTCGTGGTGAGATATCGCTCATAGGCCAGCACACTCACAACAACTTCTCCCTCATTGGGATCCGTCCTGGTCGGATAGAACTTCACGGACGTGAATCTCGGATCCGGCAGATCGTCGCGTTCCTCGAATCCCTCACTATTCGAGTGGTCCAAAAGGACGGTGCCTTGAAACTCGAGGATCGTTGTGTGGATTCTGAAAGCACACGAGTTCGCTGTGAAAACTTTGAAAAGCGCATATATGAAACGAAATCTGAGCTTTCGAATGTACTATCTGCCTATCTGCGGAAACTTCTAGAAGACGAGATATTTTCTTCGGACTGGTGAATGAGATGCATCATGTTTCGGAGCGAAAATCTCGACTTCTAGAACTATTCACACACAGTCACATAGCTCAAATTCCCCGGATTTCGTTTACTGGAACAAAAGACACTCTCTAGTAGACTCCATACCCCAACCACTGTCCAATGAACAGATCCTTGACCTCGCTGCTAACCATAATGAGCCCGGCAAACGCCGAGTAGAGCAGATAGTGCCGGAACTGGTCCTTGCGCCTGCCAATGATCACGCCGTGAACGAAACATTTCGGCATGTGAGCGATCCGAGGGTTCCTCACTCGTGGCGGAGACCCTCTCTGAGTAGGAGGAGCAGGCATCACGGGTTGCATATTGTAGACGACTGGAGCCCCGACCATCACTGGCGGTCCGTTGAATGTCGGCACGGAACCGTAGGCCGGCTCGTACCACTGGTACTGGGGCTGTGGCGGATTCGGATATTGCGGATTCTGCGGGTACGGTTGATTTTGGTATGGTGCATTTTGGGGAGGATAATGTTGTGGTGGTGGTGGCGGTTGATAATTCTGATGATTAGGAGGATATTGGTGAATCACAGTGTATGGTGACGTTTGAGGAGCGTAATTAAGATTGGGTGGATATTGTTGCTGCTGCTGTTGTTGTTGAGGGTGAGGTGGGGGACAGTTCTGGTTCGGATACCCGCCATACATCTGGAAAATGTCAGATTACGAAGTGAGGATTAGTCATATTCACAAGAGTACGGAATCAAAAATGTGAGTAAACAATTGTCAACAGTCGAAATGTACGCTACGTAGAGATCTATTTCGGCCTAAATTTTGTCCCTGGACATTTTTTTCAGTGAGTAGAGAGGAGATGTTTCTATTGAAAATTCTAGATTTTCAAGAATTTTTTAAGCGAATCCGGTGGAAATTTGAAAACTGAGAAAATTCAAGCTTTCGAAGATCGTAGTTTCCGCCATTTTTGAAGCACAAAAAATAACTGATTGTAGTTTTGTGAGATCCTTCTACTTTTCTGAAAATTCTAATGATTGAATTCTCGGCAATTTTTATAGTGAAAAACGAGCAACTTTCTGTTTTAGGATCCAAAATTCCCCAATTTTCGATAACGCAAAGATTGCTTAAACAGGAGAAGTTTCAAATTTTCTGTTGGAGAATCATATTTTTCTGCGAGAGGTAAACATCTTTTGCCTGGAAGTTTTGCTTTTCAGAAAATTTTCTGAAATCTAATTTTTGAGGATAATTTTTTTAGTGAAAAATTAAGCTCTTCCTTTGAATTTTCGACTTCAAAAACCGATTTCTCGTTATAACCAAAGCTCGAGAAACTCCAGCTAAAAAAGGGGAGACAGCTGAATTGCAATTCTCCCGTTTCTCCACATTGTCTTCGTTGCCATGGGTGCCGAGAGCTAATGAAACGTTTCCCTGGCCCGCTTTTTCGATGAAACAAGCGAAACAGAATCGATTGAAATATATAAATGATCAGTGAGCGTTCACACAGGGTTCACCCACTTGTATACATGAAAGGGGAGAATATGATCGAGGAAAAATCGAAAAGAGAGAGAGAGAGAGACAAGCAGTTTTTCATTGCAAAAGAAAAATCGAGGAGATAGAGACGGAAAACAATAAACATTCAGACATCAAAGTGTAAGCAAATTGATTGAAAATTTTGAGAAAAAAAAATCGGGAAAAATGAGGATCTCGGGAATGATTATTTCTTCTGGGCGGCGGCTTGTTGGGCTTGCTGAGCCATCATCTGGAACGCCTTCTGCATGTTCATCACCTTGTCACGCTGCTCCACACACTTCTTGCCGACGTCCGCGATGCTGGCCTCCACTCGTTTACTGGAATATGAAAATGTTGGGCATTTTTGGATTTTTTGGACTATTTCTATTTTCAAAAATTTTCTCAAAATGGTCTAAAACTAGTTGCTAGGTATTAAAGGTCATACTTGACTGAAAATGCCTGGCTTTTCACAGCGAATTCAACGATTGCTCAATTTCGAAAATTTGAGACTCAGAAACTCGAAAATTCGGCAAAATTAGTGGTATTTCAGTCAAAAATGTTGCGTTCTTATCTTCAAATTCAGCTAACTCCTATTCGAATACCAATAAACGATTGAAAAAAGGCATAACTTCATTATTAGGTCAAAAACCTCGATTTCCAAGAAAAACTCTTTCTCCACCATATTTCCCCGAATTTTTCAATTTCCAGCTTTAAAAAAATCCCAAATCTTCGCCCTTACATCTCCGACTCGATGAAATCGAGACGTTTCTCGACCGTCGACCGCGCCTCCTCTAAATCCTGACGAACCAGCACGGGACCCATCAGCTTGTAGACTTTCGAGTCGGAATCCATCAAGTCCAGCTCCTAAATATCGACATTTCAGATCTCCAGTTTAAAAAATCCGAAAAAAAAAATACCGCTTTGACATTTCTGCTCTCCGTCAATCGCATTTCCATCTCTTGGCGACTGGAGAAATACTTTTCGCGGTCTGAAACTCATTTTCCAATTAAAATTTCCGGTGAAAATCGATAAAATACCTTTTTCTAGGGTCTTCAACTTGTTCACTTCCTCCTCAAACTTTGCCATATCCGCCATTTCTGCTGATTTGTCGTTTTTTAATGAGGAAAAAGGTTCAAAAAATGGAGATTTCGCGAAAAAAACGCGAAACGCGTCAGCTCACGAGAATTGTGTCAACAACACCAGCTGGCGCAACATCGGTTTTCGGCGGGTGTTTAAATATGGATTCTCGAAAGAAACAAACAAAAAAATTTTAAAAATCGAAAATTTATTAAGGTATAAATCAATACAAGAACTTCCACAGACGCACGTACCATTTCTCTTGCAAATCACGGGCGTATTCTTCTCGCATCTGAAAAAAAACACATTTCAAGGGAACAACTTCAAACAATTATTACCTGCTTGGTTTTTGCCAACTTTTTGTCCAAGTCATACAACTGAACTTCCGAATTACGAATCGTATGAGACGCCCGATCGTGGACATACTAAAAATGCAAAGTTTCGACAAATACGCTCCAACGACAGCATTTAGTTTCAATGGAGCGCGTTCGCCAGAGTTCCAGTTTTATAGAGGTAATAAAACAGTCATCCACAGCCCCCAATTTTATTAACCTGTTTCTCGGACTTTTGTATTTGAATAATATCGTTCGATTCCGTCTGAATTTTCTCCTTGGCCACATTTTTATAACTTCTGTATTCGAATAGAATACTCTCGACTTCTTTTTGATGAGTCGCCGCTTCGAAGAGGATTTTATCGTATAACTGGAATTGTTTCTTCACTTTCTTCTTTTGGTCTTCGATTTTTCTGAAAGCATCAAAGTGTTTTTCATGTTTATTATATGCTGCTGAAAATACGGTGCTCGTGGCCAAAGGTTCGCTGGTGGCCGAGCTTACAGTCGAAGTTCTAACCATTTCAAAATTTTCTTAAAATTTTCCAATTTTTTTTCTGCAAATAAACATCTCAACAATCTAAACAACAACAAGGAATCTCCGCCTCTCCTTCTCCCACCTGCCTTCTCCAATTATTCAATCAAAAAAAATTCATGTTCATTTTTCCCATTTTTCACCTGTCATGAAAACTCATCAAGAAAATTGAGAGGCCTATAAAAATCAGTGTTTTCCCTGATTTTTGCAACAATAACAATCCAAAGATTTCTCACTCACTTCTTCTCAAGCTCCGCCTCCTCTTGGATCCGTTTTTCCTCTGCCATTTTTTCCAGTCTCTTCTTCCTCCATTTCGTTCGTTCTCGAATTCCACGACTACTCATTTCCGATGAGGACGCTGATGATTTGGAAGCGTTGATGCGCTTGTTTCTGGAAGAGTTTTTCGAATTGAGAAAGTTAGGTCAGATTTGGCTGTAATTTTTTGATGATCTTGAAACCATCGAACAAAAAAGTTAGGTCACTTGTGAAGGGTTTTCAGAATGACACCATAGATTGAATAACGAATTCCTTGAAAATTCGAGTATCCCACGGAAATTTGAACCTTTGAAAGTCTTCTTCTAGACTGAAATTGACTAGTCTGAAAGTTCAAAATTTTTGGCCATAATTTTCGAGAGTCGTCTGGATTTCGATGGGAATTCTGGGTTTTCAATTGGAATGCTCTGAGATTTTGAGGTTCAAGGTTTCTGAGATTTCGAAATTTTTTCCAAATCTTTTAGTTTTTCGCGTTTTGGATTTTTGGATTCTGAACATTGAAAAACTGAAACTTGAAAAACAGGCGATACACAATCGAAAATTGGAATTTCAATTTGGAAAAATTGAAATGGAAAATTCAGTTTTTCTAAGATTTCAGAGAGCCAGAAGTTCCAAAGTGTCTAATCTTCAAATTTCGAGTTTTCTACAATTTTGGAGAAAGAATTTAACTTAATCTGAAAATCCTGTATACAATTTTTCAGAACATAGAGCAATTTCGAATTCCTTCAGAACCTCAGAATCTCTAAACCCCTGGATATAAAAACTTATGAATTCTGAACCCCCGTTTCTGGTAGTATCAAAACGACATTTTGAATTGTTTCAAAATCTCAATCTTGGAGTCTTAGAACCGCAGAATTTCTGAACCCCGGGATCCCAAAATCATGAATTCTGAACCCCCGTTTCTGGTATAGTTTCTGAATAACCAGTCCCCCCCCTAGTCCCCCCTTTTCCGTTCATTTTTTGTTGAAACGATAATTGAGTGGTTCCTTTCTCCTTTGTTTCCCCTCAAATCCAAAAATCAACATCTGCCGTTCGTCACCACCTCCACCACACACCCCAGTCACCCAGAGGTCCAATTAGTCTGGCGCCGACCTTTATTTTCTGAATTCAGAAGACGTCGTCAGAAAGAAGAAGACGTCTATTCATTCAGAAGAAGAAGACACCCCCCTACCGTTACCTCATCAACGCCTCCTTCTTTTTCGCCGTCTCCTTTTGGCGTCGTTCCGCTGACGCCCTCGCCGCGGCGGCTCTTCCTCGGCGGCCTCCTCTTGAGGAGGACATTTTGAAGATGGCGGGAAATTTGAAAAATGAGAAAGGCGTCATGTTTTTTTGTTGATTACTGCGTTCACGTCGTAAGACTCTCAGTTTTTTTTTGTAGATCAAGATTTCTAGGATTCCAGGATTCTAGGGTTTTAGAACTCTGAGATTCTGTACCTTTGAAAAGTTCCAGCAGAATTTGAGATTCTGAGATTCTGGGATTCTGAGATTCTCAGTTTCTCTGATTCACCAGATTTTCCAGATTCTAAAATTCTCAGATTCTGGAATTGTCAGATTCACAAATTCCGACCTGAATATTCGATCAACACCTGAAATTGTTCTCACCAAAAGTATCTTTGTCAATTTGAACGATGAATTCGAAAATTTGTGCTTCAACTGTCGATTTCACCTGCTCCAACTAAAAAGTGAAGATCATTGTGTTTATTTGTCGAAAAAAAGAACTTTCAATTTGCAACCAGAAATTTTGTTTTTCAGAGCAAAACTTTTTCGAAACCCATTCCATTTTCGTGTTCCAATATTTGCTCAGCCATCGCTGGTTTTAGCTTTTGGGACGGTTCTCAGTTGAAACAACAACACCAAACTTCTTTGATTCAGGGTTTCTGTCAAATGTCACATTCTATTTTTAATCGCTCAGAATTCTAGAGAACATCAGGATCCGAGAGAAATCTGAAAATTCGAATCTTCGAGAATCTGGGATTCCATAATAGTCGGAGACTGACGTTGTCCAAACTTCAGAGCTTCGGATTCCTTGATCATCTTCTAGAATCCTCCGAGATGTTCAGAATCCTTCATACTCCTTCAGAATTTTTTGAGAAACACTATAATCTTTCACAATCATTCATGATCTTCAAGTACTTCCCCGAACTCTTCCAGAATCTCTTAGAATTTTTTGAAATCCAGGATCCATCTGGGTCTACTAGACCGTTCTGATCATGATCCCCGAACCTTTCCATTGACGGAAGATCTGTATCATCTCCCTATTATCTTTCCCTTTCTTATTACTAATCTCTTTTTTTCGCTCTCCAAATCATCATCATCCACTTCTCCACATCATTTTCCTCCTAAAACCGAACTATTTCGAAACCCAGAAACCAGTTGAGAAAAGTAGGGTAACTCGCAAAGAAACCGTCGGTTCCAAACTCCTCTCGAAATCCTCCTAGAAACCACTTTACGTCACATGAGTGAGTCAATATGTACACGGAGTTTCGAATGGCAAAAAACTGCGGCAAAAAAATATGGGAGAGAGAGGGACGGTTTGGTTACCTGAGGAAAATTGTATGTTTATTTTCGTTTCGTTCTGGTTTTTTTCTCTGTTCTTGAAGTTTCTAGAAGGTTGCGTAATCGTGTTTTCGAAAAATTTGAGTCATGATTCGAGACTCGAAATGTTAATTGTTTTGAATCTTGAAGAGCTACTGAATTCTAGGTGTATTCATGTAATTCAGAAATGACAAAAACTCGTAGTCCATATGGTACAAACCCTTAAAACACTTGAGTAATATGATTCGATCCTCGGAAACATTGAAGCTAGGGTTCTGAAAACCATGAGTTCCCAAAAGTCAAGATTCGAAAGACCGAAAGAATCCGATAGTGGTAAACTTGAACATTCCGAGAGGTTGAGTGCTCCAGAATTGATGAGTGCTCGTTATCTATCGGATCCCAGTCGTCACGCGAACATTTTGCTGATTTCCATTTCAATTCTAAATCTCTAAGATCGACCAAGATTCTGAGAAGAAGTTCAACCCAAGAAATCAGATAACCTACTTGTTAAAACTGTAATTGCATTAAATACAACTTTCACATTACTCCACCAACTAGCATCACTGTCCATTCTCAAGAGTCCAAGCTTCACTTCCAAAAAACTATTCCAGCTTTTGATCCTTACACTCTATCATTGTGTTCAGAACCACTTGGTCAATATCACATGAAACATGTCCTCCAGAAACCACACATCCCATTCATATGACCCATGATTCTTCAGTCACCTTCAGGAACCAGAAAAAAACGGACCAACTGTTGTCGCTCTCTGTTGTGACTCACTCAGCTGTGTTGATAGTTTGTTGATGCTCCAAATCTCCTATGAACTCTGGGGAGGGGGTTCAGAACATTCGAACATTTGTTTGATCATGTTGCTCAGTTTCTATGTTTCTAAGGTTCTCCGGCTTCTTGTATTGTTTTTTCCCCTCATAATCTCATAACATCAACTCTATGGGTTCAGAATCTGACCTCGAAAAGAAGCCTCTAGAGATCAGCTAAGTTTTTCTGTTCTCAAAACCAACTAGTTCAAGTTTACCAGACTTTTCCCAGATTCCAAATGATACAATGTCTGTTACACTTGGTCCGTAGCAAGACTAGAAACCATTTTCACCTCCGAGCTTCATAAGAACTCATTGTCCTGAGTTTCTTTATTAGGAGATATCTTATTTCCGGAACCCCCTTCCGATTACTTTGACCAAACTTATCTCGGTTCCAGTGAAAGATATGAAAAAGCGGCCAACTAACAAAGCTTTTATGATAAACTGATCAACATTTTGTTAGTTGACCGCTTTTTCATAACTATCACAGGAACCAAGATAAAATAGGCAAAAGTGATGGGAGGAAGGTGTCGGTTTATTGAGGGTCTTCTCGACTGTCAGCGGTTTTTCGAATTTGGAGTGAATAAAGATTAGGATACTGTAGAAAGTTTTGATGCGTCTATGAATCATCTCAACGTCATAAAAATTTTCTATTGCTCAAATTTTTACTATTGTTGAGATTCACAAGTGACGTTGACGTTGATTTCCTTCCGAAAATTCTCAAGAATCGCAGCTTCGGTTGTTGGTCGATCACCTTCCTCCGGTTTTTCTGGATTACGCTCCATGGATCTTGAGAGCATCAGAAGTCTTCCTAAACTTCTCTAGATTGGAACTTCAAATTCTGAAACTTCCCCGACCTCTCGACCCCCAGTCAACCTTCCCTGCGAATACTTCCACTCGCGAGCAACCTCAACTCGAAAAGTTGCAATAGTGCATGCACTTTTTACCTCTCCGAATCCCCCGACTTACGCAATACCCCCTGAAAAAAACCGTTTGCCGTCTCCCCCCAGTGTGTGCCAGTTACTAAAACGAGAGTCTGCGACCCCCAGGGCACAAATATAGGAGGAAAAGTCGTCGCAAAAAACCCGTTCGTGAACCAACTGGCATGTTTGCACAGTACATATATACAATAGTGCAGAAGAGATGCAGCAACACAGTCACCTCCAAATATTCGTTTACATTTTTCGTGGATGATCGGGGGCAACGAAGAAAAAAGGAGGACGGAGAAGGGGGAAGTTTTTTTTTTCTTCGGTGCTGGAGGAGCACAGGTAGACTGCGAGACGGTGCCACCCGGTGACCATGCACTTTGCAGACAAATAGAGCCCGTCGGCAGCGCCAGGCGGTGGTGCTCACGGAGCAGAGAGTCTTGGGGGGAGCACGAGAGACCCAGATGGAGTACGGTTCAGGGCGCCAAACAGTGTGCTCGGCGCGAGAATGCCCTTTGGTGGGGAGAGAGAGAGAGAGTGTGGCTAGTGAAGAGACGCAGAGAGAAATGAGTGACCATGATAGAGTCGGAAATAATTGAAAGTGATAAGGAGGAATTGGAGAAGTGATAAGAGTAATTTTCTGAACTGTTTTGGGAGAGAGATGACCATCATGGGGTAGACCATTTGGGAAAGGTCAATTTTAGGTCAATGGGTGGGGAAATTTGTGAGTTTTTGGAGATTTCTGGAGATATCGAGAATCCTGGGATTCTGGTTCTAAGAGTATGATGTTTCAAGCAGCTTTGCAAAGTTCTAGGTTAGAGATTCCGTAGGAGTCGGGGATTCTGAGACTCAATGCTGAGATTCTAGGACTCTCCAAGGTACATTGATTCTGAAAGATTCTGAGAGATTCTGAGATTTCGAGATTCGGGATTCTGAGGCTCAGAGATTCAGAGAGATTCAGAGAGATTCTGAGAGATTCTGAGAGATTCTGAAAAATTGTGAGAGTTGGACTCCAGATTCTGAGAATTCTGAATCCTGAAAATGAGATATTCTGACAGATTGGGCGGTTTGCAGATCTTGAGATTCTGAAAAACATGCTTAAGAAAAAACTTGAAATCTGAAGATAACGGAATCTAAATTCGAATCAGAATCCTGAAAGATTTATGATACATGTAGACTTTTCGAGTTTTGAAAGTCGAAACGTTGGAGTCTGAAGTAATGTTTTGATGGTTTCCTTTGGTCGATTTCGAGGTTTTGAGGTTCTGAGGATTCCCAGATTTTCTGTTTTCAACAAAAACATCTTATCTACAGTACTCCTCAACCTGCAAAAATCCTCTCCAACGCTCTGTGCTCTTTGCTCCTCAATTCCATCCTTCTCAACTATACAGTACAGACGAAACGGAGCCACTTATTCAATTCCCACAAACCATCTCAAGGATTCAAAAAAATTTCTGTCTCCTCCTCCCACTCCTACCGAAAATCTGGTAGATTGAGTCAATTATGTTTTCGAGTCCTCCTTCAAAAATGTTGCCATCGTTTTGCATATTCTTCATTCGTCTTCAAGCCTCTCCATTTTCACCTTCTCCAGCCAGAGACGAAAAAGTGAGTCTATCATTTTTCCGCGCTCTCTGATAACGAGTGGCGAACTGGTACCTCCTGGAACCGAGCTGACTCGGCGCTTTCGGGAGAGGGGGGCAAAAAGAGCAAAAGTACTTTTGTGCTTCGGTCAGCAGAATGAGTGTTTCAGTGTTTCAGCATTTCTTTGTATACATACACTTTTGTTTGGTCTTGCACTCCGAGTTTTGTTTGTTAGGCACTGTTTTAAAGTTGTAAGAGTTCCAGGAACTTCAAAACTTAAGGTGGAAGATTTTGAAGGTCTGAAAACGTTTCTAGTTTCCCCTTTTAATTCGAAGAGTTTGGAAAAATTACAGTATCTGGAGTTCCATTGGATCTGGCTAGCATCAGGATCTCCAGATTGAAGAGCAGCGACTTTTTTTTCTTTTTTCCACCTCAAATTTCGCCAGAATTTTGAACATTGGAGTTCTGATTCTAGAGATTCAGAGTCCCCTTTGCTTTAAATATAGATTTGGAGATTTTGAGTTTCTGGAGATTGTCAGCTCTTGAAATTTTTGGAACTCTCATTTTTCTGGATTCGCCTGGATTCTAGATGATGGAGATTCTCAGAATCCCAAAGATTCAGAAGTTCCGGGTTTTCTGTAGAAGGATTTCTGAATTCTGAAAAACTGGGTGTTAGATTCCGACACTTTTGAAGAGGTCGGAAGATACCAGAGTCTCGGAATATCAGAATCCTTGGATGTCAAAATCTTCTTGACTCTCATAATCTCAGAACCTCAAAAAACTAGTTCCCAAGACTCCTGAATCCTCGGAGTTCTGGGAATCTTCAGATATTGAGAATCTCCAGGAACCTCCAATTTCTAAATTTCTAAATCTTCGGAATCTCAGATTCTCCGAGAATCTTCAATCTCTAAACTCTTAAATCCCAATCCAAATCCCAGGAATCTCAAAATCCACCTTGTCCTTTCAAAAGAGTCCAACAAAGAGTTCAACCTATCTTCCAAAAAACTTGTAAGCTGACACCACAAGAACTTTACTTCCTCCTATTACTTCCTTAACTCTCTCTCTCTCTCCGACTTTTTCTTCTTCTCCGCCGACAAAAAATGCCTCCTCCTCCTTCTTCTCATATTTGAACTGTACTCTCTGTCTCGGAGTCTCGAAAGGGGCGGCGCCAGCAGGTGGCGGTCCACCGATCATCTTTCTGTACCAGGACGTGTTCCTATTTGGATTCTCCTTCTTCTCCATCACCGTCTTCGTCTTCTTCTCGAAGAAGAAGTTGAGAAAAACCGAATGGCCTGTGGGGTTGGCGGTTACGCAAACTTTTCGTTGAGCAAATATTAGCGAGAGAAAGATGATCTGAGATGGTGTGAATCTATTGAATTTTCGATTCTCAAGGAGACGCCGTCTTGTTCAAGGTCATTCCGAAGAAGATGTGTTTTTTTGTGTGTCTTCTTCTTGGAGTAAGAGGGCAAGACTCCAGGTCGGAGAGATGAAGTGGGTACTGGAGCATTCAGGGAATCATGAGGATATCTGTAGACTAGGTATGAAGCCTCGAACTTCAACCAAGGTCCGAAAAAGTATTCCGAATCTTTACTCATGGACCTCATAGACTCCTACGGACAACCGGCAAGAGACCTACACACAGACAAAGCATATGATCTAACCTTCTGTCTACACTATGACCTCATTCCGATTAGGCCAAGTCAGTTGACCAGGTCAACCAGGGTCTTGTGATGTGGTTGGCGCGGTCAACAGACTCCGGAAGGATTTGAGAACACTGTTTACTTTGGACATTCGGATTCTACTGATCGATAGAAAGGAAGTTCACTGGGTTCTGGAAGATTATGGCCTGGTTTTGAGGTTCCTGTGGTCGCCGGGACCTCTGACCTGAACCATCGAGGATCTCACTTTCTAGAACCATCTATCAGACCACGTTGCCCATCATGAGAGTTGATGGTGAGCCTTGAGTTTTGTGTGTAATTGGTCATTTTCTCGGCGCGCGGAAGGAATCGAAGGGGGCATACAGAGACTGTGTTTGCTTCCTGGTTATGTTTCCGACGATTGCTTCGAGAGAGAGTGAGAAGGTGGACATCCGGAGAAACTACAGTCGTACCGAACAGCAATCTGGAGGTTGATGGGCATCAAAGTTTGTATTCCTGAAGTTCGAGGTCGTCTTCAGAACATAGAGAGGGGACAGGTTCTGTGATGTGCTTCTGATGGCAATGATACGGCCAAAGGGTCACAAGAGTTCTCGGTTATCATCATTTATCTCTTTTGACGTACCAGCAATCCTGAGCATCCATATGAGATCAAATATAATCAGTGTTCTCTTTACAAATGAATATCTGAACCGTCTGACGTAACTGATGGTAGATTGGGTTTTGAAAAGTCGACCTTCCGACCGATCCGCACCGACCTGAACACCCGGGGACACGCTGCTGGCATATCCTAAACCTACCGTAACCCAGAATGCTTTTGCCCTGTTTGGATTTTCCCCGCTTATAACCAAGCTTCAGAGGCCGACCCACCGCCGAAATCCAACTAGGGAGTGCAGGTGAATCAACAGCATAAAAGCTCTGACTTTTAAACTTTCGGCAGATCTCTAGCAGGCTATCCGAAACTTACATCCCCCACTATGGTCATCCGATTTCTCTCTCCCCACTCTCTAACCACCCCATGGCCCACGTCATCCTTCCAACTCTTACGTGGCTCTCCGAGGCTCTGCTGCTGCTGATGCTCGGAGCTCAGCCTACCCCCAACAACTGACCGCCCGTGTTTGTCCAACCACACAGGGAACTTGGTGGTTGTGTGTTGCTGATATTTTGTAAAAGAGTAAACGTATCCCCCCTCTCTCCATCCTTAAAGTCAGTGAAGGCTCCCCGGAAGTGAACAGTTCGCTTTCTCTCCGTCCGACCCCTCCTCCCCTTCTCTGCATCCATCATCCCTCTCCCAATCGTTTGGTGTGGTTTCTAACAAAACTTGTGTCAACATACAGTGGAAGGAGCGAAAAGGTACCGCCGACCCGGGAGGGGCAGGGCGCCCGGCGCCTCCCCAGAAGAATCTCCGAGCGCGAGAGTGCCATATCCATTCTTCCTGGTTTCACCTGGATGGACATGGTGACCCCACCTCTGGAAGAGTCTTCTAGAGGTGACCTAGATAGTGGCGAGGTCTCGCCAAAGCTAGTCATCCTGGGGACGTCTCTAGGTTCTATAGTCTATCCATAGTATGCTGTCTTAATAGAGTCTTCCTTCTTGTAGCATCTATAGATTGTTTTAGAAGCCTCACATCTTCCTGGAACCCCTTCTGATGCCCCTGAACCTTCCAACCATTTCCATCAATCTTTAGATCATACTCTACACTTGTAGACAATCTCAAGGTCTCCAGAATCCCATTTTCCAATCTGACCTCTTTTCTAGTACATCTTTGAGCACCTCTCTTATCACTCCCATCTTGAGGTAAACTTTCACTTTCTCCTACCCATTACTATCGGTTTCATTCTTTGCTTCTTCTTCCCTTTTACTGATATGTAACTTTTGCTTCTTGGAGGAGGAGTCTTAGAGGGCGGGAGCCTCCTGGTTCCAAGTGCAGACTCACTTTTCTCACTGAACTTTTTGCTTGTCCAATTCCGAGACGCGTTCTCACGCTTTGGAGCTTTGGAGCACAAGGTTTTTTCTTTCAATTATTATTTTTTGTACTCAATGAGTCTTGGAGCAAACCTTAGGATTCTTGGTCTAGAAGTTCTGGATCTCAAGATTCCAAAGTTTTGGGGGTTTGATTATTCTTCAGAACCCTCCACACGGAGCATCTTCCTTGCTCCTTATCTTTGCCATCACTTCGTACACCTTCTCAATTTATTTGTGCTATCCGACATCCGGACCGTCCTTCTGAGTGCTCTCTTCTATCGGGTTCCACTTTTTCGCTGCTTCAGACGGCAGTTTCCTTATCTTTATATGAAGCTGTAGATTTGCCTTCAAATGTTCCAAATTTCGTGCTCTAGAAATCATGTTACGCTCTTTCAAATTTTCTCGCTTCATCATCTTTCTAGAAGACTTTGAGACAGGAAACTTGGTGAATTTCTTTATCTTCGTCTTTGCCCTTCTCAAGAACTCAACCATCTCTTCTCCTTCCAGATTCCCTCCAAAAAATGAACTGTGAATCCCTGCTCACCGCCCTGGACGTCTCCACCCTTCTCTCCTCGCTCTCCTCTCCCGAAAAAGAGCATCGCCGTAAGAGACGTCGTGGCGAGGTGGCGAACCCCTCGAACACCCTGGATGCTCTGGTGGCCCGAAAAGCAGACGATCAACCCTTCGAGAAGAGATACCTGAGTGAACAAGAAGCCATCGAGGGACCAGACGACGAGATCGAGCTGAAAAAAATGGAACTGGATCCAGATGTCTCGACGCGTACTTGCTCCACGTGTGGATATCAAGGGAAATGGGTGTCCGAGATGATTCGTCACAAAAGAGTTCACACTTCCGAGCGTCCATTCAAATGCAGATATTGCTCAAGGACAAGCAAGTGGAAGGCAGACCTCATTAGACATGTTGCAAGTGAGTTTATTCTGACTCTTTTTTGGCAGCTTCCAAACCCTATCCTAACTTCCAGAAACCCACGGAATCCGCGTCGTCTCCAAGTACAGCCGCTCCAAAGTCTTCGACTCCAACAACACCTCCATGGACTCCTCGTGCTCCTCGGACTCCGACAGATGCATGCTCCCCGAGAAGCGTACCGTCTTCTATCGCTGCCAGCTGTGCTCCTTCGAAGACGAGCGGGTCTCAGTGCTCAGCGCCCATATCACTCACGTGCACAACACTTCCCCGTGTGTATGCAGGTGTGGAGCAAAGTTCGAGGATGTTCAAGGAGCATTGGCACATTCCAACGGCCCCTGTGGTCATGTTGATATGATCTACAATGTGATGCCCACTTATGAGAAAGGTGAGGGTCTTGAGCCAAGTTCAAAAAGTCTAACCAGATCACTTTCCAGCCTCCCCACTGTCGCCCTGCCGAAGCGAGTCCTCCTCCGACTCGGGAATCCAGACGGATCCAGAAGAGGATCTTCAGAACTCGTCGCCCTCCTCACTGCCCACCCCTCAACTCGGAGCATCTCCACTGCTCCTCTCCCCAACCCTTCCAGTCCTCTCGACACCCACCCAATCCTTCCTTCCCGACATCCAGACGGCTCTTTTGAGTCTTCAACCCAACCCCTTGGTGTCTCTCTATTTGGCCTCACTGCTCCAGAGCTCCCTTCTGGCGAGCCCAACTCTCCAGTTGCCTCAGATGATGGTGTCCCCTGTGTTGACCTCTCAACAAGAGGAGATGGTCGATGTGGAGATGTAAACTATTTTTCAGTTTTTGCTGTTGGTCAGAATGCACTAAATTGCATTGCTCAGATCTTTTTGACCCATAAAAATGTTGTCAGAAAACTTTGAGTCATGAAATTTGGTGCATTCGAACCGCCAGAAAGTGGCAAATCTTTTGATTCAAAAATCCGAATTTCAACCTCCCAAACTCAGGTCCCTCTTGGCATTCTAAATTTCCTCCCGTACCCTCCTCCTCTACTTAGCCACATTGTTATTTCACCGCCCCCAAAAAAACCCTATGAAACCATTGTCCCCCCTAAAATCTTAGGTACCTACTCACTCCAGAATCTCTCAAATCCCAACACTCAGCTTCCCTCCGACTTTTCTCTCTATCCTGGTGATTTTTTTTCGTTGTTTTCTAATTTAATTTTCTTCATATACGAGTCATACTTTTATCACATCTCTCTCTCTTTGTCGTTCTGGGCTTCTCTTTTACTATTTATGTCTATCCGGTGGCCTAGAAATCCGAGACTCGGCCACCAGGATTTCATTTTGAATTCGCTTTGAATTCGTCGCTGAAAGTATTACTTTATTTGAATTGTCATTGTTCCTCTCCAATATGTTCACTTGAAACAAAAAAGCATAAATCCGTATTTTTATTTTTTGAGCCTTGAAGTTTTGAAACAACGAAAAAGAAGATGGTCTAGAAACTGCAGATTGTAGAAAATTAGGGCAGGGAAAACTTTTAGATGTTTTAAAGTTTTAGATTTTGATCGGGTCATTTTCAGATGCACAAGCTTTTCTGAAGCTTAGAAGTTTTCCTGGGTTTTTCGGTATCATTTTCAGATTTTCGAGTTGCATATTCTATCAAATTTATTGCTGGATTTCGCGCAAAGTTTTGAGCCGGACAATGGAAGAACATTTATCGATGTTAAGGAATTGAATGTGAAATCGGAGAATGAAAGGCCATCAAGGAGGACACCGTGATCAACAAATGGGCGTGGCCTGGATAAAGAAGGACATATTCATTTTTGAGGACACGAGACAATGTAAAGGGTCATCACATCGATTTTGTTTGACCTCGAAGATTGGAGAAGGCGATGTGAGGGAACAGTTTGGGATTACCGAATTCTTGGATTTTGTTTTTTTGGGTTCCAAAGTTTTGGGAACTTTTGGGACTGTGCACAGCTTTCATCTTCAATACAACAAAAAATTACAGAAAATAGCATCAAGATTTTGAAGTTTTAAATGATTCAGCAGGCTTGAAAAACTTTCAGATTCAATTAACTTTAACTTTGAATCAAATTTGATTCTGCAGTTCAAGGAGCACTATGAAAGTCCTTCATCTTCGGAAAACTTGAACGTCTGGGATTCGCTGAATTCGATAATTCCGAAATAGAATTCTATTTATATTTTCAACACAGTAGCGTCGAATTACTTGTTCTGCTCCGATGAATTCGAGATTTCAGAGAACTTGAGAATTTCGGCTTTGAGACGTAATTTTGAGTTTCTGATGTTCAGAAAAAATGCTGGTTTTTGGAATTTTAAAAGTTGAAGAATCTTCAAAACTCAAGGTTGTCTAGTACTTCAGAATCCATCGGGATTTCAAATACTCGAAATCTCAAATTGTTCCAGAGAGCTTCGGAGTTCTAAAATTTCCAACTGTCATAATTCAGTTTACAGCTGATCTTGAACAAACCTTACTCCAGATTTAGCATTCTTGAAGTCGACGTTCCTTCAGAATCCGTCAGCCCGAAATCCTTCAAATTTCTTTCGAACTTTTATAATTTGATCTACTTGATCTCAGAGACCAGACACCTCCAAACTCAATGTCTCTGGAGAATCCTAGAATCTCGAAAACTTCAGAATCTCCAGATTCCTTGACGTCACAAAACAGGACCTTAACCACTAACTCTTCTTCTTCCCTCTAGAGATTTGTTAAAACCTCAAAAACCAAAACGATGCTCATCAAAACAAAACGGCCGACGTCTTCTTCCTCCTCTCTCGTCTAATTTTGAGATTTTGATAATTCTTTGAATTCTCGTAAAAGCACATTTTCACGGATCACCAAGTCCACCTAATTTGGAATACGTGCCGTTCACATGAGCCCTTTTCTCTGATGCTGAACTTTTGGAAATTTTTAGAGCGAATTTTTGAAAATTCTGTCTGCTTCCTTTCCTGTTAAAATTATGTCTACAATATTATCACCATCATGGATTAGTCTCATATGACAAGTCTTCCGGGAGAGAAAGAGCACCTGATATTTTGCTCATTTGCCATTTCATTTAGTGTCTGGTCATCGTTAATTAGAGAAAGAGAAAAGAGAAAGGAGGTATGATAACTAATTAAGAGTGTAGTCCATGTGACTAGAGTCACGCGGTAGGTTAAGTATATAAAATAGCTAAGTTTTCTGATTTCGATACTCTGAGGTTTGAGGTCTAGGATTCAGTAGGCTCGATTTTGGATGAAAGCATTGTAGAGAAAGAGCCTCGGAATCAAAAATTGAAAAATCTGAAAGTCTTGGAACTCGAGTACTCAAATAAGCCAAATGAACCGAGTTCTCAGTTATTTTTCTGGTTTTATGAACTTGAAACTTTGAAATTTTGAAGGCTTCTGAAGGATCCATAAACTTGAAGACTAAAATTTGAAGAATAAAATCCTCAAAGTTCCATTGCAGATTTTGCTACTCTGAGATTCTGAGATTTTGATGAAGTTTCGAGATTTCCAGAAATTCCGATTTTGTGATTCGGAAGTTTGAATAGTTTTCAAGGATTCTGAAACTCTAAAATTCTCAGTTTCTGAGTTTCTGAGTTTTTGAGTTTTCAGAGATTCTGAGGATCTAGGGGTCTGAGATTTTGACATTTTGAATCTGAACTTCTGAAATTTGTAGAATCGGAAATTCTGAATTTCCGGAGAATCCTGAAATTCTGAGATTTGTAGGTTCCAAGAATCTTCCCAATTTTCAGCCTCTCCAATCCAAAATGTCCCTCTTCTCCTCATCGGACTCCAACCGCTTCGTTCCCCTAATCAACATCTACTTCCACTTCTACCTCTTCTCCGGTCTCCTCTTCCAATCTCTTCTCATCTTTCTCATAATCAAAAAATCACCACACAACCTGAAAGATCTCAAAATGTTCCTGTACAATACGACGTTTTGTCAGATTGCAAACATACTGGCCGCTTATTTCATTCAATACAGGTACCCCTTCTCTGTTTGACCCCCTTTTAATATTTGTCCTTCTCTTCAGGGCGTTACCCAACTCGACGACGATGGCGGTTCTGGCGAATGGGTTGTGCAGGAAGTTCGGACCGGATGTGTGCTTTTCAACCTATCATGTCTTTGTGGTAAAGGGGGTCATGGAAAACTGAAAATTTAGGGGATCGACATTCTAAGACTGTCAGATTTTCAGACTTTCAAAGCATAATATTTTGGAAGCTTTCGAAGTTCTATGTAGAGATATCTGGTTAGATTTTATGACTTTAGAGTTCTGAAACTCCTAGATTCAAAATTTTATAGATTTTGAACAACACTTGAAAGTTGGAGGTGCAAATTTTGAGATTTACAATTCGGATGTGTAAGAGTCGGAGCAAACTTATATCTCGGTTCAAATTTGAGCTAAACTGAATCTGGCGCCAGATTTGGAGTCCATGGCTAAGATTAGTTGAATTTTTTCCAAGGTTCAATTTTTATCTCAATAGTCAGCATGAAAGGAGAACTGAATCTTCGGAGCTCAGATCTTGGTGAAGTCCTTAAAAAAGTGTGAAACTTAAAAGACAGCCTCCCTCCTGAGCGACAAAGGTTCCCGATCCACAAAGTCCTTATATCCTTAACATCTCACAGTCTCGAAACTTCATAATAGAATCTCAAAATCACCAATTTTCCAGGGTATCAGCTCGAGCGTAGCCATGTCCATCTCGGCCACCGTACTCTTTCGATATTCACTCATCAAGAATTGGAGATTAGGAAGGAATTCTCTGATGTTGTTGATTCTCTCTGGTCATATTGCCCCGCTGATTGCTACGGTAAGTGTGCATTGTTCTCGGTGAAACGATTAGAGAAAATGAAGGCACCGATTTATAATCATCTCATTTTGGTTCAGGCAATAGATATCAAAAAGTGGTCAACTAATAAAATGTGTAAAATTTTATGCTGAGCATTTTTGTAGTTGCTCACTTTTTGATAGCTATTACAGGAAACAAGATTAGAACTCAAAACGTTTTTTCCAGATAATCCCCTTCACTGCTCCATGGGACTTCGACACCGTCCGTGCTCAATCGATTCTCGAGCATCCATCTCACGAGCTATCCATCTATGCTCCATTTTCCGGATTCTCGGATACCACCTCCTTTCGCTTCACGTTTGTCACGGGTGCTATCGCTATCGGTGCTTATGGAGTCCCCTTGATCTCAGTGTTCATCATCCGGAAGATTCTAGATTTGACGAAAACTCATTCAAAGTTGTCAAACAATACCAAGAGACACACGAGGATTTTGATGAAGGTTAGTCTTCAGACTTCCCATGCACTGATCTAGAACACGCCAAGAAAGTTCTCACCACAATTACTTCTCTTGATCTTTTTCAGGGTCTCGCCTGCCAAGCGCTGCTCCCATTGATCTCTTATTTTCCCATCATTACGCTCTATCTTGTTACACAATTCACACGAGAGGAATTTCTCATAACAGGTAAACGGGGGTCATGGGGACCAAAGGGAAACCCTAGGGAAACTTCAAGCACGCTAAAGTCTTCAAAAAATATGCTCCAGATGGCTGATACTCAGTGAACTCGAAATTTACATCATCAGCAGGCGCTGGTTTGCTCTTAGTTAGAAGCAAAGAACATTTTTCGTGTTTTGGAGTCTGGGTTGCTTTCGGAGTGGGCGGAACGGAATTCCGCCCAAAACCCATTCCTAGACCGAAGTCGGGATACAGGCTCCAAAAGATGATCTTTTCCACCCTTCCTGTCCTTTGAACTTTGAGGGGGTTCGTCATCATTTGGAGCATGTATCTCGATTTTTAGAAGTTTGCGCAGATAGCCACATAGCACATTCGAAAGCTCTGATTCTGCTCTACGAATGAGCTTATTGTAAAACAGATTAGGAACTCTTTTTCCCAGAATTCGAGAGACAAGTTTCAGCTCCAATTTTCAGTTGAAAAGTATCACGCTATAAACTCCCCTTCTTTCAGAACACCTCCTGAACGTGATGACGTGCTTCCCAGCACTCATCGACCCCTTCATCTCCTTCTACTTCATCGTCCCATATCGTCATGCAATCGTTCGAGTCCTCCGACGAAAACACACTTCCACGATTGCCGACGTCTCGACGTATGTGCCTCCGGGACCCTCCTTCCGTCATTCGAGCACATTACACGAGTGATTTGTTGCCATTGCTCAGCTCTCTGTTAACAGTTGTTTCCCGCGGAATTTTTATGGGTTTCTCAAGCATCTTCACACCTCCTTTCGCTCTGTATCATTGCTATACTTACTCTTCGAAATGAATAAAATGTCAGCCCTTATATTCCTCATTCTACTACCTCTGATTGAATCCGCTCCATTCGAGACGCACGTCATCAACGATCGAACTTTCGTTGAAATCGAAGCGATTCATTTGGTGGACACCGCCGTTGGAGTGCAGATAGTGCACGCGGTGGTTCCATTGTCTACAGTAACCCTTGACGAGGCATTGGCATCGGAGAGTGTATGGTATATACCAGAGCAGCAGGAGTTTCCAAAGTTGGTAGGTCATCGCCTAAAAAGACGACACTTTTTCTTATAATTCGGCTCAAGACACTCAAAGGATTCAGGTTAAACTGAAAATTGGCAAAATGCTCATTTGATTCAAGTTATAACCTTTAAAGTTATGAGTAACTATTAGGTAACACTAGGTAAGGTTACTCACAATACATGGGATTCTCCGAAACGTCTTTATCTTTTATTGTCCACTTTTCATCTTTGCGAGATTTTAACTCAAACCAAAAGAGCCATCGGCAACCGGTCATTCAAGAATCTATAGGGTCGATTTTACCTGCCTCCAGATTCCAACCTTCCGAGGCAACTTTATCACCTGAAATTTATTTTCCAGGGCTACCTCACCTCGCATGGCTGGTTCTTTCTGAAAGAGCGTCACTTCAACCAGATCAAAAAGAGATCGTATGCGAAGAAAGCTCCGAAGAATGCGCAGCTTGATGTGACAAGTTTAGTTCGACTGGTACCTTCATCGTTCAAAAATGTGCAGTTTATACAGAAAGGTAATGTTTTGAGGGGTAGGTGGGAACGCCAGAACCACTTCAAAGACTTCTAATCATGATCCATACGTTGAACAAATTCATCTCGGTTACTGTAGCAAATATCAAAAAGTGATCAACTAGCAAAATGTGTAATATCTTATGCTGAGCATTTTCGTAGTTGGTCATTTTTTGATAGCTGTTAGAGGAACCGAGATTAGTTTTATCAAAGTATTGACAAGAGGTATGATTCCATGGGACATTGAAGACAAAATATCAAAATTTTATGGTATAGAAGTGCCTTCAAAATGGCAACTGTCCAACTTTCGGGCACTATTCGAAAAACCGTAAAATCTCTAACTGGCGTCATGCCAAAACCACAAAAGTTACCACTGACACGCTTACGCAAAGTTGCAGACATTAGACATCTTGGGTGGAATCTGCAAACATCATAACAAAAACTACATTCAATTTTCCGTGCTATTCCGTGACATAAAAGTATCCAACAATTTCAGGTCCGATGGGAGCTTATGTTTACAGCGATGATGGAAAACGAGCCGTTGACTCGATGTTTGAGGTAAACGGCAAGAAGAATTTTTGATTTCCGTTATCATCGATTTCTCCATTTCCAGGCAATCCACTCGCCATCGACCCGTACCACTGACACTCAAGTGGTTCAGACAGGAAATCTGGCGGCCTACATCTACACAGAAGTGCCCGAACCGCAACCCTTCGTCCCTGGAGATGCATCACTATACTGGCTGATTCCAGCGATTCCATCTGAAACCAAAACGCCCCGCTCTTACACCACACGCCTTCACGATTCCTCGCTTCTGTTGTATCATGGAATGCCGAGACTGATCAAATTGAAAGCTTGAAAATCCTTTTATTATTATCACTAAACTTGACACCCGTCTGAAAGTGCGAAATCTGAGTTCTCCGCAAAATGAACATTTATGATTTTTCCGTCGCGCGTCGAGTGATACTCGCCAACACTGTTCCAGCATCGCGCCTTGTGAGAGGAGATCTGAAAATCCATATTTTCAGTCAAATTTAAAGCTTGAGACTTACATCACACCTCTCCGGCCCGGGACACAACATTCCGTGATTTTCATTAGCAGAATGAAATGTGTAATAGGATTCTCGATAACAGTCGCTGATCAGTTTCGCATAGGTCATATTGATGGGTAGACTTCGAAGGTGTCGTCGAATTGAGGACTTCCAGCTCATTCTGGAAAATTGAGAGTTTTGAAGAATCGAGAAAAACTGCAAAGTCGATTCTGACTCTGATTTTCGAGCAATACCACAGGCAAGGCTGCTGTTATTGGAATTCGCCCGCCACATGGACGTTGTTGAGCCGCCCTTCAGCACTTTTTCAACTTACCGTTAACTCGGAATTGAGACTAAAGATAATAATGACGACTTTAGAGATCTCGTTTCATGTCTACGCTCAAGTTCAATATTTCACGAGGCGCTGACGGTCCGTCGACGGCCCGCCGCTGGGCAGCTGGCGCCCCCGTCAGCCGCTTTTGGGACCATGCGCCTTGCCTGTGACTCAAATCAAACTTTCACTCCCAGAATCTCACCTATTGAAGTCCTTCTCGATCATCTTGATATTCTTATTCGAAATCAACGGTTTCTCAATGTCCCCTTCTCCAGTGGATGGATGATATTGTGGCACTCTCTCATGGTCCACACCCATTCCGTCGAGCTGCAAAAAAAGAAAGGCGTTTTCATGCATTCAAAAGAACTACAGAATCTAGATGCGTGTGTGTATTCTGATCTCGAGGAATCGGAAACACAAGAAGACAGCTTTTCGAACTGCGTAAATTTTGCAGACGTGTGTGTAGGAGGTATCATCTATTCAAAGGATCAAGACCAATCTAGATACAAAGAGTGACGTCAGTTTTTGGAATTTCGGAATTTGTCCAGGGGCAAATGACATCCCTTTGATCGAAACTATCTTGGTTCCCGTAATAGATATCAAAAAGTGCTCAACTAGTAGAATGTGTAAATTTTTATGCTGAGCAATTTTGTAGTTGACCACTTTTTGATAGCTGTTACAAGAACCAAGATAGCTTCGATTAAAGTCAAGCCCAAGGGTCCCTTACCATATCAATATGCTTCAGATGAGTAATCGAATTAAACGCCGGATCCACATCCAACTTTTTGAGACTCTTATGCGTCCAATGAATCCACGTATTGTTCACTTTTGATGGTATCGCTATCATCTTCCCGGTCTCCGTGGCTTGCTCGAATTGCACGCTCCGCAAAACGTGCTCTATTGAGAACACATTCGCGCGCTTATCTGCAAATTATAGAATGATACATAGATCGGCATGATTACTGTACCTACATGCTCGTGTCTTTGTGTTCTCCTTTGAGTAGGTGAAATAGGCTACCGTCGGATGTTCGGATGCCAGATAGCGAAACTCGTTGAGGTAGTTGTTGGCCATACGGGGGAGAATCAGGTCGTCGAGATCGACGAAGGCGACGAATTCAGTGGATTCCTGGAATAGTGAAGTATATGTACAGTAGTTTCCAATAAGATAGACAATCTGACCATTTTCAGTGCAAAATAGCCAACTTTGAGTGGTTAAAAAACTATGTTTCAATCACCTGATTTATCTGAAACTTTGTGAGCATATTAAGCAACTCTAGATCTTCATTTTTGTAGTTGACAACTTTTTTCAAAAATCACAATCAAGTTAGTTATGTCGCAGTGAAGCTCATGGTTCCGAAAAAGGTCGAAATTTTCATTGAAATGTACAAAGTTTCGTAGTGACTGTACGCGACGTAACTCACTTCACAGCATTTTTTGTAGAAAGTTGTCAACTACAAAAATGAAGATTTAGAGTTGCTGGATACACCCACCAAGTTTTATAAATATTGAGTGTTTGGAACATACTTTTTCAACTGTTGAAAGTTGACCGTTTTGCACTGAAAATGATCTATGTATGTATGTATGTATGTACAGATTCTACGAATCTCAGAATCTGAGATCTTTGAAATTTTAGATCTTCAAAATGTCAGAACCGTTCAGAATCTCGAAACCTCGAAATCTCAGAAACTCTTTTCACAACTTTGCGCTCATTTTTCGCCGGATCGAAAATTCGACCCTTCAACTTTCAGTGCGATTTGTTCTACCAGCGCAAAAGCTTTACAATGGAGACTGAGATGAAGCTCATCGAAAATCACACAATCTCAAAATCTGGACAACCCCAAAAAAACACCAACTTTGTATCTCAACAAACAGTCCGTTTGCGCAGCCGCCTGACTTCTAAACTCGACATTCAAATTCGGATTGAAATCCCTCTCGTCTCGATTCAACAAGTTGATCCGATTCCACGGCTTCAACGTCACATACTTCTCCTGTTCGAAGACTCTCAGAATCTCGAGCATCGGCGACACCACACTTCGAATATACAGATGCATGTGAGCGCCGAATCTTTTGTAGACGTGAAGCGCGACGAGAAGATTCTGCCAGTTCTCGGCGGCGAAGAGTGGGGAGATGCACATGACGACGGGTTGGGGTTCGGTGGAGACGACTTCGAACGGGATCTGAGTGTGAGGATATGCGCTCTATTGACAATTCTCAGTGGAGCAAACTTTCTTACCGGAGCATGATTTCCACCTAGAGAAACAAAGAGGAGTGATGGATTCTGGACGACTTGAGTTGTAGCCGTCATTGCGATCCACTTGCAAGCGTCGTGGATTGTCACTCTGAAAATGAAAATTTCAAAAATGATTTCCTAGAAGGCTTCTAGGCCTACCTCTCCAACTCGGCCATCGCCATCACCCGATTCGTGTCGTTTATCACCAACAACTCCAACTGCCTCACATTATCCAACACCTCGAAATCTGCCGTCATCAGAATGACTATCGATGAATCGCCGAGACTTTTCGATTTGTTATAATAGAATGCGGAATAGACGAAGACGTCGTAGGGCGCAGAATTGAACACAGACTCATTTTCCAGGTCCGGCGAATCGAGATGACTGGAAGTATGGGAGGGTTTTTGGTTGGGGTCTCATTTTTTTGTGTCTAGTGGTCTAGAAAACCGAACATTTTGGAAGTTACGTCATCCTGTAATTTTGAAACAAAAAGACGACTGAAAGTTGCAATAACGCTCCACTGCACTTTAGGGAATTTACCACAAAAATGGAAGAAGCCGAGGAAATTCGGCCACCATGAAAATGTTCTCTTTTATTTGACCAAATCCATTTTCTTCGTGGCCTAGAGGAAAAACTCGAAAAGTTAGTCCTCGAGCTTTCTTATAATGCGTTTTATGGTTATCCGATTTAGGCCTATATCTCACCACGAAAATAGCTGGCACTCTAATTTGAAGGAGCACGCACGAACTCTGAGTCAGATTTTCAGATTTTACTAATATTCAAGCAGTTTTCCGCTGAATTTTTCTTTTTTTTTCGGAAAAACTGACATAAAATTCGGTAACATGATTTTTCATCGTGAGATATCGCCGGTGGCCGAGTTGTCGGATCTTAAGCCACGGTTGATTTTAATTCAAATTCCTTTGAGGACTAGCTTTTCGAACTTGATTTTCTAGGTCACAATAATGATTTTCAAAAAAAAAAGTTTTTTTTTTTCAATTTTCAGGCTCAATCACTGTTTCAGAACCTTTCTAGATTTTCAATAAGATTCCAACTCTGAAATAGAACCTGGCCTAGTTTTCCAGATTCGCGGATTACTAGGCCACCAAAAACTTCCAAATTTTACGGATTTCTCTCCTTTTCAAAGATTTCCTTCTCAAAATTTTTCAGATGTCTCGCTGGCCTAACTTTGGATGTTTGAGATTTCTAGGCCACCAGTGTCCAACTCACACAAACTGTAAAACCAATGCAGCGACAAAAAATAGGAAGGAAAAGAAGAAAACGACGGAGAGAATCGAGGGAATTATTCGTGGAAGCATCCCTAAAGTGTCATCTACTGTTCCTTTTTCTTCTTCTTCTTCTCAAAAAGAAGAATTAGAAAATGAGGGGGAGACGATTTCGAAGAAGTGCGTCAGTGGGTGTGTGTTGCCTGTCCCTTTGCCCCAACCGTCGCAAATCTACCGTATCTCCGGATTCGATCTGAACTTGAAATGGAGGAGCGGGAAGAGAGACCGGAAGATTCGGTGTATCTAGGTGTATGTGTGTGTTGGGAGGGGAAAACTTTTCCCATTTGAGAAATCAGCGAAAACTTTTGAATTTGGCGGGGCGTTCATTTAACAGATAAAGAAGAGAAGGGGACCAAGAAAATATAATAAGGACACTTCTTTGCTGTGAATTTTTTCAGTGGTGATTCTTGAAGGGGATCTGGGGAGAGAAGGGGAGAAAAAAGAAACCGGAGAAGCGGTTAATGTTATAAGTTACTAAATAATGGGGGAATAGAAAATGATATATAGTGAAAAAGGGGGAAAAAATAATTAGCTGCAGCTGATGGTGTTGGTGGTGTTGGCGATAAGAGGAGACACGAAATCGGGAGATAGCGGGAGAAAACGGATAGAGAAGACGAGATGTGTGGAGCCGGGGGAGAATCAGATGGCGATGGCGAACACGTAGACGATCGCCAGCATTGTCTTCGCTTCCCATCGGTACATGTACGAGGCTGAAATATGGGAGATTTGATGAGAACATTGATTTTTCAGCTGTAGACGAGCTCGTTTTGGCCCAAGTCCGCAGTTTAGAGCTAAACGGGAGATTTTCAACATGGTTATCTCCTTCGAACAGAGCTGATACTGGCTCAAAATTGACAGTTTTGGGGCCGAAATTCTAGAGCCCAAAATATCGTTTTTCGTCGCCTGAATCAAAATGGAGTATCTCACGATTCTAACAACCTCATTTTGGCTCAGAATCGACTGTTATTGGCGCTGAGTAGAGCATCTCCAGCTTCGAAAGTAATCAATATTGCTTAGAATCAATCTAATAGGAAAACTGAAGAAGGGAGTATCCTGAAACTCATGCTCGCTCTAAATTGAGTGATTCTGATTCCACATGTAGCATTTCTAGCTCAGGGAAAGTCAGTTTGGTTGGCTTGACTACAACTCCAGTGGGAAACCATTAAGCTTCAAATACTTCATGAGAATCAAGTGCTTTTGTGTCGAGATGTTCAAAAAGTACGAAAAACTCACAATCGGTAACCTTGTTCCAGTAGGATATGGTGCTGACGTTGAGTCCCGAGCCGCTCGAGATCTGCAGGAATGACGAGGTGACGACGTATTTGTACGGCTTGCCGGCGGCCACCAGCTTCTTCGTGATCTGCTCGACGGCCTTCTGATTCCATTGAACACTGTCCTTGTGGGTGTACGTGGCGTTCGCGCCGACCGTCTCGTCGAGCACCTGGAATCGATTTTTGTGTTGAAAAAAGGATCTTGAACTGATATAACTCAAATTTCCTCATTTTCATCTTTTGAAAATTGACTTTCCCAAACTTCTAAATGACTCAGTTTTGCCTTCATTGTGTTCCCAGCTCTCGATTACCCCAAAAACCCCTTCTTCCACCTCAAAATGCGCCCTTTCTCATCGAGATCGCCCCTTTTCAGAATCGGTGCCCCGGTGGCCGAGTGGTCTAAGGCGTGAGTGTGGGATCTCGTTGGCGAAAGCCAGTCGTGGGTTCGAATCCCACCCGGGGCAAAATCTTTTTGCTGTCTTTTTAGACTAGTTGAGGATGGTTAGGTGTTGAAAATTGATATGTAAATATACTTTTTGCTCATATTTTATGAATTCCGACCTTAAAAGTTAAGAATAGAAATTTTCAACAAACCTGCTTGATGATCATATGGACATCCTCCTCCGGCAGAGCCATGATGTTAGACCTGTAAGAGCTGAAAACATCACAGATTCAGTTCGAGGATCTTAAAAATGAGCAATCAAAAGATAAGAAAAATCGGTTGGAACCGTAGAAACAATCACATGTAGAAAAGAAGTAACATCGATTTCTGGTTTATCGGACATTTATCTTCCATGGGAAGAACTAGAATTTAGGGCAATTTTATGACTAGATCAAGACAGAATAGTAATACTAAAAAATCGAAGAATGCATGGTTAGAAGTTAGTGTTATGGAATGGTGAATGTCACAAAATCAATTATCAAGATTCCAGAGAGCTCAAGCTTCCGGCTCGAAGTCCACATGAGTCAAGCAGTCGGACAAGTCCTTTCCGAGTTCGGCGGTTCCAGCGCAGAGCACTTTTCGAGACATGACGTCGAATGGAGCGCCAGTCGGATCGGTGACCACGCCTCCTGCCTCGAGAACGATGACTGCCGGCGCGGCGACGTCCCACGCGTGGATTCCGTACTCGACGTAGCCGTCACAGCTTCCTTGCGCCACCATCACCATGTTGATGGCTGCGGAGCCGAACGAGCGGTGTCTGGAATAGGAGGTATTCAACGAGGGAAGCTTGCGGATTTTGAGTTTTTCTTTATTGTCAAATTTGGGAGCTCAAAAAACTACTCCAAAAAAGTTGACAACGGACAAAATGTAGCTCAGAACGAGATCTATCGATTGGCTCAATGAGTTATTGGAAACATAGACGACGAGCTGAGATATGGTGTAAGTCAAAAAATGAACCATATCTCACCTCTCTATCAGTATTTTCAACTGCTCGCTATTCCATTCCACAGGTCTCATTGTGAGCTACATTTCGTCTGTTGAAACCTTTTTTGGAGGGTTTTTTATTTCCATCGTTTTTCGGAAAATGCATCTCATTCGCTTATCTCTGATCTGCGTTGAATTTTCATATATTTTTTAATCCAAGCTATCATGTTTCCCGGTCTAAACTATTACCCATGACACTGCTTATCAAACATGACCGTCTTGTAAGACTCGACGAACGAGTTTTGCATGACGGGCGATCGAATCGAGCCGAGTTGAAGGATCAGCACACTGTCCGCAATTGCTGCAAGATTTTTGCAACGTCATCAGGTTAATTTTGAAGTTTTACAGAGAAAAAAACAAAAAAGGAGATAAAAAGAGACAAAAATGAATGCAAATATGAGACGTGCAATGCGGCGGAGAGTGGACAGTGTATGTGTGATCTTGGGACGATTTTCAGTGATTTTTCAACTTTTTTTTCTCAAAAAAAGAGCAACAAACCCTCGCACGCCGGCCAACACTTGGTTTCGCATGTTTCCCTGAGCAATGTCGAGCCAACGATCGCCGAATTGGACACGGTTATGCAGACCGAGCGATTGGCACAGGACCGCCTTCGAGAGCACTGGAGAGAATGAAGAAAGTGAAATGAATGGGAAAAGGATTCTTTAGAAGACTTTTCGTTTTTGGGGAGGAAGAAAAATGGGAGGAAGGAAAGACAGAAGTGGAAAAGGGGGACGGACTGAAGACGAAGGGTGCAAGATGAATGGAACGCGGAAATTGGGAGGGGGAGCAGAGCACTTTTTGAGAGTCACTGAGTCTTTGACTTTTCGATGAATTCGATTCGTTTCGAAGATCTGGGATGCTCCGAATTTTAACCGAGACTTTTGAGGTTCTGCGGTGCTAAGATTCTGAGACATCTAGAGTTATTAAAATTCCGAGATTTCGAGATTCTCAGGGGTTTTGAGATTCTGAAGCTTCTGTGATTCTAGGATTGCAGGATTCCCAAGGAGAATTCAGAGCATGCAAAATGGAACACAAGAAAATTGTCAAGCTCCAAAAAAAAACCCACATTGATTCTTCGAAGCACGAATCGGGAATCCATTCTTGAAGGCTCCCTTGCCGACTTGCGCCATGTAGAGCTCGTTGGTAATCGGATTGTAGACGATTCCGGCGCGAAGCTTTTTCTTGATGGCCAGTCCGACGCAGATGGCGATCATTGGGATTCTGGAAGATATTTGCATAAGAGGATTCCCAAAAGTCAAAAAAATTGATTTTCAACCAGAAAGAATTTCATAGAATCCTTCTAGACCCTCTCTAGTAGAGCTTCTTTTCATCACGAAAATCATGATTTCTTTTAGTTCTTTACAAAAAAGGTCTGAGACTATTCAACGCCATCTCTGACGAGTCTCAATCGCAAATTCACCTACATTTTCAAAATCGCGATTATTCTCTTCTCCCATTTATTCTCAATAACTGGCCTAAAGTCTTTCTAGTCCATTTCTAGTTAGTTGTCTCCGCCCATATACAACATGAAATTGTCGAATTTTCTATCTCTCAAAAGTGTCTCACCTGTGCACGAAATTAGTGGTTCCATCGATGGGATCGATGATCCATGTCGGCACATCGGTCCACTCGATCTTGGCTCCACCGGCCACCGACTCCTCTCCGATGAATCTGAACTTTCAAACATGAGCATGAAGAATGAGCAATACTTCCCCTGCTCCATGTTTCCTTCCCCCTGCTCTCGTTTCCATGACAATCGGAACGCGTTCTCTCATATGGAAACAACCCTCCTGGAAGCCGCCTTCTCCCTCCATCCGCAGAGAAACGAATGCTCACCTGTGTCGCTTGAATCTAGCGGAGAGCCCGTCGATGAGCAACTTCTCCACCGCCTGATCCGTCTCGGTCACCAAATCCGTGTTCGAGAGTTTGGTTTCGACCTTGCTTTCCGCGGAGTCGAAAGCGGTGCGAACGAGCTGGAAGTGAGGAATTTTTGTGATTTTTTGAGTCTTCAAAAAAACTAAGTTCTTGATGTTCTTTGTTTCGTTTCAAAATACATGATGAGCTGAGATATGGAGCATATTAAATATGTCTCACACGATATCTCATAGTCAGCTCCCCGATAATATATTCACTTGTTCATTGTCACAACCGATAGATCTCATTGTGATCTACATTTTGTATGCTGACAACTTTTTCGGAGCGTTTTTCGAATATCTTTCGATGTTTTCTATACATGATTCTTGCTTTGAACAATCGAAGCGTTTCGAAATATCGAAAACCGTACATGCAAATTGTTTTGAGACCTAGAATCCTGAAATTCAATCATCAAGACTCAAATTTCGAAACTCCATATTCGTAGGCTTTCAATTTTTTTTTAGCTCGGAATTTCAAATTCAACCTTTTCAAACTCAATATTGCTTAGAAATTTGAAAGTTCAAAACTTTTCTCGCAATCTCAATTTTTCAAATTCTTCCCATATTTTCGAACTCTTACCGTTCCCGCCTTCTTGACCAACTCAATGGCGTAGTCGACGAAAACTTGCTCCTCTTCGTGAACCGGCTCGAACACCATCTGAAAATCGACTTTTCGCTAGAAAAATGGAAAGTTTTAGACAAAAAGAGCAGAAGAAGAAAGAAAACTCTATCAAAAGGTCCATCTCAAGGCCAGAAAAAAAAGAAAACACATTAGGCACATGAAAAGGCACACAAGCATTAGGATGGGGGAAGCCCGCGCTCTCCCTATTTTTCCCGGGGAGCAGAGAGAGAAAGAGAGAGAGATCGAGAAACAGCTGGCGGCGCCGAGAGACGCAGACACGCGGAGTAATCTCTTGCCCGACATGTTCTTCTATGTCTCGGGAAGAGAGAAAATTGATAACGAGTGCTAACGCAGGGGCGGAAGGAGGTGTCGGAAAAGTGAGAGAGAGAGAGAGAAAATGAAGAAAAAAAAAATGCAACATCAAAGTACATTGGAGTCACAGGAGGAAACCAATTGAAAAGGGTGAAAAATATGGAATGATGAAGAGATCAAAATTGTTTATTTTTCCAATTTCTGCATTCCGAGTCAAAAGAGTATCCAGTTTCCTAGCCAAAGTAAACCAAGTCGACGTGCTCCCGCCATCCCTTCCGCTCGATTATTCGCTCCAAATCGCCGTGCGTCAGGTCTAATTTGACGCAAACCACGAGTGGCGGCTTCGCGTTTCTGGAAGACGGATTCATTGAGGGGAAGGGGTCCGGAGAGGGAAAATGGGAATTCGAAATGACGATTTTCAGGGGACCCTAAACCAGGTCATTTTCGATGCCAAGCCCTTTACTATTCCTGTTATAATTGTGGGGTTCTAAAAAAACAAGAGTCAAGAGTCTAAAACGTCGTAAACCGAAGAATGACTAGAGTACTAAAATCCGGCTATAAATCTGTCGAGGAAGGTCATAAACGCGATTTCGTACAATCTCATAACCTTACTCTATGAGAATATGTGAATAGAATAAGATCATGGGGAAAAAAAGGCTAAGCTGAGCGGAAAGGAAAATTTACGACGGACGGTTTGTTTACGGAACTAGAAACGAAAACTGCCCATTTTTGCAATCGATAGATCTCATTTTGACATAAATTTGGTTTGTTGACACCTTTTTTGGAGTTTTTCTAATTTCAGAGACGTCGTTTTTCAAAAGAACGTCCGCTCATTATCATCCAACCGGAATTCATGGACGCTTGACTCTCATAATCTCAAATCGTCAAGGATTCGACGGTTTCAAAGAAGCAGATCCTCCTAAATCCGGAATTCTCCGAGACTGACGTCATGGCTTGGCATCGAAATACACCATTATTTATCATATAACAAGGCCACGAGATTGTACGAAATCGCGTTTATAACCTTCTCTGTTGGATTTACGATTAGGCTTCACTAGTCTGCTCCTGAATCTCAAAACTTCCGAACTGTCGGAACTTTTGGTGATAAAACTTTAGATGTCAGTTTCTAAAGCTCCGAATCCTCCATACGTACTCAATGTTCACAATCGGGACTTTATGAGTCACCGTTCTAGTCGCCTCATCAAACTCCTCATGCATTCCTCTCCCGATTTTCGCCTCGTCGATATCACAAAACTCTCGCACTTTCGCCTTCTCATCGTCGTCTAGGCATCTGGAAACGCTCGTTTTTTGAATGAACCCCTTTCTCATTTGGTACTTGAAGAATCGTTTCCCCTGCTTCCCGGCACTCCAAATCGTGAACTTGTCCCACTTCGCAATGTACTCCTGCTTGAGTCTCTGCAGGCGAAAGTTCCAGATGGTTTGCTCTTTAACACTGTGAGACGCGCAGTTTCGATGGTAACGATACATGACGATGTCTTCTGGGACCTAGAATTCCAAATTTCTAAATTTTTGTACGATATTTCCTCTCGAACCTTATCAAAAATGCACTCGGGAATGTCTAAGCACTTGTAGAAGAAGTCCAAGTCCTCCGGGAATCCGCTGGCAACATCAGTACGAAATCCTCCGACTTTATCGAAAAGTGCTCTACTGATGAGCCAAGTGGGAGCCACCAGAGTGGGTCCATGTGATGTATATACTTGAGTTCGAATCTTCTCCCCGCTCATCGAGTTCGCCCATTTTGTGTATCTCACTGTGGAGTCTTCAGGACTTCTGTGGAATTGACCACCTAGAATCGCACTCCGTTGGAGAAGGATCATGAATCGAATTCAATCACCTACAAAAACGAGATCGTCGTTCGATTTTGAGAGCTTTTTCGCTAGCTCCAACTGCCTCCGGATTCGGTTCGGAGCGCTGACGTCGTCGGCGTCGTTGAAGCAGAGATAACGGCCTCTGGAGGAACGAACGGCGCAGTCTTTGGCTGCTCCGACGCCACCGGGTTGCTTGACATGCGAAATGACGACTTTCATGTTGAGCTCTTCGAATTCCAAACGGGCGTTCTCCAGGATCCGGACGGTGTCGTCGACGCTTCCATCGTCGGCGAGGCACACCTGAAATGTGGAAGGTTCTGAAATATCTTTGACAGTCGGTTTGAATATCGAACGAAATCTGGGCTTTCAATAGTGCAAGGTAGCAAAAAGAATTCTCAGAAAATTACATTGCTTTGAAAAACTGGGCAAAACTTCAAAAAAAGCCCTAAAAATCTGAAAACTAAGTCAATCTTAAGCTCTGACTCATACATTTTCCCAACCTTCTAACCTCAATTTTCGCACTCTCTGCCGCCGTCTGTGCCAACAACCCGTTCAGCGTTTCCCTCAAGAATTTCTCCGCGTTTTTCGCCGGAATGATCACCGAAACGTCGTACTGATAGACCATGATTACCTGAAGCGAGCGAAAAACATTGAAAAGTTCCAAAAAAAGCTAAAAATTCGTGGGAAAATTTCAAAAATTCCAGACAAGTAAACAATGCGCACGCAACGACACTCCGCAATGCCGCCTCTGCGTCTCTTCGTTTCGCACACTCTCTCGCCTTGTCGCCCTTGTGTTGTCTGTTTTCAAACGACACACACTGTTTTGCTATTGTTTTTTTTGTCAACATTAATCCGTATTATAATATTGATTTATGTCTATTTTCAGCTCTGAAAATCAATAAAAACTCAAAGGTATCCCTCCATGCTCAATAACAAACCGATTCTGCCACTTTGCTCATTTCTACCCTGATTTTTGGAATTTTTCGAACGGGTTTTTGCAGAAATAAAAGGTAAATGAAGCTCATTAAGCGTCTTAAACCGCCTGTCGAGATGTTACAGATGGTCTCGTCAGAAATGGACACCGCCATCGAGGCTCGGTCAATAGCCACCGCTCCGTTGAGCCAGAAAATCTCGCCGTTGGCTCAAATTCAAAAAGACAAACTGCTGGTCATCCAATGGGAGCACCTGAATCTATACAAATTCTATCCGATGGCCTTGTGCTCGTCGTGGACGATTCGATGCATGTTGTATCCGATGTCGGTGGTGAAGAGTAGGCTACAGTTGCAGCGGCAGAACAATGTGTATAATGGAATGCGGGACGCTTTCGTCAAAATTATCCGACAAGAGGGCATTGGAGCGTTGTATAAAGTGAGGTTTTGAAAATTTTTGATCTAAAAACAAAAAAATCTGACAAAAATTCATCGGGTGGAATGTTTTCCCATCAATCGATGCCGCAGATTCAGAATCTACAATAAAACAAAACGAGATATTGAGCCAATCACTATAGTTACAAGCCAATAAGATTGGGGCAGAATAATGTCCCAAATTATCTTCAAGTTGAAAAATTCCGAAATACTCGATTTCGAGAATCAGAAAATCGGAATCTTCCCCTTCTAAAGCTCTCCAAATCTTTCAGGGTTTCTGGATGACACTTCCCCAACTATCCGCCTCATTTCTCTACTCATCAGCCTATGAACGTGTCCGTGACTTGCTCCAAACCCACCTGCACATCACTAATCACTCTGTAGTATCCGCGTTGGCCGGTGGAATCGCGTCGCCGTGTGCGCAGCTCATCTTCGTGCCGACGGACATTGTCGCGCAGCACATGATGGTGCATAACAATCCGGAGGCTTTCGGAGGTGAGACTCGTTCTGAGAGATATTCTGCAGCATTCTGGGACACTCGAAAAAGTGCTGGAAGATTGTGAAGCATTCAAATAACTTTTGGAAGATTGTGAAGCATTCTGACGGATTTTTGAAGAGACGGAAAGGATTATGAAGGGCTCTCGAGGATTCTGAAAGTTTACGAGTAATTATGAAGGATCCGGGGAGACTCAGAAGGCTCCTAGAGAATCTCAGAGAATTCTGGATGATCCTAAAGAGATTTTTCTAATTCTTGAGCTTCTTGACTAAATTTCCCCCCAATTTTCAGGCGGCAAAAAGAACATCCCAGTGGCCGATGCAATCCGGAAAGACGGGCTGGAAGGGAAGCGAACGTTGGGCTTGCGAGTGATTCGGGCGGTCTACAAGGTCGACGGAATCTCTGGATTCTATAGAGGATTCTTGTCGGCCATCATGCTGTACATTCCCTCGACGATGGTCTTCTGGTCGACGTACTACAACTCGCTGTCCGTGTTCAGGATGATTCGAGAGAAGGTGGGAACTTCAAATCTCGAAAAGTCAACTCAATAAAGTTTTCAGGTCACCGAACTAGAATACGGAGTGAAACCAACGTCCCCGTCCGAAGTGGACGATCGGAATTTGTTCCTCGACCAGGCGGTGAGCGGATCGATCGGCGGTGTCGCCAGTGCGATGGTGACGAATCCGTTGGAAATGCTGCGGATTCGGTTGCAGGTAAACGCGTTTCATTGAGATTCTGGAGACAAAACCGAGAGATTCAGGTTCACCGAACTACGTACCGGGAGACGATAGTACGGTTGTGGAAGTACGAGAAGGCGCAGGTGTTTACGAAGGTGAGGATTCTAGATATCATTCTGGAGATGTTTGAGTGGTCCTGGAGGATTCTGGAAGGTTCTGAAGACTTCAGAGGAGAAATGGAGCATGCCAGAGGACTCTGGCGGATTCTGGAAGATTCCAGAGAGCTTGTCAAAGATTTGAGATTTCCAGAGTTATTCTGGAGAATTCTGGAAGACTCTGATAAGCTCTGAAAGATTATGGGAGATTTCAAAGCACTCTAGAGAATTCTGAGCAAAAAAAACGTTAAATTTTTCCAGGGACTCGCGCCTCGAATGGTGAACAACGCGCTCTACTCAAGTCTGGTGATGCTGGCCTACGAGAGTGTGAAACGGTTTTCCGTGCTACCCGAGTTCAAGAACAAAGTCGTCTGGTGATGTCCGGACACACAGATCCATCATCCCCATCGATATTATATATTGCTCACCACGTGTATATCTTTTGAGAGTAGAAATCGCCGTCTAGAGAATTTTTTTTAGCGCTTTTTGATCCATCCTGTGTTCAAAGATTTGTAAATTTTGTCCTTCTTTTTTCTTCTGTTTGTGTGTGATAATTCATATCTCACTCCTCCTCACCTTGTCTCTCGAACGAAAAAAAACGGGGGAATTTTTTGATTTTCAAGCGAAAAAATTGACCTAAAAATCCCAAAGTCCCCCTCGATTTTTTCCGACTTTAAGAAGTTCTATGAACGTTTCTTTTTTCTGTCATTTTTTCCCATTTTATACCCAATTTTTTGTATTTTTTTCCTTCTCCATCCACACTGTCTCTGGAATCCTTGATCCCTGATCCACACGCTCTCATTTTCGAGTATAAATTACCAAAAAAAAAGAATCCAAATTTCCTTATTTTGTGAAGTTTTTGATGCCCTTTTTTGATGGTTTCGACCTCGTTTTCCGATATTTTTCTTTGATTTTTCCGCTTCGTTGTCAACAAATCCAAGATCTAACTGAAAAGTTCAGAAATGTCCTATCGAAGGGTGGTCTCCCGTTTCGACCGCGTCAACCAGTGGCTTCAGTTTTCGAGACAGTGGCACGTGATTGATGCGAATCAACAGGTAATAGAGAAAACAAGAAAACAAGGAAAAATTGAGACTTTTCGGTCTATCAAAGATCCAAAGTTCTATTATTGACGAAATGTAAACAAACACGCTTGTGTTGTTTTAGAGAGGTTTCTGGCTTCGGTTTTGGTCGATCAGATGTTTTTTGGTTGATTTTGAAAGGTGGGGAAAAATTGAAGAGAAAGTGACATGAAAATTGGGAATTCAGAAAGTTAGCACGAAAAGTTCTGGATTTTGAAATCGAAAATTGGAAAATGTTTCAAGTTTCAGCATAAAAATTCTAAAAACAAATCTTATTCGGACTACTAAAACTCATCAGAAAACTGCGAATTTCAACTCGGAAAAGCATTATTTTTGACTTGAAAATGACCCACTTGAGTCTACTTCCAGGACGCCGAGCTTCTAGGAGACAAAGTGGCGCGGTACCTGGCCGGCAAACACAAACCCATCTACCACCCGGAAACGGATTGCGGCGATCACGTGGTGGTGACGAATTGCAAGGATGTGGCGATGCACGGATTCGACTGGAAGCACACGATGTACAAGTTCAACATGGAGTACCCGAAGAGTAAAGCCGACATTCCGGCGTGGCAGATTCACGAGTACGATCCGTGCAGGATTGCGTTTTTGTCGGTTTACAGGGTATGGTTTTGGTGAGGTCTAGGTGAAGTCGATTTCACAGGTTCGGAATCTGTGCTGAAAATCGACGTAACGCTCACGTGAGAATCAAGTTATAACCTCACAAAGTTGTCCCATATGGTATCCGGGGACAGCTTTGTGAGGTCAGAATTTACGGGATTTCGTCGATTTTCAGTTCAGATTCCAAATCAGTATGGTGGCTTTTACCGTAACCCAGATTGAAAATGTTCAACCTGGAAGGCCGAGGAATCTCTGAACCTCAGAAACTCAGAAATCATTTTGGACCTAAAACGTACACATTTTCAGTCTCTCGAAAACAACCTTCTTCGACGTCGCCTGATCCAACGTCTTCATCTTTTCCCCGACTCCGAAATGCCCGAATTCGTCCGAAAGAATCTGGGAAGTCAACTGAGACAGGTGCAGGAAGTGGTGAAGCGAAGCGACGAGTACACGGCGGAAGAGCGTGCCGCGTTCCCGCGCGTCGTCAAGTACGCCGAAGGACACGTCGTCGACTGGGAGAAGAGCATTCAGAATCCGGGACGACACGTGAAACCGGTGCCCGGGCAGAAGGAGAAGTAGAGGAGGAGGATCTCGGATGATGATAATTTCTGAACTTTTTAGAGTAGACCTTTTTGTTGAATCTTGTTTTCTGTTGTTTCTTGAGGTGATCATAAATTTATTGATGACAAGGGAAATTCTAGAGAAAAAGAAACAAATTGAGAAAACCCATAAAAAGTCTAGATGAAACTCCGTTGCTCCTCGAACAGCTGCACCGATTTCAGACTCGACGACTTGGTCTCAACGGCGTGATCGTTGTCGACAAACCGTTGGAGGACTAGTTTGGCGTCCCGTTTTCTGAAAATTCGATAAGAAAATATGACCACTTTTTTGTTGTTGTTCAAATTATTTATTTTGTGCAACTCGATTTCGAAAAAAACGAAGAATTTCAGATGTTTTGACAGCGGTTCGCAATGGCGACCAGTTAGATGGTTGGCCTTGGCGACCGTCTAAAAATTCGAGACTATTCTTTGGCGATATTAGATCCGTTTTTTTGTGCCCGTCTTCGGTCAGCCCTCTGAAAAAAAAACGCCTCTAAGATTCGGTGCGAAACTTAAACATTTTTGAGTTTTTGAAAAACTCAAATTTTCTAGGTTTCGGAAATTGCATTTCTCAAGGAAAATTGTCTTTGGAGATGAAAAAAAAGCTTTTTTCCGTTCGATACCCATCGAAAAACTCATATTTACGCATTCGCCTTTGATGTACCGTAATCTCACTGATTTTTTTCGCGAAAATGCAATTTTTTTGGTGTTTTTCTATGGAAATTCAGTCGGAAAATTCTCGAAAAGTTTGCATTTTAGGTATATGTTTTGCGCACGATTTCTTATCCTCTCAGATCTCAAAATCAAGTGAAAAACCGGCAGCATTTCGAAAAATTCTCCAACGCAACCGTACTTTAAAGGAACATGCTTGAATTTGAAATCAGTTTAGGGAAGTTTTGTAGTTTCCAAGCCTTTTTTTCTGTTTTTCGGGACAAAAAACCCACAAAAAGTCGTTCCACATCCTTCCGACTATCTCAGTGCACACAATGTCTCCAGTATGGTTGTTGATCATTTTCAATAGCTGGAAATTACAAGAAAAAAATTGAATTTTCTAGAACTTTCCACTCACAATAATAATGTCCGGAGTGAACTTGTGGAGACAGAATTCGGAGAGTAGAATCGCGTGCTGCTCTTTTCGATACACCTTCTTCTTCTCGTCGTCCGGCTTCTTTTCCTCGTTCTCATCCACTTCTTGATTGTCGAGGAATCTGAAGGAAAAACTTATGTATAAATCCATATTATTCACAAAACTTACTGTTGCAAAAACTCGACAATCTTGTGATTGCTGAACATGTTGTAGACCAAGAAAATAGAATCGAAGAAAGTGACGAAGAATACGAGGAGGAACCTGGAAATGGGAGTTGGAGAATCTTATAATCTCAAGTTCTCACCAAATATACAAAAACAAGAAAATCTTCTCATTGAACATGTTCAGTGTGAGCACGCATTGAATCGAGTGTCGTTGAAGGTTTCCGAGAACTCGAACCTGAAAAATCGATAATTGAACAAAAACATTTGATCTACTTCCATCAAGTGCCAATTGAAAGTGCACAGATCACGGTTCGTTTTGACTCGAAATTTCGAAAAACTTTCTGTACTTTTTGCTCGTTTTCATTAATCAAAAAGTCAAAGAATGTGTGCCCGATGGAAAGAGCAAATATTGTACTTTTTTGCTTTCCTCAAATTGTCAAATTTGCAGAGGTGTTCTGCGCAGTTGTCGATGGAGTGAAATTGGATTGATGCATATGCGCTCCATCTCAATTTCCTCTCAAAAAATATCACTAGAGCACCTTTCCCGACCCACCTGAAAATCACACATGGCAATACGGGGAAAGTTTCCAGAGTGTTCCCAATCGGTTCCATGAAGAATATCGTCTAGAATTCGCATTCCCCAATACGGATCGTTTTGACCCAGGAATTTGTTGGTGGAGTAAAACTGGAGAAACGAGTTGAGCATGTAGATGAATTTGGTCACCAGATAGACACTGAAAAATATGGGGGGAAATTTTGGAGATCAGAAAGTTGAGAATCTTCCAGAATCATTTGTGATCCTCGAAAAGCTTTTAGAATCTTCCAGAGTTCTCTAGAATACTCCAGATTCTTCAGGATTACTTCAAGATCAACTAGAATCGTATAAAATCCTTCAGAGTCCATGGAAATCTTTTTGAATTCTCAAAAAGTTCTCAGAATCTCATAGAATAATTTAGAATGCTCGAACTCTATATTTCAACAATTCTAAGATTCTGAGGATTCTGAGATTCTCCGATTCTTAGCTTCTAAGGTTCTGAGATTCTGAAGGATTCTGAAATTTCAAGACTCTAAAGGATTCTGAAAACTTAAGTTTAAACTTTCAATTTCCGTGATGTCTTGTTTATGAGGTTCAGAGATTCCCAATAGATTTTAGATTGTCATAATATGCATTTGTGTAAATCCCAAAACCCCAGATTCAGAATCTCCGAAAATTCTCCAACTCACTTCGTGATAAACTTTCCATGCTGCATTCCGAAAATCCTCTGAATCTTTGCCATCTTCGTCGTCTCCTCCTCGTTCCGTCGTTTCCGAAGGTTGTTGGAAATGTGACGACAAATGATGTCAATTTGTTTTCTGCGGTCTTCGGACTGGAAAGCGAGAAAGTTCTCTCTAATGCTATCCACAAAAAAGTTACCTCAGCACCCTCAGCCTTCTGTGCAGTCTCCACCAATTTGATGATATTGATTCCCGATTTCGTTGAAAGCATGCTCCAGAAGATTACAGGAAGATAGAAAAACGCGGCCTCGATTGCCATGATGAACGGAGCCCATTGATAGTAGATGAGTTGTTGGGAGACACGTTCCTCGACGGTCAACGGAACCTTATCGTTCGGTTTCACCCAGTACGTGTTGTACACGAAACAGTAGTCTTCTGCATACTGTTCCCATGCTTTCGTGAACTGAAAAATAATAGAAGTTAGTGCTGGCCTAGGATCCGACAACTCGGCCAACGAGGTATCTCAACAAGAAGAAGTTCGGCTACTGTACTTCAAAGGAAGCAGGGAAGTAGGTTCTTAGGAAGTTCTGTGGCCGACGTTTCATTTTTTGGGACGTGTCTTCTGGAGCACTATTAATATCTCTCAGGGGCTCGAAAAACGTCGCAAAATTGAGACCATTTTTCAAAAGTTTCAAGAAGACCTTTAAGGACTTTATAGTTCTATGGCACATTCTAAACCTTTCCAAAACGTTCTGAAACTTTGCAGAACGTTCTAGAACTTTTTCGGGCAATCCTGAACGTCATAGGACGTTTTAAAACTTCAAAGGATGTTCTGAAATCGTGTAGAATTTTTTTAAACTCCGTAGTCTATTCTAGAACTTTTTAGGACATTTTTGAAACTTAAGAGTATTAGTCGGAAATCTACTGAGGTTCTTGAAAGTTGAAAGGCAAATTTTCGATCTCCAATGAAAAATTTGGAATTCAAATTGAGAAACTTTAACTTTCTGGAATCCGAAAACATGAAAATCTAAGAAATCTTAAAACTTCCAAAATCGCAGTCCTAGAATTGCCAAGAATCTGTCAAGAACCATTTAGATATCCTTTGATGTTTTCTAGAATTCGTTGGCCAATTTTCAATACTCTAATAGCTTCTATGATCTTGTAGATTCCTACAGAATCCGTCAGAAGGCTCTAGAGTCAGAGAAAATATTCAAAACTCTTTTAGAATCCATTATAGTCCTTCAGAGTTCTTCAGAATACTTCAGAATCTTTTAGAGTACTCTAGGACCTCATCCTGAGCTATTCAGAATCTTAAAATCTACTGAGTATCTCACGACTCACCTGCGCCGGCACCCAACACTGCAGCGGCGATCCGACGTACTGTCTGGCCGTGATGGTCAACGACATTCCCATAATAATCAAGGTGGAATAGTAGTAGTTGAGACGGTCAGTGCCGAGGTCGTCCAACCTCGGTTTGACCGTCGAGAACATGCTCCCGAGCATATTCATGTTGCCTCCTGCTCCGGTGCCCTTCGCACGTGGATTTTGACGGGGGATTCTACTTGGTAATGTTCAAGAGGGAGGATTTGTCAGTAGAAGTCAAAACTGCTACTATTACTACCACTTCTCTTTTTTGACTTGGCTCAGGACAGCAGCAGAATTTGTTCTATGTTTCTCGAGAGGCTTTTCTCTCGAGCCCCCCTTCCAATCACTAAAATACACAATAGGGACGACACTGATACCTGGGGAGAATGATACAAGGGGCACGGGAGGAGATGGTGATGAAGTGCAAATAGTGTAGTGAAGAGAGGAGTTCGCGCGGATTATTACCCCCCTCAACTTGAAGGAAGGAAAAGGGATCGAGCGGGGGCAGGGTGAAAGAACAAGTCTGTCGGTGGGCGCGTGGGTCCCGATGTCCTTGATTTCAGTCTGGCGGGAATTCAAATTAACGTCTAACGTGAAGATGAAGATGGTATAGGTCGTCTTGAGCTCCTGGAAACCATGAAATGCTGCTAAAGTTTGAAGTTTCTGACCCAGTTTTGGCAATCAAAATACTCATATCTTGGCAGCGGTATACATTTTGGCCAATACATGTTGGCCTACCATGGTCCAGAAACCCAAACGCCAAAAACTCGGCCACCAATCCTCCCAATCAATCTTCCATTTTTATCATAACGGAGGCAGTCATCCCAAGTGGCCACCAAAATAGGGGTATTTGAAAGTTCAAATTTGAAGTCTAATTTTTGTCGGATTCTCTTTCGTGGCAAAATAGCAAACTTTTCCATTATTTCTCTCCATCACAACATTTCTCGATAACTAGCAAGAAGCAATGACATTTGTCGATAGAGTGATATCAATTTTGACGATTCCTGATCAGAATACGAATGGTTCTGCCAACTCGACTGATGCGTACACGATTTGGGCGGAAGGAGACGGGCAGTGTGAGTGAGGGTGGAAAGAGGAGGTTCTTGTACGCCCCCTACTACTTGTTCGCTTGCCGCCCGGTTAGCTCAGTCGGTAGAGCACCAGACTCTTAATCTGGTTGTCGCGGGTTCGAGCCCCGCATTGGGCTGATGTTTTTTGCTTCCTTTTTTGAGGGCTTCTAACCAACTTTTCAGACCTTCTTCCTCTTCTACTAACCATGACCCTCGTGTTCTGCCTTCACTGCGCAATTCTTCAAGTCGTCATCTTTCTCATTTTCCTTTGTGTCAGTAAGATGATTGGAGCTGGCGAGGAAGAAGAGGAATTTAAAGATAAGAGCAACAGAAATAGTAGCAGGAGAGAAGTGGATTCGGAGAAATCAGTGAGTATTCAGAGAGAGGGACTAGTTTTCCCCATGGTTGGTTTTCTAGGCCATCAAACGATATGTATTCCAGATGGGATCGGATGCCGCGTCGAGAACGCCTGTTGTGGAGAATGGCACTCCGAGATCCAGGAAATCGCTGATCTCGTCGCCGGATCCAATCGATTCTGTTTGAAATTTCTCTCGGGATTCGATAATAAACTTGATTTTTTTTTCTGTTGTTTTTTTGAAGTTGAAAAATTATTAAAAAGTGTATTTCCAGCTCTGAAACGACATTAGATTTGATCCCAATTTTCGAAGACCAAAAACGTCAAAATTTATGTTTTTTGTTGTGTCTTCTGTTCGTTTTCTCGCCCAGGACACAATCAAAACAGGTCTTCACTGTTCCAGCACTACGTCTTCTTTTCTGTTATCATAATGAACAAATACCGAAAAAAATTGTCTATAAAATTGATCATCATTCTTTGAAGACTGAATCTGAAAATGAAAAAGATTATTTTCCTTTTTCTGACCTCCATTTTCCAACTGTCTTCTGCCCAACTTGACTGCTCGAAAGCCCCCACAGCTGCTATCAAGATCATATGCAATCAGATTCAGCGATGGGATCAGAAGGCGAGGGTGAGTTTTTGAAGTTTTTGAAATTCGCGGGTGTTCTTGGGGTTTCCATGTAGCACACTTGCAGAGCACACCTTCATTGTCCGCCGACGTAAAGACACCTGGAATTGCGGGGAAAGCGATGGCCGCGGAGTTCTCTCCGATTGCTAGCAATGTGTTCCAGTGTATGGATATCGCTTGTTTGTGTGTCTTTTTCAGAGGTGAGAGTCTTCGGGGACTAGGAACGGAGAAAACTAAGTCACCTATAAGGACATTTTTTTAAAGGATATGGTTCTTTCTGAAAATGTTATTGCCTTCTATTTGGAAGTTTAAAAAAACCGTTGAGATACACTAGAATCTTTAACTAAACGTTTGTCTGAATGACCTGAAATCCCTCAACTTGCGAAACCTCTTCCACCCCCACATTACAGGCACTGGCGGAAGCAACTGCGTCGTCCAGGGCCGCCCTCTCGGAAAAGTTGTCCGTAAGGAGTACCGCATGCTCTCAGAAGAGGAACGGAATCGTCTTCATCAGGCTCTCCGAACGTTGAAGCAGAATGGAGAGTACGATAGGTTGTCCAGGGTTCATGCGCAGTACGCCGAAAGTGGAGCCGCGCATTCTGGACCAGCGTTTTTGCCCTGGCACAGAGAGTTTGTGAAGCGGATGGAGTTCTTGTTGAGACAGGTGAGGGATGAAGTTAGGACCCATTAGACCAGAAGACCTAGGTCACGAGAAAAGTGTCTTGGTGCTTCTTGAAAACCTAGAATGGTGGTCTAGAAAACTACCAACATCTCTGAGAAAGTTCGGCCATGGATTTCCGACCATTTATTCCAGGTCGACCCATCCCTACATCTCCCCTATTGGGACTCGACGTTGGATCAGAATCTTCCAGACTCCAAAGACTCTATTTTGTAAGTGTCTAAAAGTTCCAGTGCTCAAGTATCCAAATGGCCAACAAACTTTTCAGATGGACCAACGAGTTCATGGGCGACCCGAGTGGCGCTGTCAACAATGGTCCCTTCAGGAGTTGGAGGACTATTGAGGTTAGTTTCAGATGACCTAGTTATCCCAGCTATTTTCCCTCAGAACAAGGCGACTATAACACGCGCCGCCGGAGCGCAGGGAAAAGGATACTCGGAGGATGAGATCAACACAATGATGAGTCAGACAGACATTGCTCAGGTGCTCGCATTCTCCGCGCCGCAAAAGGTAGGTTGAAATTTGAGGACACGCTCATAACGGGGTCCGCAGCGGCGAGCACCGCCGACGGCCTATTGTCGACTATTGACGAGGCGAAAAACCGGCTGCCAACGATTCGATTTTTCCGAAATGTGTTGCTTGTACATATTACGCAATGCTGTAATCATTCAGGGTTGTCCCTACCAGCCAAACTTCAACGTTCCGGAGTACACCCATGGAAACCCTCACATCTACGTGGGCGGGGATATGTTGGAGACATCGACTGCAGCGAATGACCCGATTTTTTGGATGCATCACTCGTTTGTGGATTTGCTCTGGGAGCAGTATAGACAGACGAAGCAGGTATGAGGGTCATCTGGAACGAGTTCAGGAAATCTCACAGAAAAGTGTTGACAGTGCCGCATATTCGCGAAATTGTAGAACAAAGTAGGTGGCGCTTCTAAAAGCAACATTTCAGACCCGAGCCACCCGTGAAACCGCCTATCCTGCTGACAACAAACTGTGCAGCAGTGAGCACCACTTCCGTGCCGCGTTCATGAGACCATTCACTCCGATGAGGAATGCCGATGGACTCAGTAATATGTACACAGACAACCTGTACTCATTCGCTCCAAGACCTAACTGCAACGCCGGACCGACTTGTGGATCACCGTGAGTTCAGGGGTTCGCAGCGGTGAGAGTTGAAAGGAGGCTACTAATGATCCGATTTTTTTCTGAAATTTTGTGGGTGTACAGAATAACTCTGGAGCTATGTGTAGTTGACAAGAAATCTGCTCCCAAGTTAGTTAAAGCACCTTTTAGCGATATGACCTTAAATCTGAGGGGTTCCCTATCTTCTATGCTAGATAACTGACTTCGCAGCAATTTTCAGGAAAATTTGTCAACTGCAAAAATGAAGATCAAAAGTTGCTCTATACACTTGCCAAGTTTCAGAAAAATCTATTGATTGGAATCTCATTTCTCCCCTCCTCAAAGTTAGGTGACACATTCAAATCCAGACGTCAGCGAAGCTTGTCGCTGGCGACCTTTTTTTGACTGTGTCCCCAGACCCTAAACGAGATTTTCAGCTATCTCTTCTGTGACAAGTCCCACGGCGCTCCAAAGTGTGCCGCTCGTATGAAGCCGGGTGGCAATTGTGCCAGTTTCACTAACGGAGAGCCCGCGTGCTATCAAGGAACCTGTCAGGGTGGGAAGTGTGTGGCGGTAACTCAAACCGTCACACCACCACCCACGATTCAGCCAACAAAGCCAGTGGTGACCGTGGAGGTGTGTTGTGTTCGAGGTTTCAAGCTGTAACTTGGTTCATTTTGACCCAATTTCAAAAAAACTTGAAGTTGTGGAGAAAAAAGATCAGGATGGTTCAAATGAGTATAAACACTACTAGGTTTCAATCTCGAGACCCGAAAGCTTGGAAAATTTTCAGAACATGACCATGATTATACTCATTCTGACCGTCTTGACACGCTGAGCATGAAAAACAATCTGGAATCCGAATTTTCCAAATTTCAGACCGCCTGTTTCAACGAGAACGAATGCTGCGGTCCATGGGCAGCCAAGGGAGAGTGCCAAAAGAATCCGGTGTACATGAATGTGTGGTGCAAGGCCTCGTGTAGACAGTGCACTCCCAACTACAATATCAATGATGGTAGGACAGAAAGACACACAGACAGATCCACATTTCGAACTTTCCAGAGTGCGCCGATCGTCATTCAAACTGCGCAATGTGGTCTCGTTCTGGAGAGTGTAACAAGAATCCACTGTGGATGTCTGAGAACTGTAGAAAGTCGTGTCAAAAGTGTGGAAGGTCTCGCGCGGCGACGTGTGGCGGTGGAGCCGATAATATTGGTAAGGGTGGTGGCCTAGGTTTTCTTTTCTAGGCCATACAAGTTTCCAGCCGTCACCCAACCGCCGGCCACTGGAACCCAGCAGAATGCTGCAGGCGCGTGTGACTCTCCAATGTGCTTCAATGAGGACCAGTGCTGTCCGATATGGGCGCAACGGGGACAGTGTCGGGTGAGTCATGTGGGGCCTGGAAAAACATGGAAAACCTAGGCCATCCATTTTCCAGAGCAACCCAGCCTATATGAATTGCCAGTGCAAAGTGAGCTGCGGAGTGTGCCGACCAGTGTTGAGCGGAAATCCTTCCGTTTCCTTCCGTTTTCCGTCTTCCGTTCATTTTTCTCTTCCGTCTTCCGTGTTCCGTTTTCCGTGAAAATAGTTTTCTTCCGGTTTCCGTCTTCCGTTTTCCGTAAACTTTCTAGGTGTTTGACGATTTCAATTTTTTTCTAGCAAGCTAGATTTTCATAGAAATATTTAGAGAATTTTCTTTGGAAACAACTATTTGACATGCTGAAAACGATGAAAAACCATTTTGAGTTTTTAAAAACAGCAATTTTGAGGAATTTTTTTTCGGAATCACTCCGGGAATATCATTCCGAAAATTGTCGCAGTTTTTCGAATTTTGGGAATTCCTTCCGTTTTCCGTCTTCCGGCCATTTTTTTCTTCCGTCTTCCGTTTTCCGAGTTCCGTGAAAAAATTTTTGTTCCGTTTTCCGTGTTCCGTCTTCCGTCGAAAAGATATATTTCCGTCTTCCGTCTTCCGTCTTCCGTGATGTGAAATTTCATTTCCGCTCAACACTGGTGCCGACCGAACTATGCATATGGACGTAAGTGATTGGCGGCGACACGTTTGGAGAATATCAATTGAAATTTCAGCCTGTGCGGATTACCATTCGGACTGCGCCGCTTGGGCACGACTCGGCGAATGTCCGAAGAATAAGTGGATGCCCGAGAACTGTCGACGGTCGTGCAACACTTGTGTGACACAGTGAGTTTTGGATTTTTTGAGATTTCGACATTCTGCAAACCTCGTGGAAACTAAAAGTTCAAACTCATTGTGTTATTATAAATTCGCAGTCTGTTGGCACACTTTTAAAGGCGCACAGTCAAAGTTCTCAGGATATCTCGCCGCGCATTTGATCTCTTCCCAGTTCAATTCCGCGGCGCCAAATTTATATTTATTCGCGCCACAAAATTGAACTGGAAAGAGATCAAATGCGCGGCGAGATATCCTGAGAACTTTGACTGTGCGCCTTTAAAAGTGTGCCAACAGACTGTGAATTTATAATAAGACGGTCAGAATGAGTATAATCATGACTAGATTCTGAATCATTTTCATTTTTTGGGTCTCGACACGAAAACCAAAAAAAAAATCGAACATTTGAAAATATAGTCTTGTTTATACTCATTTTAACCGGCTTGATTTGCTGAACTTCATTAGTTTGGTTTTGTTGGCTTTGAGCAAGAACGAACCAAGTTATAAGAGAAAACCTGAATTTTATGATCGTGTATTTTTCCTTTTGTATCTGTTTAGTCATGGCCTAATTTTCCCTCAAATTGATTTTCTAGGCCCCGCCTAGAAACTCACATGTCCTAACACCCTATTTTTAGACATGGAATCCTCATTTCCCCCATTTTTTCCAGGCAACAGCTGGCGGCCAGATGTGCGTCTCGAAGAACGGTCCGTCGTCGAAAGAGCAGCGCATTTTTGGAGTTGATTCAGATGTGAAGAAGAAGAGCAGTGAAAGGAACGAAACACAGATGTTTCCAGAATCCATTCTCTCGTGATTCTCGAAAATATGTATCGTCACTTTTCGAGAATAAAAATAAAACACATTTTCTTAAAATGTTTTGAAACTCTCTCGTCCTCCGCAAATCAGGAGGAGCCGGAGCATGACCGATCACTTTTCTGGAATTAGAAACATTTGAAAAACTTCCATTTTTTTCCTAGACCTTTTTCAACAGTCAGGATTTCCGATTTTTCATTTTTTGGAAAATCTGAAACTTGCCAAGTAACTTTCGCAGTTTCGACTGTAGGCTCTCTAAATTTAATTTTTTGGACTCAGTGTATTAAGCTGATTAGAATGAGTATAATCATAATTATATTCCGAGAAAATAAAAAAAATTTCGGGTCCCGACACGAAAAACCAAGAAAAATCGAAATTTCCAAAAGTAGGTCTTGTTTATACTCATTTTGACCGTCTTGACCTGCCAAATCTAAAAATCGGCTTTTTGTAGCATTTAAGTCCAAATGAACCAAGTTACAGCTGAAAATTTATAGTCCCAAAATTTTTGAATAGACCATGATCCTTCAACTTTTCTCTTTGTTCTCCCACCTTATCAGACATGCATATCAGATGACGTCAACGTCTTCTTCTTCTTGTCTCCTCTTTCTCCCTTAGAACATGAAGCTATTGCGGTCAACGGACATTAGAGAGAAAGAGAGAAAGAGAAAGAGAAAAAATCAAAAATTCTGTCTCCTCGAGACTGTGAAATATTTTGATGGAAATTCAAACTGACACCTTCTCACCCTCTCTATTTTGATTGGTTTTCCGTTACAATCTCTTTCGTTTATGACAATGGAAAACTAATGATCTGGAAAATATCGAAAGGAGTTTTCTCTAGTCACAACATTTTCGGCCAATGTTTTAGTGGTGAGTCACGGATTGTCTGTCTGTCTCACTTCATTTTTGTTTTGAATCACAAGAATTGGTCGAATTTATATTTTCGAAGAAACTCGATACTCATTTTTTGAAATATTGATTTTGGGACTTGTAAACAAATTTCCATGCCAATGTTTGTATTTCGGTGTGAAAATAAAGCAATCAGAATTTCAGAATCTCAGAATCATAGAATTTCGGAATTTTAGGATCTTAGAATCTCAAGTTCTCTAAATCTCGAATTCTCGAAATCTCCGAATCTCAGAATCTCAGAATTGAAAAAAGTAGAGCAGACCCATGACTACCGTCAATCTTGTAGGAACACATGTGCTTCTATTTCTCATATTTTCATGTATTTCATTCTCATAGGATACACTTCTAATGCACGATCCTTATTTCGTGGGATTTGAAAGTGATCCATGTTTAGACTTTCTTGGTCTTCAATCAACTATTATTTCTTGGTAATTGTGCCAAAAAAGACAAGCACCAGACTATGCTTCTATGTATTAAAGGTTTCACGGCAAAACACCGATAAACAAATCAAGCCTATTATGAAGTACCCCAGCAAAACGAATGGATCCTTTTGATCGAACCGCACCTATCAACTTTTTTCGTTTCACAATGTTCATAAACCTTCTCTCCATTCCCATCGGAGGGGTTCCTCTCCCCCCATCGTTTTCTCAGCTTTTATGAGTGATTCATTCAGTGAGAGAAAGAGAGACAAGAAAAGGGGACCGGCCCCCATGATGATGACCGTGTCCTTTCGTGGTGTCCAAGAACAAACATGGCATTTTCTCATTCATTTGAATATAGTAAACGGATTGAGGTGTTTGAGTTGTGGTTGATCTTCTGGGCTCTGGTGTGAAACCAACGATTTTCGACTATTTTAACGTTTGAAGTTCGAATTACGAGCCGTACAGTATGTGCACCCTAGAAAATAACTCCGTTTCTTTTTTTCACCCACATCGTGCTCCCAAGACAGTGTGTGCAAAATGAGAGTGCAGAGAAGCGAGAGTGTCTGTTTCTCTCACTCTCTTCCTTTTCAACGTCTCAACTTTTAACGCTTATAACTCAAGAACCGTTGTAGATACAAAAATAGTTTAAACTACAAAAATATGTAACGTTTCAAATTCTACATTTTCGTAGTTTACCAAATTTTGAAAGCTCTTGATCTAAGGGAGATATAGGCATTAGAAAGATAACAGCGGTTTTGAAAATCTCAGAAAACCATAATTGGTCATGTTTGAAATTATCGTGATGCATTTTCTTCTATGGATTTTGAAAATGCTTCTCTAGTTTTTTGAACTTTTGAAGGCTCAAACTTTTCACTTTCTTCGTCCTTCGTCCTTCCTCTCTTCTTCCTACTATCACCATTGTCTAATCATAACAAAAAAAAATCGGTGGTTCACAACAAAATGTTTTGAATAGATGTTTCGGTTTTCTTCTCACCTTCTCTAAGTCTCTCCATCTCCTCTTATCTCTCACTCACCGGTCAACTTTTGCTTCTTTTCTAAATTTAGCCATCTCTATTATCTTCTGTAGAAAAAGAATCGCGCAAGAGAGAGAGAACGGAATGATAAAGTGTCGAGTTATCAGAACATGACACTTCCGATTTCTTCTTGCAGAGATTTGGATTCGTTTTTCCCTCTAAAAAAGTTTTTTTTTCAAGTTTGAAACTTTTTGCAGGTGCCGCCTACATCTAGTCTATTGTCAGGTTTTGAGGAGAGATTCAAATGCAGGTTAGTCCATTTTTGGGGGTCATAAAAATGATGAGTTTTTGTACGACTGAAAAACCCTTCAACTTTCCGATGTTCTGTTCGTGAATAAAAAAAACATTTCCTTGTTTTTGGTGCCATGTCAAAACAAGATAATTAGTAGAATTCAAGTTGGTTGATTTTTTGATTGGAGTCTTAATGTGAACGACTATAAATCAAAAGTTATTGGGGGATTTTTTAAGTGCTTTTCGTTAGAGTGAGGTCTTGAGAAGTTGAGATTCTGAAGTTTTCTGAAATTTTAAAATTCTGAGATTCTGAGATTTCAAGATTCTGGGATGCTGAGCTTCCATTGTTCCCATGTAAGTCTATAAAGAACCTAGACAATTCTGAATAACAAAGGATTCTCAAATTCCAAATTTCCGGTGTTTTTTCAAATTTCAAGGTTTCCAATTTTCCGACCTTCATGAAAAAAACTGGCCTTTGAAAATTGGGAAAATTTGAGATTGGTATATTCTGAAGGCTCCAGGAACTCAAGATTTTCGGAAACCGAATTCAAGATTTCAAGATAAAGTGACACTTCAGAGTCTCTATTCCCATTTCAAAGTTCTTCAAGATCGGGTTTTTCATGAAATCCGATAACTGGTCCTAGTCTCCAAAATATTATCTTTCCATCTGTTCAAGTTCCAAAACATAGGGTCAAATAAGGCTCAGATAAAACCCATAAATGTAGGAATGACTTATAACAAACTACGCCTCCTCTATCTCTGCTCCAAACTCCTTGAAAATCCAAATGTTTTCTAAATCCAAAACAACGGTCACAGTCTTCAAAAAATTTAATTTCACCAAGACAACGTTTATAAAACTTGATACTTTAAACGTTGAGATACAAGCCAATCAAAATGAATAGTCGAAATGACTCATACTGATCTCGAAATTTCTAGAATCTATTGCCCAACCGTTTCACAACCCACGTGGTCTACAGTACCCTCCAGAAGACTTCAGAACTTCTGATCTGATTTCCACCCATTAGCCCCTTTCCCTTTCTTATCAAAGTACACATTCTCCTCCCTCCTCAAAAAGTGTTAAATCAAAGAAAAGAAACTTTTGACAGTCTCCCCTCTAGGAAACCAGTTCTCTCTCTCTCTCTCTCTCTCCTCTGACCATCCTCATCAAATTTTGTTCAAGATTATCTCTTCTCTTTCTCTGCGTCTCTCTGATTTCTTCACTCTCTCGCACATTTTAATTGTCTCCCAGAAGTAATTGGAAGAGAGTTGGAGGGGGGAGGGTTGGTCGTTTTTTAGAGTCTCAAATTCTTACTCAAGGAATTCAAATTCTAGGGCAAACAAACCTCGAAAACCTTGTTCACAATGCAAAGTTTTTGGTATCGGTTTTCTGTTGGAAAGGGGTTTTACGATCCATCGGATACCCGTCTCCCACCTATTTTTCTTTTCCTTTCTATTCTTAGATTTTCTCAACTACTATTATTTGCTGTTTTAGGTAACATCATGACTTTTGACAACGACGGAGGAGAAGAAGACCGGAGGAATGAAGTTCTGGAGGAGAGTGATGGATTGATTCAATCTGGAGAAACCGAGGAGCCAGAGACAACTGAGCCGACGATAAAAGTGCAGAGTCGGAAGGTTGGTGCTCTTTTTTTTCAAGTATCTGATATTTTCTAAAATATTCTGCAGGATTCTGAAGGATTCTGAAAGGCTAGAGAAGATTCTGGAAGATTCCAAACTATTTTGAAGAATTCTTTACCATTCTGAGGGACTCCGAGGGACTTTAGAGAAATCTGAAGAATTTCGAGGGATTCTGAAGACTTCTGAGAATTCATAGAGGCTCAGTTTCAGAACTCAGGATTCTCACAATTTCAGAAGATTCTATATTTGAATAACTGCGATTTTCCAACTTCAATCTGAATTCTCATGAACAGGGATTTTAAATTTCTGGAAACTTGGCCTTCAAAAAAAACATTTGTCAACTCCTCAAAGTTAAATTCACAGATTTTGAACATTTAGGTTTTTCGAAATTTTAATTTCCGAAAACCTTCCGTTCGGAGGCTTCCGAATCGTCTAGAATCCGTAACGATATTTGAGAATCTTCCGAAATTCTCCAGAATACTTCAGATCCCTTGAAAATTTCTTGGAATCTCTGGATCTTCCAGAATCCTTTGGAATCTTCTGACACCTTTCAGAATGCTGTAGAATTATTTTCTTCAAAGTTCCTCAAAATCCTAGTGATTCAAAATTTCCCACGATCCTCTGAAATCCTTAAAAATTGGCCAGAATCCGTTAGCACCTTCTTTTATAGAATCCTCCAGAATCCTCTAGGATCCTCCAGAATCCTTCAGAACCCTGAAAATCGATCCACAATCCGCACATTCCTGTGTCATTGACCATGTAAAAGTGACGCCGTGTTTTCCCCTCTGTTTATTCTATTTTCGGATTTCCGCTCTCTTCTCAAAGAAAGAAGACCACGATCATGATCAGAGAATCTGAGAGATCAAAATTTTCTCTTTTTTCTTTGGATTCCCAAACCCGAAACTAGAATCTCTCCTATCAGTCAACTTCTTCAGTCGTAAATCTTCCCGCTCGTATTATGAGATCAAATTGTCTTCTTTTTTCTCTTTTGGAGAAACTTTACAATGCAACGATTTTGCAACCAAAAATACTTCGATTACTGTATTCGTTTGAGGTAAAGTCGGTCCTAGTCTAGGATCGGGCAACTTGGCTGTCGGTACAAGCTGTCGGATCCTAGGCCAGCACTGACTTTTGATCAGATCACCAATTCTTATCTCATTATTTTTATTATCCCTTTCCAGTTAAAAACCTCTAATGCAGTCCATAAAACCATGGGTGGAGACTCTCCATTTTCAATGAAACAATAAATCTTAATTACTGTTTTTTTCAGAAACGACCCCTACCGGCATGGCTGAACCGGCCGTATCACGTATGGAGAGATCAGTTCCAACAGGACAAGTGCTGTCCGAAGAAGAGGGTTAAACAGGAGGTAATTGGTTGGGGAAACTGAATGGAAGGTTTATTGACGTAGGGGCAAGCCATTTGTACGGCAACCAGGAATAGGAATTAACATGAGAAAAATATACATTCAAAAAATTTAGATCGGTTGCGGTATATCCATTCTCTTGCTCCGAGTTGTTCCCGTTTGAAAAATTCTAACTCAAGAACTTACTTGGGAATAACCTGGGTGATGGCTAGAGTTACAAAATGTGTCAGATTCATAGGAAAGCTGAAAAAATTGGCAATCGATTGATGTGTTTTGTTTCTGCTGTGGACTCCGCATTCTCGTTTTCAGTACTTCAAAATCATTGTTTTTCTCGAGACGCGGAGTGCATATAAAACTATTTTCAACTGGAAAACATTCCAAATATCGGCATTTTCCAGCTCATCCGTTCGGCTATCTACGTACTCTTTCTAAATGTGTTCCTCGCCGGATTCATCCTTTTCGGAAGTCACATCTTCACTCTCCAACTGACTTCAACAAACGAGGAAGCTTCATTATTGGATAGCATTCTGTTTTGTATCACTACCCTTTCTACGATTGGTGAGTTTTTTTGACTACCAAAATTTGATTAATAAACCCAAAACGAAGGTGGCTGGGAACCCCTTTTCAACATCTCCAAGTTGAGGACACAGTCGACTCCTGTTTGGTCCCCTCACTCCAAACTCTGTCTTTCAGGTTACGGTAACATTGTACCCGTTGACGATAGAGGAAAAATCATGTGCATCCTTTACTGCGTCGGAGGAATCCCTCTATTCTTCATGACCGTCGCTACGAATAGCATGTTGGTTGTGGAAATTTGTCACATCTTTCATAAGAGCATCACCGGGAAAGAGGTGGGATTTTGAACACTCCTTTTTTATAATTTCGTTTTTCAGGCACTCCAAAGAACCGATCTCCCTTGGTACACATCGGCGGTTCTTCTCGCCGCACACTGCTTCATTGGAGCCTTCATTTTCTCGTTTTGGATCGATGAGCTCCCGTTTTTTGATGCCTTCTACTTTAGTTTCATTTCTATAACGACGATTGGATATGGAGACTACTCACCGACGCCAGAGGGACCGTTTCAGGTGAGAGTTCTTAAGATTCTCACATTTTCAAAAAACTCAATCCCTGGGCTTCAAAATGAGTGTAAATTCGTGGAAATTCCATGGGAAGGACCCTTCGAAATTCTCCAAATTCCAGTACGCCGTTGTCATGATCTACCTGTGCACCGGCGTCGCCACAATGCTCATTTTCTTCTCCTCCCTGCAACGCGGCATCATGTGGATTCACTACTACGGACGGAAGGTGTCCGACTCGGAAGAGGCTGAGATATGGTACAACGGACAAATGATGACGGTCAAGGATCTGGTGAAGGTGGTCGCGAAGAGGTTCGGGTCCACGCCGGAGAAACTTCGAGAGGTCATGCACGACTTGGACAAGATTCTGGAGGTGGCTTGTCAGGAAGCGGAGAACGATGAGGATGATGATGAGGAGGCGGAGGATCGGAAGCTTTTCAGGACGTCGGATAGTGCTGCGTCCCCGCCGATGCCTAGGAAAAGGACGGTGTTCCTATCGAGGAGTTCGGACGATGACTGTCAGGCGACGATTCATTCGTTTACGAGTACGAATCAGAGGAGTATTCCGAAAGATACTGAAAATGTGAGTGAATAGTGATAGTTCAGAACCTCGCCTCAAATCTAAAGATTTCCTGAAACTTTTTCGATGTTCCATGAGCCTACTAAATCTCTCAAAATGTTACCATCTGAGCAACCCGATGTCCATGGAACCAAGCAAAAATTCGTTCATCTTTCAGGCAATTCTGGCGCTGAGCAACATTCAGCACCACCTTCGGAAACCATCCGTTCGAGCCAGATCCCCTCATCACCCGGCCAAGATAGTCAAAAATGCATCTGTAAGTTCACCGACTTATATCTCTTGAACCATGCAAGTTATCAGAAAATTGTCAACTACAAAATTGCTCAGCATAAAATTTTGAGCACTTTTGAAGTTTATTGTTTTCTGATAGCTTTTATCCGTTTTGAGATAGGAGTCCTTAAAGTTGAGGTACCCCACGGAAACAACGGGTCTTCTAGTTTTCCTCTTTCTTCCATTCAAAATATTTCCATCATATTCTATTTCCAGGACACCGACATTGAGACCAAAGAGCACATCACGTCACTGGACCTGAGAAAAATGGCTCACCGAGTCCACAGTGATGGACGACTTCTGTCGCATAACTATAGTGTCTAGTCACTATGTCCAAATTTATCTCTCTTCCTGTAACAGGTGTCAAAAAGTGGTCAACTGAAAAATTGCTCAGCATAAAATTTTACACAATTTGTCAGTTGACCCCATTCTGATATCTGTTACAGAAATTGAGATAAATTTGACCAAAGAGACGCTAATGTGTAATAACGATGTCATTCTGTATACTTAATTGACCAAGGCTTTAACTTTTTTCGACGGTATTTTTTCACTTGACTCTGATGAATTTTTGATCCATTTTTTTACCATCCCTCTTTCTAACAAAAAAAAAGAAACACAGTCACTTTTACGCACACACACAGATCCCTCATCCTCCAAACACAAAGTGCTCTCGGAGCCGCAATAAGCAAATATTACCTCGAAAAATTGGGGCGAAGGGATATAATAAAGAAGATCTCAGGAAAGAGATGCGCAGTGCATAGGAGTATCCGAGAGTATGTGGGAGGAAAACGGGGCAAAAAATGTGGAGAGATTCGGTGAAACTCCTTAGCATTCGGTGGTTGTCACTATTACAACGGCAAATTGGTAATGAAAAAAAAGGGGAAAAGTTGTAAGGTGTAGAGGACGGTGAACAGGTAGAGTCATAAAAATCAGAATACGGAAGACGGAAGGAAATGGAAGGCATTTCGTCTAGGGGCACCATCAGTTTAAAGTTATTGACGAGACACCGTGAGAAAGGGGGAGAGTGCAGACACACTCGATTCTCTGCACCCTCCTTTTTCCGCACAGTGCCTTGTCGAAACTTTCAGAGCGCAGTAACTCAATTGCTAGAGGACCGATTTGACTGAAATTTTTACAGAAATGAAGCTTCAGAGTCGTTTAATACAGCAATAAAATTTCAGGTAATCGGACAGTTAATAACCATTTTTGGAGCTCTCAAAAATGCCAGTTTTCTACTGAAAATAGTGAATCTTTCTTCTGCCATTACTCTACTGCTAGTGGGGCAATTTCGATGAAACTTCTACAGATGGATTGGAATTTTTTCGACAGATTTGGGTGATGGTACAAGCACAACAATGACAAGTTGATCATGTTGACGTCTCCCCGCAAATTTAAGACGTTTCTGTAATTTCATAGCGTTTTTCATAATCAGCGTTTCAAGAGCTAGTATAAACATGCCCCACGTGTTTTGTCTTTTGTACCATTTTAAGCTGAGCAATCAACCGAAAATCGAACCTTATAAAAAATGGGATGTGATTATACTCATTCAAAATATTGCAGTTAGCTGAGTCGGAAAATAGAAGTTGCGAGACGAAATTGAGCCTCTGACAGGTCCTCATGAATTCCTTCTAGTAGGGAACTTGCACCTTAAACACTTTCATAAAGACTGAAGTTTAGAACTCTGGAACTTTTTTGAGTCCTGAAACAAACAGGCAGACAGATGAATAGTAGTTTGTTAATGTACCCAAAAAAACCAGAGCACAGATTCCTTTTATCAATTTCACAAGATCACACTTTTTATTATCATCTTCCAAACAACTGTTTCCTCTATTCCGTTCCTTGATCCTTCTTCTTCCTCCCCAAAAAAACCCCTCCCGATAGGTTCCAAGGTGCTCGAGCATTACTCTCAAAAAATCTCTTACGTCTGTGTTGCTCCGAGAATATAATGTGTGCTCAAAGAGAGAGAGAGGCTCATTCCGAAAAAGACCGAGAAGAAGAGATTTCAACAAGTTCTACAGTAATCTCTGCGTGCTCCAAGATTCCCGGGATCTATCGGCTCTTTCTCGGAGAGAAGAAAAGAGCACACACTGTGGATATTTCTAAGGATATTCTTGGCTCCGCCCACTTTTGGCGTCTCTCGTCGTCTGCGTCCTCTTGAGGAGCATCCCAAGAGAGACTGTGCTGCCAAACTATTATCCCCTCGGCCTTCCCCATTCAGAGAGCCTGCATAGCACAGAAGTGTGGAGCTGTGTGCAGTTGCAGTGCAGTAGACCCCCCTTATACCAATTAGACACCCCTTTTTTTGACACTTATTAGAAGAAGAAGAAGAAGCCAATCATGTCGCTTGAATACGAGAAGGATCCAGGATGGCAATACTTGAAGAGATCCAGAGAGCAACAGCTCGCTGTGAGTTTCGCTTTTTTTTGACTTGCAGTTTTTCCTTACTCGTTTTGTTCGAAAACTCTGGCATACACTTTGTTCTCCTTTAGATTGTAGGTTCTACTTTTTCAAGGTTTATAAAATTTTAAGAATTTCTGAAACTTTGAACATTTTGATTTTCTGAAAATTTCAGTTTTTATCATTCCTTTTTCTGGATGAGATTCTGAAAATCTGAGAATCTGTGATTCTGAGACTCTCAATTTTTCAAACCTCGAGATTTTCAAGTTTCCCGATTTTCCAATGTTCAGTTTTGAGACTCTCGGATTCAAATCTGTGCGATTCTGCAATTGCGATAGATTCTAAGATTCAGAAGTACAGAAATTCTGAAGCTCAGATCTAAAAGTCTAAATTGTTCCGATTCAAAAAGATTTATCTATTCCAAAACTCACAATTCTTTGAAGCCCCAATTTTCGAAGATCGAAAAAATGAGAACGGTTGTTTGAAATCGAAGTTTATCAATTTTTGTTGCTCTATCTTCATAGTTGGTAGTGACTTGTGGCGCGCTTTTTTACCACTTGTAGATCAAAACATCCATTTGATCTACCAGTGCTAAGAAAGCTCGCGAGAACTTTACACCGAAAATTGAGATACCTTCCAAACACTTCTATGAAGCTTTTGCTTCTAAAACGTTTCCTTTGTTTTTTCCCCAAAAACATTGGCAACTTCAAAAAACTGCAGAATCTAGATGACAATTTTAGACTACAATAAACCCAAAATAAAACGGAAACTCAACTTAAAATGACCGTCCCCCTCTTCCAGGACCAATCTCGCCCGTACGACTCGAAGAAGAACGTGTGGGTGCCAGATGCCGAGGAAGGATACATCGAGGGAGAGATCAAGGGACCCGGACCAAAGGCCGACACCGTCATCGTCACCGCCGGCGGCAAAGACGTCACCCTGAAGAAGGACCAAGTCCAAGAGATGAACCCTCCAAAGTTCGAGAAGACCGAAGACATGTCCAATCTCACTTTCCTCAACGACGCCTCTGTGTTGGTCAACTTGCGTGCACGTTACGCCGCCATGCTCATCTACGTAAGTCTCTCTTTTTCTTGGGCTTTCGGGATGAGAGATGTGCTCGCCGAGTTGTTGGATAGACAAACAGTGCGCGCCCACGCAAAAAGTGGCAAAAAGTTGTTCGCTATCATTGAGAGAAGAGAGAAAAGGGGGTCTTGAGTGGATCCCGCGCATGGGGGGCGACAAAGATCAGAGAGGTTATCGGGAATTGATTGGGTGATTGAGAATGGCACAATCAAATCGGGCAGCATGCATATAAACCTGGAGCATAAGAACAAGCTAATAGAAAGTATGCAGAAGAACACTCGATTCCTGTGAAAGGTATCAGGAAGTGCGTTCTGAAATCTTCAGATTCACCGAACCTATGGATCACATCGATTCTTGGATTTCTCGGATCAAAAGCGTCAGACTGCCTGATCCAATTGATCCCCAAACCCCCAGAAACCAATCAAAAATTTGGAATGTTCGACGCGCTCGAATTCAGAGTCCAAGCAGCGGTCTTGAAATAGTTTTGATTCCATTTGGTTCCGCTTCCCATGAACCTAAAAATGCCGGAAACCTCGTGATAAAAATTGTAAAATGGAACCTGGATATCCCTTTCGATCTGTACGACTTTCACGTGAATCGGCTTGCTAGTTTTTTAGACTGAACATATTGAAGCTGTAACTGACAGACCCAGACATCCCCGAAACCAACAACAACAATCAAAAGTACACCTTCGAAAATGCTGAACTGATAGTTCCACATATCATAATACTAAATTGAAATGCGCTCCAGATCTGTATAATTCTTTGAAACCAGCCGCCTAGTTTCAGCTTGTGACCTTCTCAAGAGCAACGACTGAAAACAGAACAACAGAAAAATGGATTCCAGAAAAGTGATGACCGGTTTTCAGACCTACTCCGGACTCTTCTGCGTCGTCATCAACCCCTACAAACGTCTCCCCATCTACACCGACTCCGTCGCCCGTATGTTCATGGGCAAGCGCCGTACCGAGATGCCACCTCACTTGTTCGCCGTCTCTGATGAGGCCTACCGCAACATGCTCCAAGACCACGAGAACCAGTCCATGCTGATTACCGGAGAATCCGGAGCCGGAAAAACCGAGAACACCAAGAAGGTTATCGCCTACTTCGCCACCGTCGGAGCATCGCAGAAGGCTCCACCAAAGGAGGGAGAGAAGGAGGTCACCCTGGAGGACCAGATCGTGCAGACCAACCCCGTGCTGGAGGCTTTCGGTAACGCCAAGACCGTCCGTAACAACAACTCTTCCCGTTTCGGAAAGTTCATCCGTATCCAATTCAACAAGTACGGAACCCTCGCTTCCTGCGATATCGAACACTGTAAGTGGAGGGTATGAGATCTAGTTGCATCGACTTTCGATTTCAGATCTTCTCGAGAAATCCCGTGTCATCCGTCAAGCTCCCGGAGAGCGTTGCTACCACATTTTCTACCAAATCTTCTCGGAATTCAAGCCAAAACTCCGCGACGAACTCCTCCTCAACCACCCAATCGGAGACTACTGGTTCGTCGCTCAGGCCGAGTTGATGATCGATGGTGAGTCTTCAGATCCGTCTCTCAGCTTCAACACAAGACGTTTTAGGTATCAACGACACCGAGGAGTTCCAGCTGACCGACGAGGCCTTCGATGTGCTCAAATTCTCGGAGACCGAGAAGATGGACTGTTACAGACTCATGTCTGGTCACATGCACATGGGTAACATGAAGTTCAAGCAACGCCCACGCGAGGAGCAAGCCGAGCCAGACGGTCAGGACGAGGCCGAGAGAGCGTGCAACATGTACGGAATCGACACGGATCAGTTCCTGAAGGCTCTCGTCTCGCCAAGAGTCAAGGTCGGAACCGAGTGGGTGTCCAAGGGACAGAACGTCGACCAGGTCCACTGGGCCATCGGAGCCATGGCCAAGGGTCTCTACGCGCGCGTCTTCAACTGGCTCGTCAAGAAGTGCAACCTCACTCTTGACCAGAAGGGAATCGACCGTGACTACTTCATCGGAGTACTCGACATCGCCGGATTCGAAATCTTCGACTTCAACTCGTTCGAGCAGTTGTGGATCAACTTTGTCAACGAGAAACTCCAACAATTCTTCAACCATCACATGTTCGTTCTCGAGCAGGAAGAGTACGCCCGCGAGGGTATCCAATGGACCTTCATCGATTTCGGTCTCGATCTCCAGGCGTGTATCGAGCTGATTGAGAAGCCACTCGGTATCATCTCCATGCTTGATGAGGAATGCATCGTTCCAAAGGCCACTGACTTGACCTTGGCTCAGAAGCTCGTCGACCAACATCTCGGCAAGCATCCAAACTTCGAGAAGCCAAAGCCACCAAAGGGAAAGCAAGGAGAGGCTCACTTCGCCATGCGGCACTACGCCGGAACTGTCCGTTACAACGTGTTGAACTGGCTCGAGAAGAACAAGGACCCCCTCAACGACACCGTCGTCTCTGTGATGAAGGCGTCCAAGAAGAACGACTTGCTCGTCGAGATCTGGCAAGACTACACCACCCAGGAGGAGGCCGCCGTCGCTGCCAAGTCCGGAGGAGGACGTAAGGGAGGAAAGTCGGGATCCTTCATGACTGTCTCCATGATGTACAGAGAGTCGCTCAACAAGCTCATGACTATGCTTCACAAGACCCACCCTCACTTCATCCGTTGCATCATCCCCAACGAGAAGAAGCAGTCGGGAATGATCGACGCCGGACTCGTCCTTAACCAGCTCACCTGTAACGGAGTGTTGGAAGGAATCAGAATTTGCAGAAAGGGATTCCCGAACAGAACTCTCCATCCAGACTTCGTCCACCGTTACGCCATCCTGGCCGCCAAGGAAGCCAAGTCATCCGAGGACCCGAAGACCGCCGCCGGAGCCATCCTTCAGGCTCTCATCAACTCGAAGAAGCTCAACGACGAGCAGTTCAGAATCGGACACACCAAGGTCTTCTTCAAGGCCGGAGTCGTCGCCCACATTGAAGATTTGAGAGACGAGAAGCTCAACCAGATCATCACCGGATTCCAGTCCGCCGTCAGATGGTACAACGCCGCCGCCGACGCTGGAGCCCGCCGCAAGCAGCTCAACTCGTACATCATCCTTCAACGCAACATCCGCTCCTGGTGCGTTCTCCGTACCTGGGATTGGTTCTTGTTGTTCGGAAAGCTCCGTCCACAACTCAAGTGCGGAAAGATGGCCGAGGAGATGGCCAAGATGGCCGAAGAGCAAAAGGTCCTCGAGGCCGAAGCCAAGAAGGCCGAGACTGCCAGAAAGACCCAAGAGGAGGCCTACGCCAAGTTGTCCGCCGAGAGAAGCAAGCTCATGGAAGCCTTGGAGCTCACCCAAGGAGGATCCGCTGCTATCGAGGAGAAGCTTACCCGTCTCAACAGTGCCCGTCAAGAAGTCGAGAAGTCTCTTAACGATGCCAACGACAGACTGTCCGAGCACGAGGAGAAGAACGCTGATCTTGAGAAGCAACGCAGAAAGGCCCAACAAGAAGTTGAGAATCTGAAGAAGTCCATCGAAGCCGTCGACGGAAATCTCAGCAGATCTCTCGAGGAGAAGGCCGCCAAGGAGAACCAGATCCGTTCGCTTCAAGACGAAATGAACTCTCAGGATGAGACGATCGGAAAGATCAACAAGGAGAAGAAGCATCTCGAGGAGAACAACCGCCAACTCATCGACGATCTCCAGGCAGAGGAGGCCAAGCAAGCTCAGGCCAACAGACTTCGTGGCAAGCTCGAGCAGACTTTGGACGAGATGGAGGAGGCTGTGGAGAGAGAGAAGAGAATCCGTGCCGAGACTGAGAAGTCGAAGAGAAAGGTCGAGGGAGAGCTCAAGGGAGCTCAAGAGTCCATCGATGAGCTCTCGGCCATCAAGCTCGAGGCTGATGCTTCCCTCAAGAAGAAGGAGGCTGACATCCATGCTCTTGGAGTCAGAATCGAGGATGAGCAGGCTTTGGCCAACAGACTCACCCGTCAATCCAAAGAAAACGCCCAACGCATCATCGAAATCGAGGATGAGCTCGAGCACGAGAGACAGTCCAGATCCAAGGCCGACCGCGCGCGCGCTGAGCTCCAGCGTGAGCTTGACGAGCTCAACGAGAGACTCGACGAGCAGAACAAGCAGTTGGAGGCTCAACAGGAGAACAACAAGAAGAAGGACTCGGAGATCATCAAGTTCCGTAGAGATCTCGATGAGAAGAACATGGCCAACGAGGACCAGATGGCCATGATCCGCAGAAAGAACAACGACCAGATCCAGGACTTGACCAACACCTTGGACGCTCTTCAGAAGGGCAAGGCCAAGATCGAGAAGGAGAAGGGAGTCCTCCAGAAGGAGTTGGACGACATCAACGCTCAAGTCGACCAGGAGACCAAGTCTCGTGTCGAGCAAGAGAGACTTGCCAAGCAGTACGAGATCCAAGTCTCTGAGCTCCAACAGAAGGTTGATGAGCAATCCAGACAGATCGCCGAGTTCACCTCCACCAAGGGAAGACTCTCCAACGACAACTCCGACCTCGCTCGCCAAGTCGAGGAGCTCGAGATCCACCTGGCCACCATCAACAGAGCCAAGACCGCGTTCTCGTCTCAACTCGTCGAGGCCAAGAAGGCCGCCGAGGACGAGCTCCACGAGAGACAAGAGTTCCATGCCGCGTGCAAGAACCTGGAGCACGAGCTCGACCAGTGCCACGAGTTGCTCGAGGAGCAAATCAACGGAAAGGACGACATTCAGCGTCAACTCTCCCGCATCAATTCGGAGATCTCGCAATGGAAGGCCAGATACGAGGGCGAGGGATTGGTCGGATCCGAGGAGTTGGAGGAGCTCAAGAGAAAGCAGATGAACAGAGTCATGGACCTCCAGGAGGCTCTCTCTGCCGCCCAGAACAAGGTTATCTCTTTGGAGAAGGCCAAGGGAAAACTTCTCGCCGAGACCGAGGACGCCCGCTCCGATGTCGACCGTCACTTGACCGTCATCGCCTCCCTTGAGAAGAAGCAACGCGCTTTCGACAAGATCGTCGATGACTGGAAGAGAAAGGTCGATGACATCCAGAAGGAGATCGACGCCACCACCCGCGACAGCCGTAACACCTCCACGGAGGTATTCAAGCTCCGCTCCTCCATGGACAACCTCAGCGAGCAAATCGAGACGCTGAGACGCGAGAACAAGATCTACTCCCAGGAGATCCGCGACATCAACGAGCAAATCAGCCAGGGAGGCCGTACCTACCAAGAAGTGCACAAGTCCGTCCGTCGTCTCGAGCAAGAGAAGGACGAGCTTCAGCACGCTCTCGACGAGGCCGAGGCCGCCCTCGAAGCCGAGGAGAGCAAGGTGCTCCGTCTCCAGATCGAGGTCCAACAGATCCGTTCCGAGATCGAGAAGAGAATCCAGGAGAAGGAGGAGGAGTTCGAGAACACCCGCAAGAACCACCAACGCGCGCTCGAGTCCATCCAGGCTTCGCTCGAAACCGAGGCCAAGAGCAAGGCCGAGCTCGCTCGTGCCAAGAAGAAGTTGGAGACCGACATCAACCAGCTGGAGATCGCTTTGGATCACGCCAACAAGGCCAACGTTGACGCACAGAAGAACTTGAAGAAGCTCTTCGACCAAGTCAAGGAGCTCCAAGGACAAGTTGACGATGAGCAGAGAAGACGTGAGGAGATCCGCGAGAACTACTTGGCCGCCGAGAAAAGATTGGCTGTGGCCCTCTCCGAATCCGAAGACCTCGCCCATCGCATCGATGCCTCCGAGAAGCACAAGAAGCAGTTGGAAATCGAACAAGCCGAGCTCAAGTCCTCCAACACCGAACTCATCGGAAACAACGCCGCGCTGTCTGCGATGAAGAGAAAGGTCGAGAACGAGGTTCAAATCGCTAGAGTGAGTCTTTCAAGGTGACCCATCCCAAGCTAAGTGAATAATTTACAGAACGAATTGGACGAGTACTTGAACGAGTTGAAGGCTTCGGAGGAGCGTGCCCGCAAGGCCGCCGCCGACGCCGACCGTCTCGCCGAGGAGGTCCGTCAAGAGCAAGAGCACGCCGTGCACGTCGACAGACAACGCAAGTCGCTCGAGCTCCACGCCAAGGAACTCCAGGCCAAGATCGACGACGCCGAGCGCGCCATGATCCAATGTGAGTAGTTTGATTGATTGCTCAGGTTAGAGTGACTCATCCCCGAAAGTTTTCAGTCGGAGCCAAGGCCCTGTCCAAGGTCGAGGAGCGCGTGCGTAGCGCGGAGGCCGAGTTGCACTCGGAGCAACGCAGACACCAGGAGGCCGTGAAGGGCTTCACCAAGCAGGAGAGACGCGCCCGCGAGCTTCAATTCCAGGTCGAGGAGGACAAGAAGGCGTTCGACAGACTTCAGGAGAACGTCGAGAAGCTGCAGCAGAAGATTCGCGTCCAGAAGAGACAAATCGAAGAGGCGGTGAGTTGAATTTCGGAACTGGTAGAGCAAAACCTCAGTGTTTCCTGTTGAGAGTTAAATCTGATCTACTAGTGAAGTTTTTTGATCTATCGGATACTTTTCTTCAAAATTCACAATTTTGATCTACCATGCTTCTCAAACAAAGCACGCGAATATAGTTCATCAATGTTGCATTTTGTTATTGAATCTATTATCAAAACCTGTGGACGCGCTATATAGCTCAATGTTCGGAGCATGTTTTTCTCTTTACCACTGGTAGATCAAATTCAGATCGAATTTCCCGGGCCCTGTTTCTGATCTACCAGTGCTAACAAAGCGCGCTGGAGCGCGTTATCAACACTGGTAGATCAAATTGAACTTAAAACTAAAGAACTTTTTTGATCTACCGCCCCAGTCTCAAATCAGTCGAGTAAATGTTGAACTCAAATCCGACGATTTGCAGGAAGAGGTCGCCACCCAGAATCTGTCCAAATTCCGACAGATCCAACTCGCTCTCGAGAATGCCGAAGAGCGTGCCGAGGTCGCCGAGAACTCGCTGGTCCGCATGCGTGGACAAGTTGTTCGTTCGGCTACCGCCAAGTAATTTGCCCCCCTCCCGAAAAATGTTCCATCAAAACTTCCCCCAATCCCTCCCTTCCCCCCATTTGACTTCAAATCCTCTCTCTTTGATTTTCTCTCTCCAGCACACACACACAATTTCTCATAGTTTTGTAATGTTTCTGTTTTTTTTTTTCGTCTCTAAGCCCCGCCCCCTCTCTTTTTTGAACGATTCGCACCATCGTCCGTCGCTCCCTGAATCCCTTGTTCTGCTGCTTCTGAATCCCGGACGCTCCACACGTCTTCTCAGACTTCAGAATTTTTAGGTGATTCTCAGAAGACGTTGACGACTTCTAAAGTCTATTTTGTTTCACGATTCCATGAGCGATCGAATTTCCAATAAACTGCCCCCTCCTCCGTAGAATCTTATTTTTCAAAATCAAAATCATAAAAAATTCAACAACAACAAAAAAAAAATCCCCTCCAAACGGTTCTTTTGGTATTGTCAAGAGAAATAAAAGTTGTAATTCTTTCTCTATGTAAATACACTCTTTCCTTTTCTTACCTTTTTGTCTATTTGCTCTCTCAATGATAAGGGATAAGAAAAGTCAACCATCACATCCTGGATACTTCAGAGAAAGAGATCTCAAGTAGGAGGGTTTCGCGCGTTTTCTCTTTCCAAGAATCAGAGAAGCCTACGCAAGAGATTTCGGAGGTTTCCGAAGAGCAAAGCAGAGTTTGTTTTAACTCGAGTTCGGGTACTTTGGAGTAGGGGATTTCTCCCATATCGTGAACTACAGAATTAACTGTGTTTCAGGCAAAAAGAAGGGAAACGAAACAATTGAGAGAAACGAAATGTTTAGAACTGAAAATGTTCGAAATTTTCAGAATGCACCATATTAGATGTGAAAGGGATTGGGAAATCTGAAGAACAGTTTTTCACGAATATCACCCTCTGGATGATATTTGAGAGAAAAAGTCTGGTAGTGTTTTCAAAATCATACTCTAATTATGTTTGGGTGAAATTTTAGCTATCACTCGGCTGAAATTTTTTTTAACTGACTATGAGTTCAAAATTTTACTGAATTGGTGTCTTGAACTGATTCATACATGAATTAGTGTATGAATTATTAGTTTCATTTGGTTCACGGCTGAAGAAATCTGTTCACTGTGTTTGGCTCATTCAGCTTTTTGGCCTAATGGTGGCCGATTTTAACCATTTTTTGTGTGTTCCGGGTTCATTGAGACGTTTTCAAATGAAGAAGGCTCTGTAGAGCAAGGTGGGGATTTGAGGCGAAACGTTCAGATTTTTGCAATCTTCCTAGGGTTGAAAATCAAAATTATTGCTCAATGGGCCGTCATGGATTTCGGTGGGTCAACAATTCTTTCAGGGATACTGTAGTTTTTTCGAGTTTTGATTTGAAATTATAATCAGATTGGAACCGAATATGCCAAGATCGGAAAATGTTTATTGTGACTCCGATCTATTTTTGCGAATTCTGGGTCAATGTTCATTGTGGAGAAAAAAAACACTTCCGCAATTTTATGCTTATCTCGGTTTTTCTAACAGATATCAAAAAACGGTCAATTACAATATTGCTCAGCTTAAAAGTATGCACATTTTGTTAGTTGACCACTTTTTCATATTTGTAACAGGAATCGAGATAAATTTGATCAAAGAGTCGGTTGGGTCGAGTTTCGGAAGGTCTGGAAACTGATGTTTTTGAACACTTGCTTTCAGAAACTTCGATTGCTTTTTTACTATAGTAAAAGTTTCTGTGTCTACAAATCCACTTAGAGAATGAAAAAAGCAACAACTTTATTATCAACAAAAAATCAACAATCATTATTCCTAAGCAAAATTATTCGTCACTCTTCCCAAACAATGAAATATACCGCAATCTCGTTCCTGATTACGGTGCCCCAACCACCGTCGGATTCTCTTTGGATGTCTCGACAATCCGACTTCCTGATGGTGTTCCCGATTCGTTTGACAATGTCGGAGAAGCTGAAAACTCTCAATTTTCGAATTTTTATTTTTCGTTTTCAAACTCACGAAAATCGGGATTTGCAGTTTTGGATGCCCTTCAAAACTACCGGATCGGCACTTCTATCATTGAACATTCTGAGAAATTCCAAATTCACCAACGACTCTCCGCGAATCCAGTTTTGCAGGAGTTGATTGACATCTTCCGGTTCGAACCATGCCCTCAGTGTCTCACAATTCAACCGAGCTTGTCTCAAGTCTAGAAAGTTGCCGTGGCTGATTATCAGTTCTTTGGTTTCCAGAGGACCTTCGAATTTGAAGTCTTTAACGTCCACATTGAGCTTCAGTTTATCACACTTCAAATCTTCCAGAACAAACTTCAACACTTCAGAAGACATTTCTAAAGGTGCGTTTTGGATTCCAGAAATCGCCAAGTCAATCGGTTTTCCTTTGAGATATTTCCAGACGAAGAAGTCTTTGGAGAGTAGGTTGTGCTCCAAGGAGTAATCCAACTTGAATCGAGAGCATCTGACAAAACTCATCAGGAACGATGTGAGAGTTTCCAACATGGCCAGCTTTGAAGATTCCGAGTGTCCGGGGGTCAAAAACCACATCGTTCCTCCAAATGGACAATTATAACTTGCTAGAGGTACTGTAGTTCCGTTGACATTTCTGGGCTCCGATTTGAAAGCACAATTCGATTGGATTCGGATGTTCCAGGAGCGGTAGAGGTTGATGGTGACTCCGATCTGATTCTGGGTTAGTGTCCATTCGAAAGAGTCGATTTTGAATTTGACGGCGGACAGGTAGGATTTGAAGGATTTCGACAAGAAGGCGAGGTCCAATCTGAAAAATTGCAACAATTAGGACTGACGTATAGACCTGAAATTTTCAAACTTACATAATATCGGGATTCATTACATTGATTACATTTTCGAATGCAAGAAGGGGTAGGTTCAGGAGGGGAAAACAAGAGGACGGGGACATGTTTTTATTGGAAAAAAACCCAATCGATTCTGACAGGGAAGACGAGGAGGGGTCTGTTGGTGGGCCCTGCCAAAGTTCTCTGGGAATAGAGAAATTAGATGCGCGCGAATTCCACACAAAAGAGCCGCGACGCAACTGCGACGCGCATCTATATCTCTATATAGTACAGTGCAGGTCACATCTTTTCGGTCGTGTTAGTCGGTTTCGTGGCCTCCTAATCCGACATTGTTTGTCAGAGTCCCTTTCTGCACTCATTTGTCTACAAAAAATGTCTACGACCTCCAAATTTCCTCTTCTGAAACTGCCACTGCTTGTCATTGAGCATGTGATCAATAGGATGGAGCTCGTTGTTGTGTAAGTGATTCCTTGTTTTTTCAAAATTCGAATAGATATCAAAATGTAGTCAACAACAAAACTGTCTCAAGTACCGCAATACATTTCTTAGAAATACGAATACTCTCGTTTTTACTTCCATTTTGAGCCCAATATCACTTTTCTAGGATCCGTATGAGTCGAGTTATGGCAATTTGAAGTTTGCGGATGAGAGACGCAGACGACTAAAGTGTAGAGTAAAAAAACGCAGACAGTGAGAGCGTCTCGTCGTCTGCGTCTCTAACCCTCAAACTTCAATCAATCATCCCTCAGCACTCAAACGCATTATGAACTCCATCTCCATGTAGAAACGTGTTGCATTTATCTCAATTTCTGAGAGAGATATTGAAAAGTAGTCAACTAACAAAATGTGTGAAATTTTAAGCTGAGCAATATTGTAATTGGCCATTTTTTGATATCTGTTAGAGAAACCGAGATTAATTCGGTCAAAGACATCTTCTCCCTGCCTTGACCTCGCGTTCTCCTCGGAAGTTTCAAACTGATATATCTCAAAAATCAATGACTCTAGTAAAAAGTAGTTAATTGCAAAAATATACCTCATTTTCAACCAAACATTATTGCAATTGGTCACTTTTTGTTGCTCGTTGTTTTCCTGAGATACAGGCGTTTGAAGTTAACTGATGCGAAAAAGTTAGGGGAAGCTCCTTTTCAAACGATCATATCTCAAAAACCAGGAGCGCTAGAAGAAAGTTGCCAACTAACAAAATACGTAAATTATCAAGCTGAGCAATAGTGTAGTTGAGATTTTTTTAATATCTCTAACAGGAAACAAGATAACTTTGATCAAACAGTCCTAACTTTCACCACTTTTCCAGCCTCGACCTCGCGTTCTCCTCCAAAATCTTCAAATCCGTGCTAACCAACGCCAAATTGAAGGTCAACCATTTCGGATGGACTCTAAGCCATGAACAAACTGGAGTCTCCATCTACAGAAACTTCGAAACGTTGGAAATCCGAGTGGATTTAGAGTGTGATCTGGAATCGGAGCAGGTTGATCTCGATGGAACTACATTCTCCCTGGCGAAACAGACCTTCGAGTTCGAAGGTTCCACGTGGTTTGTGAGTCCCGGAAAACAGGATGACGGATTGAAACAGAGATCCGCTTGGAAACTGGGCACTTTGGAAGTGGTCACCTCGTTCCTGATGAGCTTCGTCAGATGCCGTCGATTCAAATTGGAGCACTCATTGAGGCAGAATCTGCTCTCCAATGATTTCTTCATCTGGAAATATCTCGAACAAAAATCGCTGGATCTTGAGTTTTCCGGAGTCTTCGGACTCCCGTTCGAAGTGATCAGTGGAATTTTGAAATACGCCGAGGAAGATTTGAAGGCGGACATTTGGAGAGTCGAAGCTCAACTTTCGAATTCGAAATCTGGATTTGAAAAGTTGAATGGAACGCTTAAAAGTTGGATTCGCGGAGATTCACTCAAAAACTTGACGTTCCTTAAAATCTTGAATTCGAGCAATATCGATTCCAATCAGCTCTTCAAAGACATCGACAATCAGGTCTCCACATTCTCGTATGTTTCTTTTTCAGTTTTATGTGAAAATAATGTCAAAATTTTTCAGCGAATTCCACATCTTCGATCGAATGGGAAGAGTCGGCAAGAAGGCCATTAGTCGAGACATTCGAAGAGAATCCGATGGTCGAAGGGGTACCGTCATCGTCGACGACTTCAAGTTTGGCTTCATCGTTTGGATTCCAGCATACGAGAAGAAGAATTGAGAGCTCAATGATGTTTAAATGTTTAAGCTTTGATTTCGGTGATTTTTCTAAAAGTATGTCTCTCGGTAACAAGTGTATATTATCTCAACGTGATGACAAGAAATGTGTAAAAGTGCTCAATGAAAGATAACAAAAAATAAAGAAAAGTGTGTGCATGAAAAGTAGAGATTCTTGAAGATTAGTCGTGCTCACACCCGTCGCGCTGGTGATGATCGTTGAGCAGGTAGCGGCGAGTGAAGAGTCGATCGCAGGAGTGACATTTCCATCGTTTTAGCTCCTGGAAAAATAAAAAGTTTCCAAAATTTCCGGTGCGAAAAAACTAACAAGATTCCAATGATCGCCGAGGGTTCGGAGCAGCGTGAACGACTTGGGGCAGTGGAGACACTCGAACTCTTGCTTCCCATGCTGGGTGAATCGGTGATGGGCGACCTCGCGGAGGTACATGAACTCTTGCTGACATTCGGGGCACTGCAAACATTTGGAAGTGAAATTTGAACATTTCAAGTTGGTATTTCCAATGAACTTTCTAGAATCCTTCAGAGTCTGCTAACCTCCGCCCTAACCTTTATCGACTGCGTCTCATCCGCCGAATCCGTGGTCCTAATCGTATCGGTTCTGGTTCTCCCCGCGGAACCACTCGAGCTAGTAGAAGCAGTGCTTGTCGACTGTTGAAGTCGATTGTCATCCGACAATCTCCTTTTCGGATCACACGACATCCGATGGTTATAAAGTGAGAACGAGGTGGCGAAAGTCGCCAGGCAATCCGGACATTTCAGTGTTCCCTGCTGGTGACGTAATGAGAGCGTGGGGGTGTCCAGGAGTAGCGCTTTTTGGAGGGCCGTGGTGACGGTGACGATTTTCGGGCTGTCTGGAGGAGAGGGTGAAGGTGTAGTTCTAGAGACCATCGGTCTATGAGCCATCCTCGGGTTATAAGGCTTCGGACCGGGCACAGTTCGCACACTCTTCGGAATGATCGCCGATGGTCGACCCACATGATAGTTCCACGGACGGCACGTGGTGGAGCACACGTGTTGCCGGAGTACGGTGCTATCGTGACAGTTGCGACCGCACTTTTTGCACAGGTACAACGCGTACTCCATGTTCATGTGACGGGTGATGGAGCTTTTGCAGTTGAATTTCGACTTGCACAGACCACAGGTGAGCATTGCCGCGGTTCCGTGGGCGATGCGACGGTGGTAGAGCAGGTTTATGACGCCAGAGCAGAGTTGGCCGCAGATGGAGCACTGAAAATGGGTTATATTCAGCATAGAGCTTGTAGTGCCCCGAAATTCAGGTCAAAAAAGAGTAGGTAATTTTTGGTTACCTACCGCTGGCTTGAATGTCTTGTTCTCTTCTACATCATCACTATTATCTTCCTCCTCCTCCTCTTCTTCATCTTCATTCTCCTCCTCGTCCTCCGTCTCCTCCTCCTCACTCTCTTCCTTCAGGTTTATCCGATTCCGTGTGACCACCCCGCAATTGCTCCTGGTGATGTACACCTTCGACTCCTGAACCTTCTTCTCAGGTCCTTCAGAATCCTTCGCCATCATTCTCTGCCTCTTCAGCCGTAGCTGCTTCGCTCGACAGTGTCGCTTATGGAACTCTAATGATCGCTCGTTTTGGAACATTTTCCCGCAAACTTGGCACCGAGCCGTGGGCATTTCGGGGAGCACCACTGGCGGTGTGGGCGTCGACGCGTTGCATTTCTTCTTGTGAGTCTCGAACCAAAATGGGGAGGTGTAGACGCGGAGGCAGATGTCGCATTTGAAGTTCTGAAAAATGATCGATGGGTGAGGAGCATTTAGGAGTGGAGGAAGCCCGTTTCAGAGAGCTTCTGACTAGTGAGAATCAACTCTCAATTTGCACATATGAAGGGAAAACTCCGGGCTTTTGAATGTGCTGTGCAAATTAAGAGGAAACTCTCAGAGGCACAGGCTTCCCGATTATAACCTTTACCGTCTCAGCGACTTCTTCCATTTCCTCCTCCTCCTTCTTGGTCTTGTCACACTTCGCTTCATGCTTTTCCAACCATCCAACATGCATATATTGTTTCCCACATCTGACACACTTATAGCCATCTCCTCCGGCTTGAAGCCTAGAAGAGGTTCCCGCTCGAGAAGACGTCGCGCCCTCCTCATCGCTCTCTGAGCCCTCATCTCTCGTCAAAGCCTCCGACATCCTTTTCCGCGTCAACTGACAAACGTGCTTGCCCAGATGCCAATTGCTGGCGAACGAGGTGTGACACTTGTCGCAATGGTGTACTTTGTACTCTTGTGTCAGATGGAATGTCATTTGGGTGCGGGTGCCGAAAACCTTTCGGCAGAGACCGCAGGTGAGCATGACCGTTTTGGAGTGAACCGCGCGACGATGGTCGAGAAGGTCGCAGATGGAGGTGAAGGCGGTGGAGCAGACGGAACACTGGAAAGTTGCAAATTTTTCGGCTGCACTTGTTTATATTTTTGGCTGGTTTTGAACATTTTCAGGATGAATTTCAGCTAAATCTCCGCATCGTTAAATGAGTAGAAAACTTTCAAGGAAGTTTAAGAAGAACGATTTATCATTGGAACCGAGAATGCTCCGAAAAAGTTGCCAACTGGCGAAATGTAGATAACAATGTGCTCTATCCATTCACAGAGAGTTGTGTTATAGTGTATGCTCTGTTTTGCACCATATTTTCATCTCATCATTTATATTTTTAACGGTTCTTCGTACCAATCGATAAATCTCACCGAGAGCTATTTTCTGTTGACAACTTTTCTAGGGCATTTTTCATTCCAAATATAAACATCTCTTCGCTGAAATACCGAGAATTCGTCCTTCACTTCCTATTTTAGGCCGATAATTCAAAATTCTGAAGCCTAATTTTTAAAGTTTCTAATAAAACTGTTCGATTTTCCAGGTTCCCATTCAAGGCCTCCAGTGAGTTTTAGATGATTCTAGAAGTTTCCAGATGCTTCTACACACCTTACAATCCACCACCGGCAAGTCTGCCTTTTTCACCGACGTTGCCTTCACCGCGCCTCCGGATTCCGGAATTCCGCGACTGACACGCCTCACAGGAGGCGGTGGAGAAGAGCTCCGCGACTCTGAAGACTCCTCCTCGTCTTCTGAATCCTTTCCGTCGCCTTCTGCTTCCAACTGAAGCCGTCGTCGTCTTCCATATTCATTCAATGTGTTAACTCGTTTTATCAAGTCAGTCTGAAGAAAAAAACGAATGTTTTCGATCGCACCGCCCATTTTCTGCGGACCTGATTTCCACCGAATCGCGCATTCCACGCGTACGAATCATCTTCGTAGTTGTACTCGATGCCTGTGGACTCGTGATGTACTTCTAGGTACGCCTGAAATTTTGGAAGGTTCTAGTTTTCAGATGCAGCGTTTCACCTCATCCGCCAACTCTGTCTTCGGATCGATCATCTCCGGAACACATTCTGGAACCACTGGAAGATCCAGAGGCATCGGGATATCCTGAAATTATAAAATCTAATTTTTTATAATTTTCCAATTTTTTAAACCAAATCCGGACGTTTCGAAATCTCCTCCAACATGGCTTTTACATGCCGTAAAATTGTGTCATCGGGCATTTTCGTGTAGAACTGACGAATTCCATCCGGATCCTGAGAAATTTGCAGCTGAAAATAGCACAAAATGGACTGAAAATTCGAAAACATCCTCGACTACCTCTGAAGGGCCGGGCAAGGACATCCTGGCTTGAAATTGCGATTTCAGAGTTTAATATTATGATTTTCAGTCTATTTCCGGATTTTCATCCAAAAATCTCTGAAAACAGCAGGAAAATGTGATTAGGGTGGTTGGAAAGGAGAAGAGACAGTTTATAAAACTTTGCCCGATTAAAGGCGCATGGAGTTTCACAGGGCGCGGGTTTCGCCACGATCGCAAATTTGAGTGCGAAAAACTAACTTTTTGAATTTCAATCAAAATTTTCAGGTTTTACGATGAATTTATAAATGAATATTCAGTGAATTTAAAGATGAATTCTGTAATAAATATTTCATTGAAAGAAAAAGGGTCAAGGCTCATATATTCACAGGAAAGCGAAAGAGAAAACAATTACAAAAAAGCACAAATGTGGGCTCGAAATACGAAGTGCTAAATTACAGGAAAAGTAAATGTAAATAAATAATCAAGTTTTGTTTTTCTGATTGATTTGAAGCTCTTCGAATACTCATTCTGGCCTGTCGGTCTGAAAATACATCAATTATAAGCGATGAGAGAGAACATAAGCTGAACAGGTAACGAGGCGTGGAAGTCGACGTTTAGAGGTGGAATTTAACATTGGGCACTCGATGAGTACGTTTTTGACTCTTAAAAATCAAGAATTCTCTCGAAAAACGAGAAAAAAAAAGAAAAGCAGTAATTCGAATTTTAGCGATTCGCGCGCGATTTGTCATGGTATCCAGTGAAGCGCACTTGCAGACGTGCTTCAAAATTTAATTTTTTCAATTTTTTACTTGATTTTTCTGTGGCTCCAATCAGGTTTTTCAGTGTAAAAAAACGTCAAAAAACCGTAGAAAAATGTTAAAGAATCATTATTTAAGTAAAAAATGCTCAAGTTAGTCGGTTTTTACTGCTTCCTCCTTGCCACATGCTCCGCCACACATTTTCTCTTCGGTGTCGAGGTGAAATGTGCTCTTGACGACGTCTTCTCGGTGACAGTCTCGCATTGGGAGGATGACGACGAGAGGTATTACCAGAGCGATGATCAAATTTCGGATCGAGACGAGATTGCCACGGCGTACAAGAAGATTTTCCTCTACCAGCGAGGAAAACAAGACGAGGAATACGGGGACAGCTTCGAACCGTTCGGACGCTTTTATCATAATTGTACCAAGGATCGAGAGTTCGTTGTGTATCAGAAGAGGCTTCCGGATACTCCGAAAGAGCACGGGCTGGAGTATATGGAGTACAGTGTGGATTTGACCGATGCTCGCGGGGAACTTTAACTCTCTTTTGACTTTTGATAAACCTCGCTTACTTTCCTTTGTTCTTTCCCTTTCTTCGAAACTTCTAATCTTCGAATTCTCAGATGTCCACCTACTTGAAAATCGTGCGCGAGCGCGGCTTGCGAAAAGTGGACAAAAAGATGATCAGCGGCACGTATTCGTGGAAAGAGCTGCTTCGTGATTTCGAGAACGGAAACGAGACGTTTGTGCCCGCCGACGCGTTCAACAATAATCTTATGGTCAGCTTTAATCAAGTGGTGAAGGAGGATATTGTGGTGAGCGTTTTTTCTAGAAAACTCTTGAAATTTTTTTTTCCCGATCCTGTTTTGTCTCAATTTCTGGTCTTATCCAGCAAAACGAGACCCATTAAAATCAGCGAGAAACGGCGCATCTCTACATACCAAAATCTCCCATTTCCAGTTCGAAACCATCGTGTCAGACTACGACGAAATCTGCGAAGACGTCAAAATTCGCTGGTTCGCCCGAGTGCTGAAGGTTTGCGGCTACCGAGTGCTCGCCAAGTATGTCGGCAGCAAAGAGACCTTTTGGATTCACGTCCTGTCCGACACGGTTTACCCGTTGGCCGAGTGAGCTGCAGTACTTAAAAACTGTTAATTTTGTTGCATAAAGTTTCAGCGCGTGGATGAAGGATCCGAAGATGACGAACATCATTTATGGACCGCCGTCGAGCGTTGGGAAGGCTTTCCAGGCGGATATGCCTGGATTTACCAAGGTTGGAGATGCTTCTCGAGTAGAGATTTGCAGAAGCCAAATTATCTCCGCAACACTAAATGCTATCAAAAAGCTGGCAACATACAAAATGTAGGCCTCAGTGAGATCTATCGATCGGAACAAGAACCAGTTTGAGCTATTGACGATGAGCTGAGATATGGTGTTAAACATAAAATATACAATATCTCAGCTCATTGTCAATGTTTTCAACTGCTCTTTGCTTCAATCGATAGATGTCATTGTGAGCTATATTTAGCATGTTAACAGATTTTTCATAGATTCTTTGGTTCCGAAGATAATTTGTTTCCCGTCCGAACGAACCAAAGAAAATCCACTTCAGAAAGCCATCGATTCCGAAGTGGTCGGCAAACTGTGCCTTGGCACCGGCTACGAGCTCAGCAAAATCGACCTAACGCACGCGCGCTTCCTGGTCGGCCAACGACTCGAACTGCTCAACTACAACGACTCCACAGAGATCCGTGTCGCTCGTATCCAAGAAGTCTGCGGTCGCCGCCTAAAAGTGCTCATCATGAAGGAAGACTACCCAGAAGCGCTGCCGAACTCAGACGAGGATCGTCAGGTGTACGGCAAGAAGAGCGAGTACTGGATCGATGAGGAGAGCTTTCTGATATTTCCAGTGGGCTTTGCTGCATACAACAAGTACAAACTGTGTGCCAAGGATGACTATGTGGAGCACACGAGAGCCATTGCTGAGGCGTTGGAGCGAGGGGAGGAGCCAGATTATCATCCGGATGATATCGGGTTCAACGACCTCAGTCGTGAGCCAGTTGACAAGAATCTGTGGGATCTTGTGAAAGTGGGAATGAAGTTTGAGCTGATAGACCCGTTGGCGCAGTCGTTCAAGAATCTGAGAGTGGCCACTGTGATGGATTTGATGAAAAGCGATGGATACATGGTTATTGGTGTCGATGGACCGGATCAGCAGGCGGAGCGGCTTCCTGTTCACATCTCGAACGTCTTCATGTTCTCCATAGGATCTGGAGCAAAGTGGGGACTCGAGGTGGTCCCGCCGGATGACTACAAGAAGGCGTTCGATTGGGACACGTACTTGATGGAGAATAGGGCGGCGCCTCTGCCCGTTCACTTGTTCAGACCGATGCCCGCCGCGGAGAGAATGGCCAAGTTTGAGGTGAGATTTGAGGAAATTTCAGAGAACTGAAGGATTCTAAATTTCCAGATCGGAATGCACCTCGAGGCGGCTGACATGTGCGAGAACCAGTTCATCTGTCCAGCGACGATCAAATCGATTCACGGCCGAATCATAAACGTGCACTACGATGGCTGGGAGTCGGAATACGACGAGCTTTATGACATTGAGTTTGTCAAAAAATTTCGAATTTTCATTGACATTTTTTGCAATTTTCAGCTCCCATGACATTCTCCCAGTCGGCTGGTGTGAGTTGCACAACTACTCTCTTCAACAGCCGAGGACTGACGACTATTAACTTGTCACTTTTTTTCTCGCATTCTTATCATCTCCTTTCTCCGTCTGTTATATCTCTGTTTTCGCCCCTAGTTCTCATCTCATAACGACTCTCATTTACAGGTTAATTTCATCCTGGTGATCTCTGCCTTAACAAACTCATGAACGGTTTCTTAGTACTCATTGTCAGAGGTTTTTTCTCTTTCTGTTTTTAATAAAATGTTAATTTCTTTTTGTGTCTTCCCGCTAATGTTCTGGCTGGTTATCATCGCCAATTCGTTATCTTTTCAAAGGTTGAATAATAATAATGAACATTTTTTGGCATTGAAAAAGTTGCGGTTTTCAGAGTTTTTCTGGCTAAAGATTGTTATTTTTTTTTCATATTTATTGGTCTGAAATTTTGACATGACATTGGAGAAAATTTTTCGACGATTCAAAAATGCAGTCAATTGCAGTAAACAGGCCTAAAAACCCTGAGAAATGCCACGATTGGCTTAACTTGTCACCTTATGGAAGTTTAGGTCATCTGAACGATTTTTGAGCTTGTAAGAGATTTTTTGGAACTTTTCTAGCTCATTTTTTGATTTTCAATACTCTTTGCTGCTCAATCTTTTCGCGGGTTTTTGACACTGGTGGATCTAGAAGCAGGGTTATCGGTCTACCCGTTCTGAAAGAACGCGTCAATGATATTATAAATTCGCAGTCTGTTGGCACTCTTTTAAAGGCGCACAGACAAAGTTCTCAGGATATCTCGCCGCGCATTTGATCTCTTTCCAGTTCAATTCCGCGGCGCCAAATTTATATTTATTCGCGCCACAATATTGAACTGGAAAGAGATCAAATGCGCGGCGAGATATCCTGAGAACTTTGTCTGTGCGCCTTTAAAAG
>LR544944.1:0-54526 GCA_900536305.3 Caenorhabditis sp. 40 LS-2015 | reverse complement strand
ACAAAATTTTGAAATTTTTTGAGTATCACACGGAACCACCACCATTGAGCCTACCAAACTATGTAATCTGCACCATCTGATTCTTTAGGAAATCACCTGGTTATTGAGACAGTTCAACTCGAGAAGTCGTGGATTCTTTTTGAAATATGGTGTGCAAATCTCCTCTGTATTTCGCCACGTGACGTTTCGGTTTTTTTTTGTGAAAGTATGGATTTTCGAGTTTCCATTATCCGTACTTCCACGTGTCTTCTTGTTTTTTCTGTAAAAGTACGCATTTTGGAGTTTCGATTTTCCGTACTTCCACGTATCGTTTTGTTTTTTCTGTAAAAGTACGGATTTTGGAGTCTCCAATTTCCGTACTTCCACGTGCCATTGTTTCTTTTTATTCTATCTTTTTTTCATCAATGGCTTCATTTTTCTGCCACAGAAAAAAGTATTTTTATCTCATAATTTTCTTCAAGAATTGTACCTAATAAATATCGTATACCGTACAGAATTTTTCTAGAAATTGCAATCACAGACCTCAAGTTTGAATATTTTGAAATTCGACATCTCTTATATTCTGAAATGTTTGATTTTTTTTTTGATTTTTCGTGTCGAGACCCGGAACATGATAAACCTCTAGGATATAGTCACGGTTCTTATTTTGACCGACTCGACGAACTGATCTTGAATAATTCGTTTTTCAAACTCTGAATGTGAAACTGAGACTGTTAACGATTTAAAAATAATGTTATTATAAGTTCGCAGTCTGTTGGCACTCTTTTAAAGGCGCATGAAGTTACTTGAAAGGATATCTCGCCACGATTCGACATTTTTTCCGTCTGAAAAAGATGCGAAATCTTAAAACTTTTGATGGCGCACATTTTTCAGACCGAAAAAATGTCTAATCGCGGCGAGATATCCTTTTAAGTAACGTCATGCGCCTTTAAAAGAGTGCCAACAGACTGCGAATTTATAATAGCTGGTCTAGCAACAGAGATTGAGAACAATTATGACCCTAAATTCAATTGGAATTTGAAAAATGGGCGGGAAAATTTCACATTGAGACGATTCCACATTGTCACATCAATTTTCAATAAGTTTATTGAGAAACAAAGTGCATGAAAGTTACGATTAGAAAGGTTTTAAAAAGTTCATGAAAAACGAGGGCTTTAGCCCATCATTGGAACTTTTCCAGAAACTCCTCCTCGGTCATGTTCCACACTCCCATGAAGATCCTCTCATCTGTCAGCATTACCGATGCAACGTGGCCATCCGATTCTCGAACTATGTACAGATGGCTTTTGAACTCCCAAGGAGTCGATAAAGACGAATCAGGCTCGCGGAATCTGGAAAGTTGACATCAGTAAAATTTTCGAAAATTACACGGTTAATTTGATCCCATCGTGCTTTTATAGAACCGAGTAGTGAGAAAATGGAGAGAGTGGGCGGATCATGAAAAATGCAATGCGCACATTGCGTTTTTTCAATGCTCCGCCCATTCCCCGACACGTTTTAGAAGTCACTCACTTTCTGCTGAACAAATAAATGACATCTTTGTCGAGGTGCTTGAAGTCCATCGAATCCCGAATCTGTTGAATGTTGAAAACACTATCGATGCTGATAACTTCAAGATTCGAAAACTTCTCCCCCGATTTCCAGGCATTCAGAAACTGAACAACATCTGTTGCAGTGACATCTTTTCCGCTCAGAAAAGCATGCCGTCCGTTGAATCGTTTCATGACATCCGTCGCCAAGTTACGCCCTGCATCCAAATACAATGTATCAAGGTCGTTGATTTTCGAGTTTTCTCTCAATATTCTTCTTCGCTCGTCGAACGTTCCCCACGAGAAGTACTCGAGGCAAGTGGACTGATCCAGGAACTTGTTGATTTTCCGCGAGCTGAATCCGTCTCCAGCGATTTCCAATTTTCCAATGTTTCGAAGCATCGGGAGAGAATGAGTTCCATCTCTGGTCTCCAACGAGAACATGGCATGACTTCCGAGTAGGTTGTATAGAGGATCATGGATGGTTTCGATTATGGATTCCAGGTTTCTGTTATCGATTCCAGAGTACTTTGCATGAGCATCGGACTTTTTTGTGCGATATCGGCTGAAAGATGGAGAGAATTTGGAAAGAGTCATACTCCGACTTTGGTGATTCTCCGTGCAAATCGGTCAAGTTTAAGTTTCTGTTTGGTAATGGTTTTTTTTTTGAAAACTTACAAAGATTCATTTTCAGCTCCTTGCTGATTCACTCGAACTTCTTCAATAACTTTACCATGTGGGTTTCTTGGAAAGTCAGTTTTAGAGTAAATTGAGTACATCAAAATATTCGGATTTTGAGGAGCGACTTCCGCACTGGTGTACCTCCTTTCCTCGTGGATCGAATAGTGAACACTCTTGATTTTTGCCAGCCGGTACTTTTGAGTTTGTTGTATAATATTCTTGGTGTTTTTGGAGCATTGGGACAAGAAGGATAAATTGTTGATGGAGAGACAGTCGAGAATTTCCTTTTGTATCAGATAGGGAAAGTTGGATAGTTTCATGGCTAGCTGAAAATTGGAGGAAATATACTGGGAAATATACATCGAAAGGAATTGAGGCAAATGGATAGAAAGTGAGGTGGGAGAGAGGGGCAGTCTCGGCAGGATGGCGTACCTGTTCAAACATACAGAGGGTTCATGAGAGGTCAAAGCTGTCTTCAGTAGTCTTGGCTGGCCCCTTCTCGGATTATAATAGCAGTTTGAGTAGAGCACTCAAAAGAGATGAGTTATCCCTACTCTCGAGTAAAGTTACATGAGACTGTTAAGGCTCTAAAAAAACTGATTTTTCATATTAATATACGATAAGTTTATTGAGTAACAAAGTACATAAAAAATACAATTGGAAAAGTTTGAAAAATAACAAGAAACATCACAGGTAAATCATTTTGATGAAGAGACACAGAGTTCGTCTATTGATTATTGAAACTTCGCCAGAAACTCCTCCTCCGTCATATTCCAGACGCCCAGAACCACGGTTCTACAGTTCAACGTCACAGAAGCAACGCGGCCATCCAATTCTCGAACCATGTACAGATTGCTTCGGAATTCACAAGGATAAAAAAAGAGGAAACATGGCTCGGAGAATCTGGAAAATCCACATTATACGAAATGCTGCACTCGGAAATGCTGTTCACCGAAGTACGGAGCGACTATGTAACTAACAAGCAAGATCTGAAAATTCGCATAGTGGTACTTTTTGACATGGTGAGAAGGATGAGCAAAACATATCTCCCTAAGTTTCCAGCAGCTGGAAATTCGCTTAGGTTTTCCCCCTAGCCCCATGAAACAGAATAAACAACAAACATTCTGACCTAATTTTCGGGCTTCTGGTGACCTAGGGAAAACGCAATGCGCGGCGCGAATTTCAAAAAAGGCGTTTTTATCTTAATTAAAGCAAAAAAAGGTTAAAACACCTAGAGCTGCACATTAAGTATTTTATGCTCCGCATATCCTGCCCGATTCCCGCTCCCAGTTTTTGGACAGTTTATAAGATTCACTCACTTTCTGCTGAAGGAATAAACGACATCTTTGTCGAGATGCTTGAAATCCACCGAAATCCCAATCTGGCGGATGTTGAAAACACTGTCGATGCTGATAACCTCTAGATTTGGAAACTCTTTGCCCGATTTCCAGACATTCAAAAACTGAATAACATCTGTTTCAGTAATTTCAAACGATTTCAAAAAAACATAACGTCCGTTAAATCGTTTCATGAAGTCCGTTGCGAAGAAACTTCCAGCGTCAAAATATACTGTATCTATTTCAAAGACTTTCGAGTTTTCACTCCATATCCTTTCTCTTTCGTATGCCGCTCCCCACGAGAAGTGCTCAAGGCAAGTGGACTGATCCAGGAATTCATTGATTTTCCATGGTCGGAATCCATCTCCAACGATTTCCAATTTTCGGACGTTTCGAAGCTTGGGGAGTAAATTAGTTCCTGCTCCGGTCTCCAACCAGAACATGGTCCGATTTCCGAGTAGATTGTATAGATGATCATGGATGGTTTCGATTGTGGACTCCATGTTGTCAAATGAGGACTTTGCATGAAGATCGGATCCCTTCGCGGGGCAGCGACTGAAATATTAGAAACTATGGAAACGGGTCGTACTCCGAAGGTATCGCTTAAAATTATATACAATTTGGTTTTTCAGTTTAAAGTGGTTTACAATAGATACTTGCTGTGAACGTTTACATCAAATAAAACTTACAAAAAGTCGATCGGTTTTCCCAACTCATTCACTCGCACTTCTTCAATCACGTCGCCACTTGTGTACTTTGGAAAGTCAGTATTCTTGGTGAGTAAGCGCATCACAGTATCTCGATTTCGAGGACAGATTTTCGCATTGATGCACATGACTTTCCCGTGGATCCAGTATTGAACACGTTCGACTGTCTTCAACTGATGCTTTTGAGTTTCTTTGATGAAGTTTTTGGTGTTTTTCGAGCATAGCGAGAGAAAAAAAAGATGGTTGATGGACAGATGATCGAAAATCTCTTTCTGCACAATGTAAGGATAGTTGATTAGTTTCATGATGACTCCTGGAATCGTAGGGGGGCACAAACGGTTGGATAGAAATTGAGTTGGAGAATAGGGGCAGTCTCGTCTAGATGGCGTACCTGTTCACACATACAGAGGGTTCATGAGAGGTCAAGGATTTGTCGTCTGGACCTCTCCTGGGATTCCTAAAACTAGTTTAGATGAGGAGAGGACGAAGACAGGATTTTAAATTTATTTCCATTTTTCATCACTTCAGGTGAAAAAATATACAAAAGAGCATTGAAAATGGAATAAAAAAGAGCGTTCAAAACGGATACAATTGACATGGGATCGGCGCGGGTTTCTTATAAATTTCGAGATTCTTATGGCATCTTGGAAAGTGATGATCTCCAACACACGGGGCTCCTGAATGCCATGTTCTCGAATCCGCCGATGATTTTTCCGCTGAAGTATTGTCATTTTTTGAGCAAGTCAAAACAAATCAAAACGAGTATAAACATGATGCGAATTTTTTTCAAATCGGGATTTTCAGATTTCCAGAAGGGATGTTATAACTCGATTATTTTTGACTTTTGACACACTGAATTCAATCTTTACTATTAACAAACGCAAAATTCTGTCTGTGTGTGTGTGTCTGTCGGTGTCGTGTCACCCGCCCTAGCGAAGTCCCCACTGGACCAAATGTTCCCAAATTTTCACAGGTCATCAGAATCGGGCTCTGAATGATGCCCGTCTTTTTCGATTTTCGATTCATCAAGAAATGAGGTCACGAGGTCGTAAAAACCTCATCAAGATGTAGTTACAGTTATGAGAGAGGAGAGTGACGAGTTCACGCAATTAATTCACAGTTTTACAAATTTCACGTTTGCCCGAAGGGCCCCAGAGGGGCGTGCCCCTCTGGTAATATAAATTCCAGAATGCCATAATCGAAACGGAGTGAGTTCCTCCAGAATCCTCCAGACTCCCAAAACTCGCTAAAATTCGTCGGCATCCAGATTTCCGTTGGGATCTTTTTTGACTTTCAACGATTTTGGGATGAAATTTTTCGCAGCGTCAAAACCTTCGAGACGGGCGACACAAAGTTTGAGACAGTCTCCTTTCCTTCCGAATTTCAGAAAGTGCTGAAAATGGAAAATTTCATAATTCAGGAACTCCGTGGTATTCGAGTCTCTACCTCCAATCTCTTCGCCGCACCATCTACCGTAATCAAAATAATTTGACTTGTCAATAGAGCGAATGTTTACCCGGATTCGAAATCCCAAAATTCGCGGGCTTTTTGTTTCTCCTGATCTGACAATTCTTGCCACAACGACATTCTAGACGTTTTACGGGAACAAAAAAGTTCAAAAATAAAAGCACATAAAAGGCCTGAAAAATAACGAAACAAACAATGAAAATAGAGAGAGAGAGAGAGAGAGAGAGAGAGAGAGAGAGAGAGAGAGAGAGAGAGAGAGAGAGAGAGAGAAAAAGACGTGGAGACTTAATTTTCAGAACCCATTTTCTGATCTGACAACCAAAACAATCAAAAATTCACTTCTTTTCGTAATCGAACACAACACATTTTGTCCTTCTCCTCTTTTCTCTCTTTCTCTCTTTCTCTCTTTCCTCTTCCTATTTGCTTCCAGTTTCGTCACTTTCCATAGTTTGTCTCGTTGATTTTTTGGTCTTTTTCCCTTTTCTTTTTGTCATATGTTTTATTCCTGCAAAATTTCTAGAATGTCGTCGTGGCAAGAATTGTCAGATGAGGAGAAGCAAAGAGCCCGCGAAACTTGGAATTTCGAACCCGGGTAAACATTCGCTCTATTGACAATTCAAGTTATTTCGTTTCTTCTTCAGAATCACAACAAAAACTTTCCGAGACGATTCTGGTTTCATTCCGAAAATGTTAAAAATCAGAGAGACCCAAAGTGGGATGTCGGATGGAAAGGTGAGTTTTCATTAGAGCGCACTTACAATGTCATGTTGACAAGAATTTGCAATTCTCAATGGATCTCACCGTTTTTCATCAATAGAGCGTACTTGCAGACGATAATCCGTTGCGACATGGATACATTGACAGTTTGGTTGATTGGAAAAGAGAATTTGACACGAATTGATCGAGGATGGAATGGAGAGATAGTGGAAGAATTGAGTGAGACGAGACAAGAAAATCGATACGAAATTTTGAATCGTTTTTTGATCTACATAGCGAATAAGGGAGTCATCGAGGCGGAGAGTGTCGAGATCGAGGGGGTGAGTGATCACATCATAACTCTCTTCGCTTTTAATTCAGAGTCTTGAAATTATGGTTTTCGAATTTAGCGTGCTAAGCCGGTCAAAATGAGTATAAACACGACTAGGTTCTGGAAAATTAGTTTTTTCTTGATTTTTCGTGTCAAGAGCCGAAGAATGAAACATTTTCAGAACCTGGTTGTGACTATACTCATATTGACCGTCTTCACGCGTTAAATTTGGATATGATGTTTTTGTCGACTTTGGACAGAAAATAACCAAGCTGTGGCATGTAAAAAATAGTTTAAAAAGTGAAGAATGAGAGGGATTAAAAATTACGAAATCGCGCTATTAGCTTTGGTCTTGGAAACTTGAAAAGGTTTTTTCCAAACTCGTCGTGTCAAAACGGTCAAAATGAGTATAAACATGACCAAATTCTGAAAATTTTCTTGTTTTGGGTCTCGACACGAAAAGCCTACAAAAATGAAAAATTTGTGAAATATAGTCATGTTTATACTCATTCTGACCGTCTTGAATTGATAATTATGAAAATTTTGTTTTTCTCCAAGTTTTAATGAAAACTGACCAAGTGTCGTGGAAGAAGAGACTCTGTCTTCACAACTATAATAATTCCACACTGGAATATACACAACGTGTACTTGAGTACGAAGAAGAAGAGAGAATTAACCGGAACGACCCGATGACCTGTGCCATGCTGATAACGATCTCATCTTTGCCACTATAAATAGCCGGAAGCTCCAAAGGAATCTTCAGTCGAGAAGTCGAGAAGCAAGAAGTCAAGAAGACAAGCTCAAACCGATCCCGCCGAACCAATGCTCCCACCGAAACCGATGGTCACGATGAACGCTCCAGAGGATCTCCGTGTGGCTGGAACTCCGCTCCCCAACGACGTCGCTCCCGTTCCTGGAACTCCGATGGCTCCCGCTCTTCCGCCGGCTCACTCTACATCTTCAAAGGGTCCGTTTGAACTCATTGTCTCTACTCTCGTCACTCAAATAAACGTGTTCGATAAGCCTATCTATATGTTCTCAAACAACTTGGGGAAGGGCAAAAGCCTTCAGCCAAGACATGGTGCATCAGACCGTGGTTTAGAGCCAACTGATGAGAGAACTTTGGTACGCTTTCTTACACCACAAGCTCACCAACCGAGCTTCACATCAAACTGTTTGTTTCGGTTCCCTTCGATGCACCANGGTTCCATTAGATAATTTTGCGCTGATTCTAAATATGTAACTCAATTTTCGATAGCTCAATCGGGAGCCAAGCTATGACCGGTATAAATTTTTCAAAAGGGGAAGTTCTGGCTTTAGTCGAAAAATCACTCTTTTTCATTGATTCTTACAGGAATCGATTTGAAAACAACTCTTCTTTTCAATGAGCAGAAAATTTAAATCAAAAAAGTCTGTTTCAGCAAGATTTTGAACCATCTTTAAGAGCCTATTCCACAAATGTGTGAAGAGAGACGCGTTGTTTTTCCCTTTTCTCGCTGCACCTCTATCCCCTTCCCCACTGCATTCCCAACGCACTATGTGGTGCAGTGGTAGAGTCGCTGAACAATGTTCCGACACTTTCTGGTTCGCCCCCTACTGCTGTCAAATTTTTTTTTCTTCTGTTCACTGATTACATTCGGAAATGTAGACCCGAATTCTGTCTAAAATTTGGCGGTAGTTCCATCCTAAGAAGGGCCGTAGCGCCAAAAAATCAATCTCAATATGCAGAACCTGATCTTTCAAAAGAAATATTTGCGCGGAACGCGCAACAGATTGCGTTTGAATAAAACAGTATAGAAAATGAACGGAAGAATCGTTGTAGGTGCGAAGCACCTGCAACGATTGTTCAGTTCATTTTCTATACTGTTTCATTGAAGGCTACAACGATGAGATCATCTTATCAGATTTCAGTGAAATCTCATTTGGTTATGATAGATTCTATCCAAGTCTAAGGTCACAAAATACAACCAGTACACGGCGCAGCCGTGTCCAGCGACGCAAAGCGTCGCTAGTCCAACTAATTTTAAGAAAAAAGATGGGATGATTGAGTACCTTTTTTTCGATTCCTTAAAAGTGCATGACACTGTTTTTATTTTGGTTCTTTCTTGATTCTAACTTGCTTTGTTGAAAGTTCTCATTTCCCATGTGAGCAATGACAACTTTCCCTCGTTTTCCGCTCAATTACCTAAGTTGAACCACCAGAAACAATAACCAAAATAACTATTTTATGAGAATCATGAAACACGAAAACTCTGTGGAAAATTCGAAAAGGATCCGTTCAAAATCGTCCAGAGATTTCGATGAAAATTTCTGTTGACTATGGAACACAGACACCAGTGTTTTCCAATTTTTGCCTCTTTCATTAGTACCATAACTGAAACACCCTATTTTCCTATCATTAGTACCTTTTTTTAGGGATGTCTAAATGTTATCAACTACAAAAATGGAGATCTAAAACTTCTCTGCCCATCCAAAACATTTCAATCTGCTATTAACAGTCACCTGGTTGCTATCAAAGTCTTGAAACAGCAAACTATATAATTTTGACAAAAAAACCAAAATTATTTGGACTCGACCTCAAATTTTTGATCTTCCTTACCAGGGCGGAGGATCAGAAATCGGTAACAACTGACATCCTGATACATATCCCTTTTTACTGTTTCCTAATCCTGTTATCCTCTTCAGAACTTTCTGAGATTGTTCCTGCACTTTCTTTTAACTCCAATTCATATCCGTTGTTTATATCCCCCTCAAAAGAGAACTGTTCATAGTTCGCCGTTTTCTGGAGGAATGACAAATTGAGATTGGGTTGAATTGAGCGTTTGTAAGTAAAAACCATTGACACCAACATTTCCGACTTTTTCTTACTTTATATTTGAAACTGAAAGAAATATTGTGATTTTTCTTACCAACTTCACAATGGCCATTTTTCCCTGTTTCAACAACTTGTTAAAAGTGATAGTGAGCATTCAAAACTCATTAAATTTTACAAACATCTCGGTTTAAAAATGAAGACCTCTATTTTCTATTTCAATACTTCCAAACTTGGAGTTTTCCGTCTAAATACCTAACTTTATTCTCGTCCGTTTACGAAACGTCCATTGAGTTCTATTATCATCGCCACAACTCTGGCATCACAACTGATGTTATAGATCACATATTAGTTGTTCAGAACTTTCAGTTTCAATGCCTCCATATCAAAGCTGTTAGGTAGCGAACCTATGTTTCGGGCCCATTTCAAATTTGTTCGTCTCTTCTGATCTCACTAGAACTGCTTTTCTCTACTTTTGAGATTTACTTTTCAACATCTCTGTTCCATATCTTTACTATTAACAAACGCAAAATTCTGTGTGTGTGTGTGTGTGTGTGTGTGTGTGTGTGTGTGTGTGTGTGTGTGTCTGTTTGTGTCGTATATCCCGCCCTAGCGAAGTCCCCACTGGACCAAATCTCCCTAAATTTTCACAGGTTATCAGAATCGGTCTCTGAATGATGCCCGTCTTTTTCGATTTTCGATTCATCAAAAAATGAGGTCACGTGGTCGTAAACCTCATCAATCTGTAGTTTCAGTTATGAAAGAGGAGAGTGACGAGTTCACGGAATTAATTCACACATTTTCACAAATTTCACGTTGGCCCGCAGGGCCCCAGAGGGGCGTGCCCCTCTGGTTAAAAAAAAGGATGTCTATTGTTTTTTTACTCGACACTAAAAAATGAATCTCTAACTCTGTGAAACCTGGAGGTGTCCAAAATCAGGTTTTGGAATGTGACCTCTAGCTATCAGAGGTAACACTCAACATTGCTCTGAGCAAGAACCAGTGCTGACCGAGGATCCAACCACTCGGCCAACACTCGGTATAGAAACTAGTGTGCAATTTGAAGGATCATGATCAGGTCTCGTATGTCGATTTATCGAATTAGCTGTGTTGAAGCAATAGTGAAGAGTTTGAAACCTCACTGAAACAGTAGGAAATAGACAAGAATCGAAATGAATCGACTTGAAAACCAAACATGCTCCTTCAAAGTACGGTATACGCAATGTCTGCTTCCGATGGTGACCGAGTTGTCGGATCCTAGGCCAGCACCGAATTTTGCTCAAATCTCCGTCCACGTCAAATCAAAGCAAAACAAGTATTTATTTATTTTTTTCAAAATCCTTCCATTTTACTCGTTCACTGTTACAGTAACTTTTGAAGTAGGACCAGTTTTTGTTGCTAAGATCCAGAGGTTATAAAGGGTTTGCATAATTTTTAGATTTTATCTTTCTCCACAGCCTACTGCCATTGCCAGGTTATTGAGTAAGATTAGACTCACGGAAGCTTCTCGAAATAATTTTCTGAGTCTCACAGAAAAAAATTGAAAATTACAAAAAAATTTGTTTCAATAACTTTCAGCTCATGTCCCATTAACTTTTTTGGTCAATTTGAAACATGAAATTTCGAGTTTCTGATAGTCACCTCAGGAGTACACACAGCCCTCATCCTCACAACATTTATTATTTTTACTGTTACGAAATCCTGATATTATTTGAGAAGGCTTTGAGAATTTGCTCGAAGGTCGTGCTTTGTCTGAAAAGTTCAGTTGTTTTGAACGCAGTTCAGTTGAGAAATGTTTCCATGTCTGGAAGAAAAGTCCACAATTTCTTTCAAAAGTGAGATTTAAAAATGAAATGCGGTGGAGATATAGACGAATTTTGATACTACACAAAATAATCTGAAAATTATGCCACCTCCTGTGAAGCTCCTACTCATAAATCTTAGTATTAAAAATTGACCCTACTTTAAAAGTTACTGTAACAGTGAACAACTAAAATGAAAGCGTTTTCTTATTAACTTGTTTTGACGTTGATTTGACGTTGAAGGAGATTTGAGCAAAAGTCAGTGATGACCTATGATCCGACAACTCGGTCATCATTGGAAGCGAAAAAAAGTGTGTACGGTACTTTTCAAGGAAGAGGTTTTTTTAAATCATTGAAATCGTAAAGTTTGAGACGTTTCCGATCAGAAGCTACACCACATTGCCATTTCGAGCATAAGAGCTAAATATTACTGTGTCCCAAAACTGATAAGTGTCTTCGAACATCTAAAGTTGTGGTGGTGAATATTGCTTTGCTACACTGAACGGTTAACCTTGACTAGAAAAATGGTCCCCGATGACTTGGATTTTTCTGAAAGTTGTTTAGTTCATTCAGCAACTCCAAAACCCTCTTTAGCAATTCTTTTGTAATATTTTTTATTTTGGTGGTAAACATATGTAGCTCAGAAGAGTTTCAACAATCGCTAAAAACAAGATTCTTTGGTCACGGTTCTATCCTGTCCACACCAAAGGGTCGGTGAGCCCCGGTGTGAGAGCTGAATGCAAGGAGAGGGAAAAGACTCATAGTTTATTGACAACTCAAAGGTGAGAATGCGTGGATGGGGTTCTTCGTAGACGGCAAGAATGTAGACGTGGCGTCGATGGCATCGCAGATGTTGGGTCGCTGGTCCTCCGCAGGGGCATCCTTGTCGAGGAGAATGGATCACAGTCGGCTCCGGTACTCTTGGCCTTGCACGGTCGGCGATTGGCTGCTTTCGGTCCAGAGGCGGTGTCCATGTGCTGCTGACGACGTCGGGGGATCCTGGAGGCTGCTTGGCTCTTCATCTGGGCATCTCGGCTACTGTAGACTTCTGTTGGCTTCGGAAGGCTTCCATAGAACTTCTGACTATCTTGACGATTCTCCCTCCTTTTATAGTGGCTTTATCTTGATGGCCCAGAGGTCAAGGTCGTTGTCGTGTTTCACCGTGAATAGTGGTCACGGAGAATACCCTTGTATTGGAGAAGTTGAATAGTCACTATGATTATGACGTGTGACGTCACTCTAGAAGTGCTCTAGTATTGAAGTTGTGCCGTAGAGACTCTACGGCCACGACATATCCTCCTCATTGTTTTTGCTAGAGGAGGTACATAAAACTGATCAATTAGTTCCTCCGACCAATTTTCAAAAAAAAATCGAATGATTGAAAACCTTGTTTCAAATCCTTAAAAGTGCATGAATTCCTATGTCTAAATGACCTATGTTTTGCTCTCTCCTCGAATATCTTCATGAAAAGTAAAGACGAAATAATTCAATAACCAAAACAATGTTTTATGAGCATCATGAAACACGAAAACTTTGTAGAAAATTGAGAAAAGTTCAGATAAACATATACAATTTTTTTTTTCGAAAACCACCGAAAGACCCATCAATTTGTTTTTTAGATGATTCACCTAATGAGACTTTGAAACATATAAAACTTTTTTCGACTTCCCAATTTGCCTCTTTCATCCCTGCCATAACTTAAACACTCCTTTTTTCTATCATTATTGTCATCTCTGCTAATTCAAATTTCTGTGGGTGAGCTTCAATTGAGTGGGTCAGTATTTTCAGGTGCTTTTCTGTCTTCTGACCTTTTGTCGGGGGAGGTTGGAGGTACTAAACGTTTGTCAACCTCAGAAATGGAGATCTCAAATTTCTCTGTTTGAAACAGTTCTCCTTTAGCTCACCTGATATTCTCAAAATCTTAAAACATAAAATTATATAATGTTTGATTCTTTTTTCAGAACACCATCATCATCACTGTTATCCTTTCCTTCTTTTCAACCCAAGGAATTCGGAAGAAGATAGAGACGGATAGATGAAATGCAACATCATGATACTCAAAGGTGAACTTATCAATGAAAAAGAAAAAGAGAAAAAAAAGAAACAGAAATTTCCGGGAAAAGGTAGAAGACAAGGTACTTATCTCTAGTTCTCATCTCCTTTCATCGTCTCAATTTCTCTTTTTTTGCGGCTGAGAAAAAAGGGAAAAAATCGGAGATGGCGATTTGAAGAAGATCGATCCGTTTTTTTCCCACACATTTTTCTTTATTGATTTTGTTTTTGGTTTTAGGAGAATTTTAAGATGGAAAGAAACTAGTTTTTCAAGTTGGAAAGTGTGATAATTTTTTAGTTTAGAAAAGGAAATTTTTGGAAGAAAAATTTTTCAGTTTTATGGATTTGCCAAGAGATCGGGGAAAAATTGCCTAAAATGATTATAGAAAATTCCAGAATTTTCAGTTTCTTTATGATTTCAAGGATCTAGAAAAAATGTGTTTTCTAGTCGGTTGGTCGAGTTTTATAAAAACACACATGGAAAATAATCACTTTTGCATAATTTCGAAAACTTTCGATATTATCCATTTGCCAACCTTTGTCTATCCGCAATAACGACACTCCGCTGTTCTGCGGTGCGCTAGATGGAAAAGATCAAAAATTTTCGCACGCTAAAACAGTTTTCGAAGAACAGCAGTGCGAAAACGTTTTCGCGAGAGAAAATTTTGACCTCTTCATTTGGCGCACTATAGAACAGCGGAGTGTCGTTATTGCGGATAGTCAAAAGTTGGCGAATGGTTAATAAGTTTTTTTAAACAAAAATCAATTTTTAGGCTGAAAATGTTCAACTATAATATTTTTTGAAAGTGTTCACATAAAAATTTCCGTTTTTATCAGCTTTCAAGGTTTTCGAAAAAGTCGGACTACGAAGTTTCTCCTTGAAAACACCTTTTTTACACTTTCATGGTTTCAAAATATTCAGACCAGCAAGTTTTTGTCAATCCGTACGTAGTTGCCAACGTTTCAAAATTCATTGTCGAAAATTTAGACTTTCAACTGTTTAGGGCCACGCCCACTATTTTTGCGTTCTGTTGAAAGATCAAATTGTCTACTAATTCGAACGGGGTTGAATGTTTGATCTACCAGTGATTTTCCTCACCAAGTTAACAAGGATATCGGTTTCAAAATGTCTGTAATTTAACGCTATCTAAAAATGTTATTTGATCGACAGAGATTTTCCATTGTTCAATATTTTATCATGGACATTTTGATCTACTAGTACCAAAAAAACCAACGAGAACTTTATTCAAAAACACCACAAATTTCAGGACCCCAAACTCGCCAACCATCCGCCGACACTCATCCAACGTGAAGACGTATGACGCCATTCAGTTTCGCGACAAATTGAGAAGAGGTCAGGATTCCTAGAAGAAATCGACTATCATTGAACTTCATTCGATCTGGATTAATGCATTTTCGTGAAACAGACATCGAGAATTTTGAAAATTTTTTTGATTTTCCGAAGCTTTCTGAAAGCGGAAGAGGAGTTCACAACGGTGTTCCCTTTGAGAATGGGTACCAAATTTGGCTCAAGATTAGATTTTTTGATCTATTGAGACTTTTTTAGACATTTCATCGAAGCTAAACTTTTATTTCTGTTTACTATCTCTTCAAGTCAAATTCTAGCATAGACTATCTGTATGTCGAATAAGCAAAACAAAAGTTTCGGGCCTGACAGAAATTGTCCGGATGTTATCCGGTTATTCTTTCATTCCTCTCTAAAGCCTTTAGAATTCGAATTTGAATTCCCGCGCAAAAAGCTACACGCGTGCGCAATGCAGATTTGCTCTATTGAGACGGCGCGTTTTTGAGTTTTCCAAGGGTTTCAAGCCGAATTATCATCATTCCGTAGCGAGAGAACAGGTCACGATAGGTGACATTGTTCTGGTCTCTAGGTTTCATTGGTTTTGAGTGTTTAACGTTCCAGACTTGAGTTCGTTATCACGTTTTTCTCTCTTTTGTGTTGCCTTTTTGTTTCTTTCTTGAGTTGTGCGAATAAAACCTTCTTGGTTCGTACAAACGTCTTTTCTAGTCTTTTGGGTGTTTTAGTGGGTTTTAGTGTATTCAAACAGTTGCATTTTAGTGTGGTATTGTCCGAAATATCACTCTAACTTGTACTTGGGGGCCGACGGTTGGTTTTTGCCTAGGTATCTCTTGTTTCCGTTGCTTGTTATCGTTTCTCCGCTTTTTTCGTGTCTCTACTCTTTTCTTCGATTTTGTGATTCGCTGGTTGTGAGGCTACAACGAAGTTGAGCTCACAACACAGAGAATTTTCGCTTGAAAACTGTGTCCGATCGCGAAGCGGCGGGACAGAAAATTTCGAGTGAGCAAATCGCTTTTGAGTCAGTACGTCTGAGACGACTGAATTCGCCGAGTGATTTTCCCGATTTCTCTTCATTTTTCATTCAGTTTACTGGAGAAATTTGAATCAGAAAAGCAGAATTTCGTGAAACGAATTTGCTTTCAAGAGAAATTTTGATTGTTGACAGAAAAATCGATAAGTGTCATTCGAATTTTTCGCTGAAATTTTTGAAAAAATTTCGTCAATTTTCAATCGATTTCTTGGATTTTCTCGACATTTTCGCGTCGCTGAATAGGAGTTTGACAAGTATCAAGTGGAATCTTGGACTTGAATCATAATTTTTCACCAGAAGTTCTCGAAAAACGCTGTTTTTGTGAATTTGTTTCGCCGATTGGGATAAACGCTTGTATTGATCACTTTCTTCAATTTCCGTTATCGCTCTTCACTTTCCGTTGTAACGAGTTGATTTTAATTATCAATTTCTAGGAAAGCGACCGGAACGGCTACGACAGAATGACAGAAGACGAAGAACAACGTCGTCGACAAGAGCAAGCTGACGCAGCAGAGCGACGCCTTCAGGAAGAAGCGGAGCGACGCCAGAGAGAGGGAGAAGCGCCGATGAAGAGTGAAGAAGCTGATGGATCGGATCTCATGAAACAAAGAGAGGTGAGATTGGCTAAAAATAAAAAAGTCGAAAATGATTTCCATGCTGAAATCAAAAGAATGACTAGCCTTTCGCAAAGCACCATCACAAAGCTGACTGATGAAATTTTCTTGTTGATTGTCGAAAAAGAAGAAATCATTGCTGAAAAAGAAAATGCTCTCGATGATTGCGAATCACTCATAGAAGTTCTGGAACAAAAGCAATATGATCTTGAAACCNTTGGCTTCGGAAGGCTTCCATAGAACTTCTGACTATCTTGACGATTCTCCCTCCTTTTATAGTGGCTTTATCTTGATGGCCCAGAGGTCAAGGTCGTTGTCGTGCTTCACCGTGAATAGTGGTCACGGAGAATACCCTTGTATTGGAAAAGTTGAATAATCTCTATGATTGTGACGTTTGCAGTCACTCTAGAAGTGTTCTAGTATTGAGGTTGTGCCGTAGAGACTCTACGGCCACGACACCAAGTTCAGGATCTAGAAACCTTCAAATTTTCCAGGTCACCTTCCCACCTCCTTCAAATTGGAAGCCAAAATGCGAGAACTTGAAATTGTTCTACATTGCACAGGAACACATCCCTGCATGGATAACTTCCTCACTTTCGATTTCACGAAAATTCAAAAAACTAGAAATCGATTGTTGGAGTGTTGCAGAGCCACTGGGTGGCTTCTTTTTCAATCTCACCGTGTGAAACCGGTCAAAATAAGTATAAACATGACCATGTTCTGAAAATTTTCATTTTTGGGGGTCTCGACACGAAAACCAAGCGAAAAATCAAAATTTTTAGAACCTAGTCTTGTTTATACGCATTTTGACAGTCTCAACATTTTAAATTCAGAAATCTAAGTTTCATCTGATTTTTATGAAATTGAGGCAAGTTATGACCAAAAATACTGAAAATCTGAAAATCAAGATTTTTCAAAGATGGGTCATGTTTATACTCTTTTGGACCGTTTCCCCTGCTAAGTTTGAAAATAGAGGTTTCAGTAGTTTCGAATACGACTGAACCAAGTTATAGCCAATAATAATGAAAAATTCAGAACTTCATAAAGTTTGGAAAACGAACCGACAAACTAGAGCTTCGAATCCGACATCCTCAATTTTTCGACGCCAGAAAAGATCTTCTTTCGGAGAATTGGGTGGTGAAAAAGATCAAAAAAGACTATGAGGAGGAAGGAGAATTCGAGTTCGAGAATGTTCACGGAATTCTGGATACTCGAAAATTCACCGCCGAGTATTATGGAGATTCAATGGGTGTCTATTGCTCAGTTTTCAAAAAATCGGAGACTCCTTTGACTACATATCCGTTTTGATCGATTTTGAATAAATGCGTTGTTTCCCAATTGCTCATCATTAAACCGACAGGGATGGCATTGAGATTTCGAAAAGCAATTTTTGATCTTAGCGTGTCTAACCGGTCAAAATTAGTATAAGCATGACTAGGTTCTGAAAATTTTTCATGTTTTGTGTCTCGTCACGAAAATCCAGGAAAAATAATAAAAATTCAGAACATCGCCTTGTTTTTACTCATTTTTACCGTCTCAACCTGCGGAATTCTTTGTAAAAAGTTTTAACTACACTGCGTCAAAATGTTTCAAGTTACAGCGGAAAATGTCAATGCCTTCAACTTTTTAGATTCTCAAAAAAAAAAAGTTTCCGAAATTATTAAAACTCAGTTCATGAAATGTCAAAATAATTGCTCAGGCAAGGAGATAATTTTTTGTTTCCAAATTTGTTGTCTTCAAGTATTGGAAAAGTAGACGTTAACAGTACAGTAATGTTTCCCGTAAATCGACAAGGCAAAAGATATGTTATTTATGATATCAGGTAAAAAATTATACAAAAAAAACACATTTAAAATGGGTACATTTGACATGGTGTTGGCGCGGGTTTCTCATAAATTTCACTCCAAATTCTCATGGAGTCTTGAAAAATGATAATCTCCAATACGCGGGGCTCTTGAATGCCATGGACGTTCTTGAATCCGCCGACGATTTTTCCGCTGAAACAATGTTATTCTTGACGTTCGAATTTCAAAAACGTGATTTTTTAGTTCAGCTAGTCGAGACAATCAAAACGAGTATAAACATGACCCGAATTTCAAAAATCGAGATATTCTGAATTTTCAGATTTTCAGATTGGAGGCCATAACTCGATTATTTTTGGATCAGATCTAAAATAACATACATTTTTGAAATTAGCAGTTCAAGACGGTCAAAATAAGTATAAACACGACTAGGTTTTAAAAATTTCAATTTTTCTCGACTTTTTCGTGTCGAGACCCGAAAAAAAGAAAATTTTCCGAATGGTCATGTTTATACTCATTTTGACCGGCTTGATGTGCTGAGTTTAATAAAATTGTTTTCAAACCACCATAACCAAAACTGAGTGAGTTGCTCCTCGAATCCTCTAGATAAAAAACTCACTAAAATTCGCCGGCATCCCGGTTTTCTTTGGTCTCCTTTTTGACTTTCAACGATTTTGGGATGAAATCTCTCTCAGCGTCAAAACCTTCCGGACAAGCGACACGAAGTTCGAGACAGCCTTCTTTTCTTCCGAATTTCAGATAATGCTGAAAAAGTTTTATAAATTAGGTACTCCGGAGGCTTCAGAATCTCTCACCTCCAATCTCTTCACCGCACCATCTACCGTAATCCTTTGCGATGACAACAACAAATCCGCTGCCTCGATGGTTTCCAATTGCTCATCACTCATGGTAACATCATGATGCAATTTCAACGAATGAGTAACTTTCACATCATTCAAAATCGTTCCGATTGCCTCGTCTTCTCCCCAGCACGAGACTTCCAAAATTTTGAACTTCGCGTTATTTGCGATGGAGGTGTTTATCCATGGAACAATGTGTTGGTTTGTGATTCCGCAAATTGAAAGTGAGCGACACTTTGGGTTCCAGTTGTCTGGTGGTGCGAAATCGACCTGTAACTTTGTTCATCTAGAAGGAAATTTCCGGTAATTTTGATTATTAAAATTTTCTCGACGAAGCGGTCAAAATGAGTATAAACATGACCTTGTTTTGAAAATCATAATTTTTCAGACTTTCAGTTTTTGGGTCATAACTTCGTCCGCTTTCTTTGAAATCTCATAAAATGTCGAACTTGAGAGACTGAGACGCTCAAAATGAGTATAAACAAGACTAGGTTCTGAAAATGCGGATTTTTCTTGGTATTTTCGTGTCGAGACCCAAAAAATAAAAATTTTCAGAATATGATCATGTTTATACTCTTTCGAGCCGACTTGGCCTGCTGACTTCAAAAACGTTGTATTCGAGGATTTACCAACAAAACTTAGAGAGTTACAACCCGATTTCTCATCCACTCACCCCGTCAATCTCGACACTTCCCGCCTCAATGACACCCTTATTCGCTATGAAGATCAAAAACCGATTCAAAACTTCGTATCGATTTTCTTGTCTCGTCTCACTCAATTCTTCCACTATCTCTCCATTCCATCCTCGATCAATTCGTGTCAAATTCTCTTTTCCAATCAACCAAACTGTCAATGTATCCATGTCGCAACGGATTATCGTCTGCAAGTGCGCTCTATTGATGAAAATTTTTTTAATGTTTTAAAACTCACCTTTCCCGGGGACATGTCACTTTGCATCTCGCAAATTTTAAGCTTGGCTGGACGGAATACTGTAGAATCCACAGCATCGCGATCGTCCTTGGAGGAGAGTCGAAGATTACACCTGAAATTTTTCGAACCTTTCTCAATAGAGCACACTTTCCGACTCACCTCGACTCATAGTCCAACAAACCTACTACTCTCTGCTTCAAACGGATTGTCAAGGTTGGCCAGGACATCTGAAAAAGGAAGGGAAAGTTTTTCACAGAAAAAAATATGGCTGCATCACAAATTTCAAAAGGAAGTTTTGAGAGTTTCGAAATTTTTCACTGAAAAAGAAAGCAACAAATGAAAATTTCCCAACAAAAACTTTGGCTTATAACGAAGTCAGGTGTGTACACTCAATCACCTCGGCGACAGCGGAGAAAGTGAAATTTGTGGAGATTTAGAAAGAAAAAGAAATGTTGGTAAATATTTCACAACACTTGACAACACAAATGGGCAACGTCGAACAAATGGAAAAGGGGGAGAGAGGGAGAGAGAGAAAGGCGCAGAGAAAAAAAAAGAGACAGACGGTTTTTCTATGATCGAGTTAAATGTTTCACTCGGGGCAACCCGTCGTTGGGCAGCCGGCGCCTAGTCAAATCCATCGGCCGTCATTCAGCCGCCGTTCGACCGCCATTGGGACTTCGCGCCTTGCATGTCTTCAAAAGTGTCGAAAACTGCAAATCTGAGCAGGGGGTCGAAATGCTCAAGGTTCTCTTGTCAAGTATATTCGAAACATGCTCTACGGCAAATTTAATTTCGGAAACAACTTCCTAAATGTATCACTAATTGAAGCTTTCTCAGCATCCTGCCTTGACGGTTTTTGTTCTAACCGTCTTAACTTGCAGATTTTGAACATAAATGTGTCTTCTTGTTTCAATGGAAGCTAACCGAGTTACGGCCTGATAACTGAAAACTATGATACTCTGAAGTGACCTCATGTTTATTTGTCTTCGATCCTCTTAGCCTTTTGAATTCCATAAACTACGTCAGTCATTTTCTGACAAAACACATCAAGTTACGTGCATCTTACTCTGAGAGAACTAACACTTTTATTCTTCTGCACCCCATATCTCACTTGGATCTGCCCAACCGATTCTAATCCTTGGAGGGGTCCGGACTGCAGATGGTGGCCTTGAACTGTACGTGTGAACAGGGACCCCATCTAAACCAGCCTAAACCAGTCATTTTCTATCCAACTGCCTCCATCGCTTTCGATCTATTCTCTGTTATTATCCAATTCATTTTCAGAAAAACATGAAACTGTTAAGCTTCCCGTACCTGATACAAAAAGAGATTCTCGGTCATCTCTCCATCAAAAATCTCTTTTTCCTTTCTCTATGCTCCAAGAACACGGAAAACTTCATCATTCGAATTGAAAAAAATGCATTGCAAAAAGTGGAACAGGTTCAATACTGGATCAACGGTTCTGTAATGTGGATCGATTTGCAAATGGTCTCTAGTCAAAATCGCGATATGGTGTTGAAGTTATACGAGACTGACACTGACTTTAAAAGAGAACAACACTGTGACTCGGTTGAAGAGGTTCGAGTGGATGGGTTGGGAACGTATTTTTTGTAAGTTTATTTCTTTTTTCCTTTATTTTTTTGAACGAGCTGGCGAATATTATAGACCATTCCAAATTCCCCTTGTTTTAGCCGTTGTCCTACCAATCATTCCAATCTTCATGCGAAATACTGCCCGGCCACTGGGGAATCTATAATCGAAAAAATCCATGGTCAGTTGTACCATTTACTCGGAAGTCACACCAAGTATTGGATGAGTATAACGGGCTCTCTCAATACAAGAACTAGGTTCCTCCCGATGATTAAAAACATTCAAAAGATGGAACTCGCTGGCGATGGACTACGATCAACGAAAGTGGACAGATTTCTGTCCAAATCCACTTGTCTGGAGCACTTCTCGTTGGTGACACTGCGCAACAATAGATGCCGATTGAAGAAAGATTCGAAACTCTACGAGCTTGATACTGTATACGTGTTGACAGATAGCCCCTTGTCAGCGGATCTCATGGAACGTTTCAATGGGCGGCACGTGTTTTTCAAAGACTATCAAATCTCAACAGCAGGTGTCATCTGGTTCTTAAACACATGGAAATTGGGCGAGAAGTTTCAAAAACTGGAGGTCTTCGGTATAGGTGCATCTTACCCAATTGGGGAGATTCGAAACCACATCGAACTCAAACGGCTCAACAGAGCAGTGGAGTATCCGTTTGTCAGACGGTGAGTGAAGAAAGATAATGTATTCTTAGTGTTTAAATCAGCTCAATTTTCTAGGTTCCACGAACCTTCCTTCTTTCAAGAGTATCATCGTGAGAAATTCGAAAGCAACCTGTACATGGTTCGAGAAACGGATGGCCACGTGGCTTCTGTCATGCTGTCACATTATAGAATCCTCATGGGAGTGTGGAACATGACGGAGAGGGAGTTTCTGACCAAGTTCCAATGATCGAGAAGGTTTGATGACGATTAAATGTATGATTCTTAAATGGCTTCTCAAACATTTTCAAATGTTTTTTTTTGTTATTTCTTTGTTACCCAATAAATCTGTTAATAGTATGCCGTAAAGGCTCTATTAGAGTGCCATGGCACCCTATTGTTCGGAGGCGATCAAGGGTGGCACTATATTAGAGGCTGGCATTTAATTTGAGGTGGCTCTCTAATAGAGTTTTTACGGTATGTTTCATTGTGTCTCATAACCAACTTTCTATCTCTTCTCTGATGCTCTTTTGCGATTAAAAACACTCAGCCAAATCGAGCCAAATTGAATCCATTCTCAAAATAGATTGTAACGATTTCTGCCTTCTTTGTGTTGTTTTCGAAGCATATTCGACTGTTAATTGTAATGTGTTTTTTTTTCTCGATAAATTTTTCGCATTTTCCGAGACTGACTTCGGTCCACAATTCACTCTACCAGCTTTAAACTGGTCCGAGATAAAGCCTTTCAAAGCTTCCGTACTCCCCCTTTTACGCGCCTCTGAAAAAATATCACACTGGTTTTCGGGTTTCCCACCATTGCAATCTTCCATCTTAGCATCTTTGTTTTTGAGCGATGGGCGTATAAACCTGCACCGGTTGCAAGTGACCATTATACCTAACTACCACCACCATTTCAACAATTTTGGAGGTATCACTCTGAAAATTACCTTATATACGTTTTCTTTTTGTCTAGAATACGATTTTCGCACCGCACTGTAGGACACAGAGTTCCGAGTTTCCCAGCTTTGCAAAAGCAATGATTTCTCTCTTCTGCTCTCTCTGTCCAAACGTATTGTACTAATCCCAGAAGGGGTCGAGACGGCAGATGGCGGCCTCAAGCACTCTGTATGTGTGAACAGGTACCCCATCTAAACCAACCCTCCTTGTGCAACTCATTTCCTATCCAACTGCCTCCATCGCGTTTGATCTATTCTCTGCTATTATCCATTTCATTTCCAGTCGCCCATGAAACTGTCCAGCCTCCCGTATCTGATACAAAAGGAGATTCTCGATCATCTCTCCTTCAAAAATCTCTTTTTGCTCTCCCTATGCTCCAAGAACACGAAAAACTTCATCATTCGAATTCAAAAACATGTATTGGAAAAAGTGGAGCAAGTTCAATACTGGATCAACGGTGCTGTAATGTGGATCGATTTGCAAATGGACTCTAGTCAAAATCGCGATATGGTGTTGAAGTTATACGAAAATGATTATGACTTTACAAAATGGCAACGTTGTGACTCGGTTGAAGAGGTTGGAGTGGATGAGTTGGGAACATCGACCTATTTTTTGTAAGTTTCGTTCTTTTTTCTTTTTTCGGGCGAGTGGGAAAACATTATGATCAAAGGATTGATTTCAACAAGCTCTATCTCATCTTTTCTATTAACAGACGCAAAATACTGTTAGTGTATGGGTCTCCCGCTCTGGCGAAGTCCGAATATTCTGAATTTTTCACAGGTATACAGAATTTTGGTCTTAATGATGCCCATCTTTTTCGATTTTTGATTCGACAAAAAATGAGGTCACTAGGGCTTAAAAACCTCATCAATCAGTGGTTTCAAATTAAAAAAAAAGAGTGACAAGTTCACGGAATTACCTCACAAATTTCGAAAAAGTTAAAAATTTCACGTTGGCCCGAAGGGCCTCAGAGTGGCGTGCCCCTTTTGTCTTCTAATAAAGAGCAGGATTAGAAAACTACCGTAAGACTCTATTAGATTAGCCACCCCCTAATTGAATGCCAGCCTCTAATATAGTGCCACGCTAAACCACCTCCGAACAATAGAGTACCACCCCCTAATACTGTGCCGCCCCAGACCGCCTCCGAACATTAGGCAGTCTAATAGAGTTTTTACGGTATTTTTGACATCCAAGAGAGTAAGAGTGATGACGATGAATACTGTATGTACCACTCCAAATTCCTTCTGTTCCAGCCGTTGTCCTACCAATCCGTCTAATCTACATGCAAAGTACACCCCGGACACTGTGGAATCCATAATCGAAAACATCCACATTCGGTTATACGACTTACTCGGAAATCACACCAAGTATTGGATGAGCAGCGTTCGCGACGGACGAACTAATTTTCTTCCGATGCTTCGAAACATTCAAAAGATGGAAATTAGTGGAGATGGGTTAAGACCGGCGAAAGTGGACAAGTTTCTCAACAGAAGCACTTGTCTCGAGCACTTCACGTGGAGGACAATTGGCGCTAGACACGGCAGATTGAGGAGAAATTCAAAAATCAACAATATAGATACGGTATATGTGTCGGCAGGGAGCAAGGTGTATGAGGATGTCTTGAGCAGTTTCAATGGCCGACATGTTTTTCTGAAAGATAATGACATCTATAGACCAAATGTTGCTCAGTTTTTGAATGAATGGAAATCCGGTGAAAAGTATCGAAATCTGGAGGTTATTGGTATGGAGGATATATTTGACATCCAGAGGATTTCGAGATCCGTCGCATTCAAGCGGCTCAAAAAAGCAGTCGAGTATTCGTTTGTCAGAAAGTGAGTGAAAAAAGGCTCTAGTTTCAGCTTTTTTCGTTATCTTCATTTTTTAGGTTCGGTGAGCCTAGCTCCTCCTTTCGCGGCGATTGCAAATTCAAAAGCCAGTTGTATTTGGTTCGACAGTCGGATGGTCGCGTTGCTTCTGTGATGTTGTCAGATTACTCGATCTTCATGGGAGTGTGGAATATGACGGAGGCGGAGTTTCGGGCCAGCTTCCGATGATCGAGAAGATTTGAATACGATTCAATTTATGATTCTTACATGGCTTCTTAAACCTATCCAAACTTTTTTTTTTGTTATTTCTTTGTTGCCCAATGAATCTGTTCATAGTACAGCGTAAAGGCTCTATTAGAGTACCAGGGCACTCTTTTGTTCGGAGGCGATCAAGGGTGGCACCATATTAGAGGCTGGCATTCAATTAGAGGTGGCTATCTAACAAAGTTTTTACGGTATGTTCCATTATGTCTCATAACCAACATTCTAGGTCTTCTCTGAGGCTTTTTTTCAAAGTTCAATACACTCAGCGAAATCGAGCCAAATTGAATCAAACTACCTATCCTCAAAATAGATAGGGAAGATTTCTGTCTTTTTTGAGTTGTTTTTGAAGCCCATTCGACTGTTAATTGTAATCTTTCTTAATACATCTTTTCCATGTTTTGAGACTTTGGTACAGAATTAGAGTGCCGAGTTCCTCATCTTTGCAACAGCAATGCTTTTTCTCTTGGGCATTCTCTGCCCAACCGATTTGCGCTAATCCCAGACCGGCAGATGGTGACCTGAACTCTTTGTATGTGTGAACAGGTACGCAATCTAGACAAGATTGTCCCTCTCATCGGCCTTACTTTTTGTTCGCTAGTCTCCATCGCTTTCGATATATTTTCTGCTATTATCCAATTCACTTCCAGCCTCCCATGAAACTGACCAACTTCCCGTACCTGATCCAAAAAGAGATTCTCAATCATCTCTCCATCAACAATCTCTTATTCCTTTCTCTATGCTCCAAGAACGCTAAAAACTTCATCATTCGAATTCAAAACAATGTATTGGAAAAAGTGGAACAAGTTCAATACTGGATCAACGGTGCTGTAATGTGGATCGATTTGCAAATGGACTCTAGTCAAAATCGCGATATGGTGCTGAAGTTATACGAAAATTATTATGCCTTTAGAAGATGGCAACGTTGTGACTCGGTCGAGGAGGTTCGAGTGACTGAGTTGGGAACGTATTTTTTGTAAGTTTAGTTCTTTTTTCTTTTTTTCGAACGAGTGGGCGAATATTATAAGAAAAAAACTGAATCGTTCAATCCGTTCTAGGATCAAAATGATTGATTTCAACAAGCTCTATCTCATCTTTAATATTAACAAACGCAAAATTCTGTCTGTGTGTCTGTGTGTCTGTTTGTGTATGGGTCTCCCGTTCTGGCGAAGTCCCCACTCGACAGAATTTTCTGAACTTTTCACAGGTCATCTGAATTTGGGTCTTAATGATGCCCGTCTCTTTCAAAAAAAAAAAACGACACGCCCCTTTATGAAACGTGTGGCAAAAGTTGAATGGACGTGCCGTTGTGCAAACTTCACCGCGCCGATATTTTATTGTATAGCCAGTAATAGAGTTTTTATGGTACATTTGACACCCGAGAGAGTGTGATGACGATACATATTATATGAACCATTTCAAATTCACCCAATTCCAGCCGTTGCCCTACCAATCTTTCCGATCTACATGCAAAGTACACCACGGCCACTGTGGAATCCACAATCGAAAAAATTCACAGTCAGTTGTACGATTTACTCGGGAATCACACCAAGTATTGGATGAGCAGCGTTCCCGACAGAGGTACTAATTTTCTCCCGATGCTTCAAAATATCCAAAAGATGGAAATTAGTGGAGATGGATTAAGATCGGCGAAAGTGGACAAGTTTCTCAACAGAAGCACCTGTCTCGAGCACTTCTCGTGGAAGACAACGTTCGCTAAACAAGGCAGATTGGGGAGAAATTCAAAAATCAACAATATAGATACGGTATATTTGTCGGCAGGGAGAAAAGTGTATGAGGATGTCTTGAGCAGTTTCAATGGCCGGCATATTTTCTTAAAAGAAAATGTGTTCTTTCCAACAAATGTTGCTCAGTTTTTGAATGAATGGAAGTCGGGAGAAAAATATCGAAATCTGGAGGTTATTGGTATGGATAATTTATTTGACATTGAAAGGATTTGGAGTTCCGTCGCATTCAAGCGGCTCAAAAAAGCAGTCGAGTATTCGTTTGTCAGACGGTGAGTGAAGAGTGGCTCTCGTTTCAGCTTTTCGTTATCCTCATGTTTCAGATTCGGTGAGCCTAACTTCTTCTTCCGCGACGATCGCAAATTCGAAAGCCAGCTGTATTTGGTTCGAGAATCGGATGGCCACGTGGCATCTGTCATGCTCACAGAGCGCTCGATCTTCATGGGAGTGTGGAATATGACGGAGGTGGAGTTTCGGGCCAGCTTCGGATGATTCAACTTATGACTCTTACATGCCTTCTCAAACTTTTCCAAATGTTTTTTTTAATCTCGAGATGTTCCCACCACTTATTAACCAACTTCGAGGGATCCAACGACTTTGTAAGTCATTTCCTGATAGTTCTTGCTTTCAGTTTATTTCGACTTTCTGTGGAGCTTTAAATGTACTTCAGAAGGCTAGCTGTCGATTTTCAGCTGCAGATTTGTGAGCTACCTGAAAATTTGAGAATAACAGGACGAAGAGAAAGTTGTTTTTTAATATTGCTTTTAAAATATCTTCAACTGATATTTTCTCAATACGTTTTTTCTCAATAAACTTTCTCATGGTCCGAGACTTCGACTTAAAATGCACTTTTCTAGCGTTATACTGATCCGAGATAAAGCCTTTCGAAGTTTCAGTACTCCCCGTCACGAGTCTGAAATAGTATCAAACAGAGTTCCAAGTTTCTCATCTTTGTTTTCCACTCTCTGCCCAACCGATTTGCGCCAATCTCAGGACGGCAGATGGTGACCTGAACTTTTGTATGTGTCGGCATGTACGCAATCTAGACAAGGTTGTCCCTCACCTCCGCCTAACTAGGAAAGTTTGTGAACGGGCATACAACACTTCACTATCTGATAAGTACCATTGGAATTGGACATCATCTGGGATGTCACTCCATTCGGGATTTTCAGTACATGAATTAATGGGTTTCAGACAAAAAAAGCGACGAAAATTTTTTATAACGTTTCTTATCAAAGAGATGGGAAACAAATAATAACGCATTTTCCAAAGAGCATGAAAAATTAGAGGTCGAAAAATAGAAAAGTCGAAAAGTTTTTGGAAATGTTTTGAAAATTTCAAAATTTCCCGCTCAAAATGGATACAATTGACAGGGGAAACGAGGGCGTGGTGTGAAAACTGCACACCAAATTCGAATTGTTTCTCCATAAATGGAGACGTCGATTTGACGGGGCTCCAGATTCCCGTGAATATTTTCGAATCCTCCGAGGATTTTTCCACTGAAAAAAACACTTTCTTGAATTGGCTTTTCCGGCAACATGAAAATGTTAAGCAACAATACTCATATTGGCCTAAAAATTCCGATTAAAAAACCACTCACGAATATTCCTCCTGCCTTAAATGCTCTCTGGGTATCACTTTCATAATCCAGTGTTTCGAAAAAATTTGTTCAAAAGCGTTGAAATTTTCCACTTCCGGAATTCGAAGGTCTAGAATATCGTCTTCGGTGCCGAATTTTAGGTATTTCTGGAATTTTTTTCAACAAATTTGCAGCTATAACTTGGTTTACATTGACGCTAAAAAGTTTTAACTTAAATTTTTGAGTTCAGCAAATCACAAGGGTCAAAATGAGTATAAACATGACCAAACTTTGAAAAATCATGATTTCCAGTTTTTAGGCCATAACTTGTTTAGTTTTTGTAAAAACTGAATATAACTATTATTTTTAAACGTATTATGTTCTGTTGTCAATTCCAGCCTATTTCGGCGGAAATTGCCAACTTGGCGACGATTTGAGTCAGGGTCTTTGGAATTTGCCCTCAAATTCTCCCTAACTCATCGCCGCTAAATTGTGTCATATAATTCCTCCATTTATTCCGGTTTCATCCGAATTACTCTAATTGTTTCACTAATTCTCTTTATGTTCACTCAAATAATCAATTTCAAATGCCCCGCGCTCCGCGCCGGCATGTGCGCTCCCTCGAGACGCACGCGACGCGGCCGCTCCGCGCGGCGGACATGTTTCACAGGCTTGCTCACTCGTCAGTCGGCACGTCGACAAGCTCGACGCTAGCACTCACGTTTGTGATAATTATCACCTTCTATCATTTTGCCACGTTTTGGCGTACATTTGGTTTGTCGAGTGACATGTTTTTAGCCAAGGTTTTCCCTCCCCAAGGAGGTTTTCGCCCAGGCATTTTCGATGTATTTTTCCTGCGCTCTTCTTTCCCCAATACGTCTTTTCTCGTGTATANAGGTTTTCGTCCAGGCCTCTTTCGTTGTATTTTCCTGTCCTCTTCTTTCCCCAATGCGTCTTTTCTCGTGTATTATTCTTATCTTTCTCTCAATAAACCTTTATTGAGAACTTGTGTACTGTTATCTCCTTTACATCGCTCATCTTACAACTAGGGGTTTGGGGGTATTTTGGGGGTCTTCCACACACACGGTGTGACACCGGAGCGGTCGATCGGCGACCTCGGCTCCAGCGTCAACATGGTGCATCGACACGGGTTCCTGAGTTATTTACTCAGTCTAAAGATCCGAAATTTACCCAATTTCATTGGAGATTGGGATTTTTCGCGAGCCCTGCCGATCCGTGTGTGTGGACTCGCTCCGAAATATCACCTGCTCTTTTAAATGTAAGATACTAAATTCAGTACTCAAAAAATCAATAATTCTCAAAAAAAATTCTCTCTCAAAAAATTTCATCTCATTATCTGCTCAATTATGCTCTCCCTGTTACGCCTATCATCGTCTCTCTTTCGCCATCTTCCCCAAGAAAAATCGTCGTAAAAATTCGTGAAATTCGTCATTATATCGTCGATTTACCCAAGGGAAATCGCTGCTGAAAATTCGAGATGAGTCATCGCCGAAATTGTATGGGTTCCGATGTTGAAGATATGAAAAAATTGCCCAGAAAACCCAGATGACGTCAGCGAAAAACCTCTCCAAGTGTGTGTAACCAGCCCGACGGTATACGTACCGCCAGGGCGCCGAAAGGGTTCTACGGATTCCCCTAGGCAGGCAGGAGTTGGTCGAATGTCTAGCTACGGCTGACAGAGAGAGAGAGGGAGAAGCCACCCGACGATCCAAGTGATCCGAGGGGCCGAAGGGTTCTACGGATTCCCCTAGGCAGGCAGATAAAGAGGAAGAGGCTTCTAAAAACTCAGAAAAGAGTCAAAAAGTGGTTTCCAATGCGTTGAATGCCTGAAATATTCTGGAAAATGCGAAAAAATCGCCCAGAAATCGATAATCTCCCTCGAAAATCCAATTTTCAGTCGAAAAATCGATAAAATTCCCTGAAAATCTGAAATGTCTTCCTGAATATTCGCAAAAATCGATGAATTTGAATCTGAACCACCGAAAATACAAACGGAGGCGGATTTCGACAGCCAAAATCGCTCGTCCGGTGGAGCGCACTTGCACCGCCCCCATTTTTTTGAACCCGAAATTCAGAGTTTCTTATTTTAAGTTCTTTTCGTCATGAATCTTGGTTTTTTTCTCAGATTTCAGCCGGAAAATCAATTGAAAAATTCAGTTTTTACAATTTTCGGAAAAGAATCAGAAAATGTTCCTCCAAATTCGCCAGAAAATTGTCTCGCTATTTTTTTCCTCCTTTTCCCATCTTTTTTTCTCGCAAAATGAAAAAATAAATTGAATAAATAATGTTTCTGAAAGAAAAAAGAAGATTTCTCTCGCATATTCTCGTTTCCTCGCCAATAAAAGTTCATTAATTTGGTACTTTTTCAGATATTCTCAAATCGACAGCATCAACTCGACCCGATTGCTCGCAGTGGTGGATAAACGAGGTGAGGAATCTTTTTTCTCGATTTTTCCCATGACTCAGTAACATTTTTCAGGAGTCGCCGAGCACACACAAAGAAGAACGAAGATGTCAACTTCGAAGAAGTGATGAAGAGCGGTTAGTCGGACTTTTACAGCTACNCTTTTGCACCGCTCATCTTACAACTAGGGGGTTTGGGGATATTTTGGGGGTCTTCCACACACACGGTGCGACAACGGAGCGGTCGATCGGCGACCTCGGCTCCAGCGTCAACATGTTCCAACGGTCAAAATGAGTATAAACACGACTAGGTTTCGGAAAATTTTAATTTTTCTAGATTTTTCGTGTCGAGACCCAAAAAATTTACAAGTTTTGGAATATATCCATGGTTATACTCGTTTTGACCAGCGTGATCCGCTGAGGTTGAAAAAATAAATTTCACAACTCTAAACTAAAAAATGAGAAAGTTCTCACCTCCAATCTCTTCCTGGCGCCATCTTCCGTAACCCAAGTTGACTCGACTCGAAAATTCAGAGCTCCAAATCTGAGCAATTCCTGATCTGTCATCATAGCTTCATGATTCAGTTTCAACGTTTCCGTCACTTCCAAATCTTTGATCATTGACCAAACTCCAAACTCTTCTTCTTCTCCAAGTACTTGAATTTCTAACTTTCGGAATTTTCTAGAAACTTCCAGAAACTTAGGCATCCAGCTCAGAAAATATTGATTTTCGATATTGAAAAGAGTGAGATTTTTGCATTTTGGCTTCCAATTTGATGGAGGGTGGAAGTGTACCTGGAAAATTGGTGAGACCGACTTTTGACTGTATCTCGGTTCATTCTTACTGGGAATTGTTCAGACTGTGATTTTCAAATTTAGCATGTCAGGCCGGTCAAATCTAGTATAAACACGACTATGTACTGAAAATTTTGAATTTTCTTGGATTTTCGGGTTGAGACCCAAAAAAATGAAATTTTTCAGAATACAGTCATGTTTATACTTGTTTTGACCGGCTTGGCATGCTTAATTCAAAATAATAGTTTCAATACTTAAAAGTCAAAGCTGAGAGTTTTGACGTCAACACTAACCCCCTCGATCTCGACACTCTCCGCCTCGATGACTCCCTTATTCGTGAAGTAGATCAAAAATCGATTCAAAATATCGTATCGATTCTCTTGTCTCGTCTCACTCAATTCTTTCACTATTTCTCCATTCCATCCTCGATCAATTCGTGTCAAATTCTTTTTTCCAATCAACCAAACTGTCAATGTATCCATGTCGCAACGGATTATTGTCTGCAAGTGCGCTCTATTGATTAAAATTCGCTATGTTTCAGAACTCACTTTTCCCTGAGACATCTTACTAGAAATCTCTTTAATTTTCAAAAGTTGAAATTTCAATTTTGTGGAATCCACAGCATCCCGATCGTCTTTGGAAGAAAGTCGAAGATTGCATCTGGAAATTTTCGAAATTTTCTCAATAGAGCACACTTTCTGACTCACCTCGACTCATAGTCCAACAAACCAACGACTCTCTGCTTCAGACGGATTGTCAAGTTTGGCCAGGACATCTGAAAAAAACTTGAAAATTTTTTTCGATCGTTTGTAACTTCATTGTAAAAATTCTAACATAAAAAATTCAAAAAATAGTCCACTGTTTCCTAACAAATCACAATACAAATTTCGTAATTTTTCACAATTTCTCTTTCCTTCTTTTCTTTTTCTCAAATTCTCTCTCTCTCCTCGTCTCGCATACCTTTTTATCAACTTTCTTGTTGACATTGTAAAGGTTTTCGAACAGCTTGAACTTTTTCCTTTTTCAGATGTCCTGGCCAAACTTGACAATCCGTCTGAAGCAGAGAGTCGTGGATTTGTTGGACTATGAGTCGAGGTGAGTCAGAAAGTGCGTCCTATTGAGAAAATATCGGAAAATTTCAGATGCAATCTTCGACTCTCCTCCAAAGACAATCGTGATGCTGTGGATTCTACAAAATTGAAGTTTCAAACTTTGAAAATCAAAGAGATCCCTAGTAAGATGTCCCCGGGGAAGGTGAGTTCTAATACAATTTAAAATTTCACCGATAGAGCGCACTTGCAGACAATAATCCGTTGCGACATGGATACATTGACAGTTTGGTTGATTGGAAAAAAGAATTTGACACGTATTGATCGAGGATGGAATGGAGAGATAGTGGAAGGATTGAGTGAGACGAGGCAAGAAAATCGATACGAAATTTTGAATCGATTTTTGATCTCCATCACGAATAAGGGCGTTATCGAGGCGGAGAGTGTCGAGATTGAGGGGGTTAGTGATTGCATCATAACTATCTTCGCATTGAATTTAACGTTTTGAGACTATTATTTTCAAATTTAGCATGGCAAGCCGGTTAAAATGAGTATAAACATGGCCATATTCTGAAAATTTTCATTTTTTGGGTCTCGACACGAAAATTCAAGAAAATTCAAAATTTTTTTTAACATAGCCATGTTTATACTCATTCCAATCGTCTTGACACACTGAACTCAACATTTTCTGTATTTTCTGAATTGGATGAAAGTTTACAAAGAAATGACCAAAAATCTGAAAATCGTGATTTTTTCAAGTTAGGTCACGTTTTCACTCATTCTGACTGTCAGACCTAAAAAAAACTGAAAATCGCTTATTTTCAGGTTCGTTTCAATCCTCCGGAGAGTTGGAAGCCGAAATGTGAGAATTTCAAAATCACAAACTTCGTCACTCAAAACGAGCACTTCCCGGAATGGGTTCGGATGACGTTGGAGACGTCGAGGATAATCAAAAAACTGGACATCCAGGGAGACGGATATTATGGAGATTTCGGAGAAATGATAAGAGGAATCAGGGTGACAAAATCTTTGAGACTTGCATACGATACAGTAATCACCGATGAGGATTTGGATGCAATTGAGGCAATGGACTTGAGAGTTGGCTCACGGAGCATTAGTCCAGAAGCGGCTGCGAGGAGATTGCAGGTGAGAAGTTTAGACACGACTAAACTCCATAAGTTTGTAGTTTACAAATTGAACACATCGAGACGGTCAAACTGAGTATAACCATGACCTAACTTTGAGAAGTGGCATTTTTTCAATATTTTTAACATTCTCAGTTTTGGAGTCATAACTTGGTACAAATTTGCCCAATGTTGTTGAAATAACATTTTTTGAATTGACCATGTTAAAACGGTCAAAATGAGTATAAACAAGCCCAGGTTCTGTTAATTTTGATTTTTCTTAGATTTTCGTGTCAAGACCCAAAAAATTTCTTTTCAGAATATAGCCATGTTTATACTCATTTTGACCAGGTTGACACGTTGAGTTTGAAAAAATAGGTTTGAATTATCCAAGATCAGAATTCAGAGAGTTATGACTCTAAACTAGCAAAAATGATGCGCACTTCAACGGTTCTTAAAAACTCAATTTTCAGAAGTTTCTAAAATTCGGAAAAATCAACGACGTCCTGGAAATCTACCTTCCCCAACCAGAAAATTTTGATGCCCGAGAATCGTTCTTCCCAAAATCCTGGACTCTGAGGAAAATACAAAAAGACGAAGAAGAAGAAGGGGAATTTTTCGGAAAAATTCTCGGCGGCTTTGAAAATGTTCATGGAGTTCGGACGCCGCGAGAAATCGATTGCACATTTTTCGGATTCACCATGAGACTTTATTGTAAAATTTGGGAGAATTCGACAGTTCCTTGTGTCTTGTATCCGTTTAAATAAAAACATTTGTTATCTGAAAATTGTCGCTATAACTTGGTGTATGGGCTTTTTTGAAGGGCCAAGTACTGTGTGTATGTGGTTCAAAAGACGTCTAGATTGAGTACTTGATTAAGGTTATCTGACGTTATCTAAAACACTTCCACCACCTGGGAAAATGGCAAATTGAGTGCGCAAAACAGTCATCTCTCTTCCCAGAAGAGCTCACTGTCTGTGTGTATTTTAGAAGACGTCAGATGGTGGCATTGGCCTCGTATGAACTCTGTATGTGTGAACAGGCACCCCCGTCTCATTTGACTGATGGACCAATTATAGATGAGAGTGGTAACCTCCCCCAAGTNCGCCCCCCCCCCCCCCCCCCTCTCATTTGATTGATGTACCAACTCTAGAGTGGTCCTCTCTGCCAAGTCATTTTCTATCCATCTTTCTCCCTGTCGATAGTTATTCGGTTGATGTACTCCTTCTGAATGACCCTCTCCTCCAATTTGCTCTCTATTCATTCATTCCTTTCCTTTTTATCGAGTATCATCTTTTCCGTTGCTCTTCCAAACATTTTCTGTGATTTTCAGCCAACCATGAAACTGTCCAGTTTCCCGTACCTGGTACAAAAAGAGGTTCTCGATCATCTGTCCATCAACCATCTCTTTTCCCTTTCACTGTGCTCAAAAAACACCAACAGCATCATTAAGGAAATTCAAAAGGATCAGTTGAAGAAAGTGGAACGAGTATCCTACTGCATCCACGCCGCACATCCGCGGATTGATCTTAAAATAGCCAATGAAGAACATGATCTTGAGCTGATGTATTTTTACAAGAATACAAGAGTACAAAAGTACAAGAGTGAGAAGAAGGATGCGTGGACGGCACAGATCAACTTCCGGTAAGTTGTTTCCGCAATAGGACGACAGTGAATTTCAGAACAAATAGAAGTGTTTCCAAACCATCAGATGTGTCTGAAATTTCGTAGGCATATTACGCAGCTCCAGACATTTTAAGTTGATACATACTGTTTAGCGCGGAACTCTACCTGCTCCAAATTCATTCCATCTTCCAGGGGATGTCTCAATCGGGATTCCATTCTTCATGTAACGTACTGTCCTGCCATTCTGGAATCAATAATCGAATCGATTCATAATCAACTATACGATCTACTCGGAGACCACTCCAAATTTTGGTTGGATAACAAGCATTACGATGTTGGAGAAGCTACTTGTATTGTTCCCCTGCTTCAGAACATTCAAAAGATTGACTTTTTTGGGGATGCCTTCGAATCTACAAAAATCGACAAATTCCTGGATGGATCTACGTGTCTTGAGTACTTCTTATGGGATACATCAAGCGAACGGCCCATTCAATTGAGAGAGAATTCGAAATTGTTCGATCTGGATACTGTATATGTGTCTTCCGCCGAGTTTCACGCTTGTCCTATGGCAAACGATGTTATGAAACGATTCAACGGACGGCACGCTTTCTTGGGCGCAGATGATATCACTACACCAGATGTTATCCAGTTTTTGAACGAGTGGAAATCGGGAGAAAAGTTCAAGAACTTGGAACTTATTTGTTTGGACGGTTTTTTCAATGTTCAAGAGATTCGGAATTCGGTCCAAATCAAGGAAGTCGACAGAGAAATGAAGTATTCGTTCATCAGAAAGTGAGTTAATTAAAAATCGAGTAGATCAATCGATTTTTGGGCTCTAATATTTTGATATGGATTTAGAAATCGAGGAGTTCAATACGTGTGACCGTTGGTTCAAAAAAAAAAATGGCGCACATCCTGATCAAGTCTCTGATGGACAAAGCTTCAGTGGATTATATAGTAGAAAGATAGATAATTTTTCTTACAATCTATGTCCGTTTTTTTCAGATTCGAAGACGAAAATAACAGTTTTCGTCATTTGGAATCTGGTGAATTCAAAAGCCACTATTACATGGTCCGAGAATCGGATGGTCGTGTGGCATCTGTCTTGCTGACAGAGGAATTGATTTTCCTGGGAGTGTGGAACATGACGAAGAAGGATTTTCTAATGGCATATTCGGAACGACAAAAAAAGATGAAAAAATTCAAAAATAAAAAATGTTCGAAAAAAAATTCGAAAATAGTGGAAACTCCTTAAAGGCTCATGTTCTCTACCGTTTGGTAGACCGCGAGCGCATTTTTCCCCTTTCGCGTAATAACGTGCAATTATCCGAAAACACTGAAAAAAAACGCGAAATTCCCACTATTTCGAACATCACTTTCCGTCTTTTCTTTGTCTTTTTTATTGTCGTTTACGAACACCATATATAACCAAGTTCAATCAACCGATCGAGACGATTCCGTTTTCTTAATATTCTGCATGCTTTCTGTGTAGTTTCTAAAATCTGTCATTCTGTACGCTTTTTTGTCCTCAATAAACTTTTGAAAAACTGCGTAATTGTTGTTAAAATCCGTCAGAGTGACCTAAAAAGACAAAAATCTCAAGCTCTGCAAAATTGACAGAATGAGAAATGTATCTGGAAAGAATCATTTTTCGATTTTGAATACCCCTGTTCACACATACTATGAACGATCTCCATCTGACGTCTTCTAAATATCTGTCTTATGTACATCAGATCGCGGCCACTGGGAAAAACCGTGTGTGATACTTAGCTAATCTCTAGCAACCAGCAAGTGCTAATAGACCTTATTAGAAAGTGACAAACCAATCTGATTGACCCATCGGCCCCTCCGTCGGTTCTCATTGTTTGTCTGAGAAACGTCTGTCATCCACAACCATTGAAGTAAATTGATCATCTCTGAGCAATAATTAAGTTGTCCTCTGTATGTGAATGACAGCGATCATCGTATCGCCAAATTTTATAGCTGCAAAACCATTCGAAATATATGCGCAATTTTAAATATCTAACTGATTTTCTATGGAATCTTACTAAACCCACTGCCCCTGAAAATATCTTCTATCTTTTGTAGATTGTTCCATTATCGTTTTTTTTTTTCGATGAATCATTTTTCGAATTTGAAATACCCATTTGTTCACACATACAGTAGTGAGGGAATGGGAATGCCTTTATCTGACGTCTTCTAAAGCACACATACAGCCAACTGACCCTTCTTTGTCCGTTTAATATGTTGAGTACTGTGTGTATGTGGTTCACAAGATTTTTCTATTGGGCACCTGACCAAGATTACCTGACGTTATCTAAAACACTCTCACCATCCGCGCTGAGCGCACAGAAATGTCATCTCTCTTCCCAGAAGAGCTCACTGCCTGTGTGTATTTTTGAAGATGTCAGATGGTGGTATTGACCTCGTATGAACACTGTATGTGTGAACAGGTACCTCCCATCTTATTTTATTGATGTACCAACTCTAGAGTGGTCCTCTCTGCCAAGTCATTCTCTATCCATCTTCCTCCCTCTCAACAGTTATTCGGTTGATGCACTCCTTCTGAACGACCCTCCCCTTCACTTTGCCTTCTATCCATTTACCATTTTCCTTATTATCGACTTGTCCCTTTTCCGTTACTCTTTCAATCATTTCCTCTAACTTTCAGCCAACCATGAAACTGTCCAGATTTCCGTACGATGTGCAGAAAGAGATTCTCAATCATCTCTTCATCAACAACCTTTTTTTCCTTTCCTTGTGCTCAAAAAACACCAAAAATTTTATCAAAGAAACTCAAAAGCATGAGTTGAAGAAAGTCGAACGAGTACGATACTCCATCATAAGCACGATAGCGCGGATCGATGTTAAAATGGCCAATCAGGAATATGATTCTAATCTGATGCATTTCGATAGTAGTAATGCTTTCTTTCACCAGTTTATTAGAAGAGAAGATGTTCAAGTGAATGAGTTGGGGACACCGATCGATTTTTGGTAAGTTCCGTTCGCAATCTGACGGTAGTACGTTTGATGGTCTTCAGAGCAAAGAGAAGTGTTTCCAAACCATCAGATTTGTCTGAAAGTTTGTACACTTCTCAACTGCTCAAATTTGACCCTTATGCACTGAAGTTGATACACACTTTTTAGCGCGGCACTCTACCTGCTCTAGATTTACTTCATATTTCAGCCGCTGGCTCACGAAGGGTTCAAATCTACATGTGAAGTACTGTCCTGACACTCTGGAATCGACAATCAAATCAATTCACAATCACCTATACGATCTACTTGGAAACAACACCAAGGTCTGGTTGGAGAACATGCATTACGGTGTTGGAAGAGCGACTTGTTTCCTTCCGCCGTTTTATAACATTCAAAAGATTGACGTTTTTGGGGATGGCTTCGAATCTGCAAAAATCGACGAATTACTGGACAAATCTTCGTGTCTTGAGCAGTTCTCGTGGGGTACAACAAGCAAACAGCCCGTTCGATTGAGAGAGAATTCGAAATTGTATGATCTGGATACTGTGTATTTGGCTTCCTACGGGTTTTGCGCTTGTCCTATGGCAAAGGATGTTCTGAAGCGATTCAATGGACGTCATGCCTTCTTGTATGCAGGAGATATCACTACAACAGATGTTATCCAGTTTTTGAACGAGTGGAAATCTGGAGAAAAGTTCAAGAACCTGGAGCTTATTAGTATGGAATGGAATTTCGAAATCCAGGAGATTCATAATTCGGTCGAAATCAAGGAAGTCGACAGAGAAGTGAAGTACTCGTTCATCAGAAAGTGAGTTAATTAAAAATCGAGTAGATCAATCGATTTTTGGGCTCTAATATTTTGATATGGATTCAGCGTGAATGAAAACTGTTTCGTTATATTTGAGACCAGAGTGCTGCGCGCCTCTGACGCGTTTCTAGGTTGAAAAAAGTTCAAAAAACCGTTCACATTTTATAACTGTTCAAAAAAATATCCATGACGTGTTTTTTTTTTCTTATAATCAATGTCTGTTTTTTTCAGATTCGAAGAAGAAAATATCAATTTTCCTCATTTGGACTCTGGTGAATTCAAAAGCTGTCTGTATATGGTTCGAGAATCGGATGGCCGCGGGGCATCTGTCATGTTGACAGAGGAATTGATCTTCATGGGAGTGTGGAACATGACGGAGAAGGAGTTTCTAATCAAGTTCCATGAGCCAATCGGAGATGTTCCGTTATTGTTTTCTGGTTTCTAAAACCGTCTCATCTATCATTCTTCACGCTTTTTTTCTTGATAAACTTTTGAAAATTTGATAGTTATTGTTGTTAAAATCCGCAACACCAAGGTCTGGTTGGAGAACATGCATTACGGTGTTGGAAGAGCGACTTGTTTCCTTCCGCCGTTTTATAACATTCAAAAGATTGACGTTTTTGGGGNGAGATGTTCCGTTATTGTTTTCTGGTTTCTAAAACCGTCTCATCTATCATTCTTCACGCTTTTTTTCTTGATAAACTTTTGAAAATTTGATAGTTATTGTTGTTAAAATCCGCAAGTCAGTTTTCCGATTTTTGAAATTTAGATGAAAACAATCCTGAAAATCGGCTGAAATCGGGAACACCGCGTGAGACTTGCTCATGTTCCTTTAAAGTACGGTAGCTGTTTTCGTGGCGAGATATCACCGTGGGAACATAGGCGCGCCTCGGCCAGAGGTGACTTTCGTTCAGATAGGCATAATAGGCATTTGAGTTGAAAATTGTGAGGTTTAACAAGAAGTATACTGGTCGGGTTGACCTTTTTCCCATAATCTGGCTGATTTGGTTCAGTAATTGTCATTCAGGATGGTATCAATAAGGCTATGGGTGTGATACAGTGCGTACGCCTCCCGGGCAAAGTGCTAACTCGTAGTCATAAATCTCGTCACTCTTCCCACCATTGTCTGTGTGTCGTTCAGAAGACGTCAGATGGTGGCAGTGCGCGTGAACCGGTAACAACCGCCCCCTGCCCCGTCCCCTTCACCTGATTGATGCACTCATTCTGAAACACACTTTCCTTCAATTTGCCCTCTGTTCATTCATTCTTTTCTATTTTATCGACTACTACCTTTACCTTTACTCTTCCAATCATTTCCTCTGATTTTCAGCGGAGATTACGGTGGAGCGTGAAAGAGGGACCGAAATTGCAATAGTAGAAATTTTTCCAAGGTTCTTGATTTCGATCTACTCGGAACAACTGGCACTTGTGGTCCAAGAAGAAGCCATCCCTGATGACTTAGCAGCGGGAGCTCGAAAATCGGACAAGATCATTCGCAAGGAGTTCAGTGGAGACGGGTTCGGCTACACCTTTTTCTGCTACCTCCTTATGGACCCTCGAATTCTTGGCCAGGACATTGGATCAGTGACCTTCGAGAGATTCGTCCGATCCATTTTCTACGTTGGAAAGGGTACGGGGAATCGCCCGCTCGACCACTTCAAACAAGCCCGGAAAGAAAGGAGGGAGAATCCAAGCATTATAGAAGGTTGCGAGAAGCTCAAGACCATCGACGATCTCTGGCTTAAAGGTTATGCAATTCCAAAGCATGAGATTGGTGGGTAAAGATTGAAGTAGTCAGAGTCTTGACTATCGAATTTTAGCCCACGGAACATCGAATGAAGAGGCATTAGCCCGAGAAGCATGCATCATCGAGGCAATCACACTTGCAAACCTGAAAAACCAGAAGAGTGGCGAGTTCCATGGATCCACCAAGTCCTGCAAAAGCGGTGAGAAAGCGGAACTCGGCATTTTGCTGCTGGAACAAGCCCTGGCAACTCTCAAGTTGGAGGGGATCCGCGCGATTAGAGAAGAACATCTTCCTCATCGTTGAGATGGTGGTGGCCGGGCACCAAAAACACCGAAATGTACTTTTTATCTGTGCTAATCTTCAGAAGTCTTATTTAATAATTTTCAATTTTTCTACTCTTACATTCATCTCTGCATTTGATCTAACCCTTGTCTCTCATAATACCGCAGCAATAAAGAGGCTCTGCCCCCTTGTGAACATAAGAGCCTCGAAATTTCGAAGCTTTCGAAAAACTCTTTGGTTTCTAATCCGGGTCAACGAAAAGTAGGAAAAGTCAATTCATCGTATGGGGAATTTTTCACAAAGTAATACAAATTTTTGACCATTTATTTTTCGGGACTCTCCAAAATTTCGACGAGGTGCCTCAAACCACGATGATATTCGATCCCCCCACTTGAAAATGTTTTCTCAACTTGATAACAAAATTTGATAAAGAAAATCATTACTTCATTTTTTTTATGAAAACGCGGAGAAATGATAGAAAACAACAACAACAAGTAACAGTAGGAAAGTGTTTAGCAATCATACAAGAATCATGCACACATTAAAAACAGGCTCAAAACATTCAGACACGTCTAGTTGAAGTGGTGTACCACTCTAATTACCCGACCGCTTCCAGAAACTCTTTCTCCGTCACATTCCACACTCCCATGAAGATCCTATGATCTGTCAGCATTACAGACGCAACATGTCCATCCGATTCTCGAGTCATGTACAAGTTACTTCTGAGTTCCCAAGAGTACCGTATGGTCAAGTAAGGCCGATGTTCTTGGAATCTGAAAAAAAAGTTTGCAGTTTGAGTTTGAGTTTTGTGCTTGTTTTGAAAAACGTTTTGTGTGCTCAAAACGATTGATTTTGTTTCTCAACACCTACTTTCTGACAAATGAATATTCCACTTCCGTGTTGACTTCTTTGAATTCAATCGAATCCCTAATCTCCGAAATGTTCAAATCTTCGTTATCCATGCTGATAACCTCCAGATTTCTGAACTTTTTTCCCGATTTCCATTCATTCAAAAACTGAACAACATCTTTCGTAGTGATATTGTCTCCTGTTAAGAATGCATGCCGTCCTTTAAAATGTTTCATGAAATCCGTCGCTAGGGGACTTTTCGTCCACAAATACACTGTATCTATTTCGTAGATCTTCGAACTTTCTTTCAATGTAATGTCAAGTTCGCCTGATGTAACCCACACGAAGTACTCGAGACAAGTCGATCTATCCATGAATTCCTCTATTTTTGTCGTCCCAAATCCATTCCCGTAGAGTGCCATCCTCTGAATATTTGGAAGTATGGGAACCAAGTTGGCATCTCGAAAAGTGTTTTTCAACCAGAACCTGGTGTGCTGTCCGAGTAGATCATATAAATGATTATGAATTGTTTCGATTATCGATTCTACATTGTCAAAGCAGTACTTTGCATGCAGATCGGATTGATCAGTAGGAGACCGCCTGGAAGATGAATAGAATTTTGAACATCGTCAAAGAAGTACTTTCCATGCAGATTGGCGATAAAATTATTGCACCACCTCACAGTGACCTCGCACCATATTATATGTTCACCAATCTTTGGAACCTCGCGCAAACGAACCTCCGCTGTACGAAATCCGAAAAACATTTTAACGCCGCAAAACTTTAATTTTTCTATTATTCTTGTCGGAAAAAATGGCGCTCGGGGCCGAGAGTAGATTGGTGGAGTAGGTATCCCCCCACCCCTCTCTATTACACGGCTCCCCACAACAGGCACCCATCCGAGGCCCTATGGCTCCCCACCCTCTTCCCTCTTCAGTGGGCCATGCCGCTGTCTCTAGCCACGGTATTTCCATGTCTCATGTCTCTCTCAGCCTACAGTACTATCTCACTTTCCATCTAGCCACCCCTTTCTCTGGCACTCTCTCACTCTCTCAATGGGCGTGTCTAGAGATCTCCGGAGCGCGTTTGCTGCCCCCTCTCGTTTCTCTGGCACTCTCTCACACTGAGCCAAAAGGCGCTCCTAAAGATGAAAAAAGAGAGGGTGGATTCTGTCACGGTGAGGTATCGAACCTAGACTATCAGGCTTCTGACCATGCCGACCTTGACCTATAGGAATGAATCAAACATGAGGGGGTTGGTTGTATTGTTGGCTGTGTTCTCTCTGCATGTTCATAGCACCTAGCACGGCCGGTTCAGCGTAAGACTCGCAATTTTCTTTTCCATGTGCTGATTTATGGGCTTCCGTTTTTCAAATAATGGATTGGGAGGCACTGTTTCTGGGGTGATTCTAGAGGATTGTAGAAACTCTGAAAGAGGATAAACTCAACGAAGCGCTCTGAAGGAATAGAGTTCAGTTGGAGAAGAGTGAGTGGCTCTGATTTTTCCTGGTGATTCTTTGAAAGCACTTTTATTGTCGTTATAATACTTTTATCGTTTTAATAGGAGGAAAACAGTAAAGAATAAAAATCGTAAATTACAAAGAAAACGCCGCACATCCTCTGCATCTCTAGGACTTCAGGCTCGAGCTCAACCGGTTGGGGCTGTACGTGCTGCTGTGGGAGGGCCAGTCGTTGTTATGAATGGCCGTGTGACGTCGTGTGTTCTGAAAATATAAAGGTCAGAATCATCAAATGCTTCGGTCTTCGGCGAGAGCACATGAAAAGTGTTTAAACCCAAGAGAAACTGATATTCTAGAAATCCAGAAACCGTTCTTCCTCGTTCAATCTTTCACCGAAAAAGGTAAGTTTAAAAGAAATCTTACTTTTCTACAGAACAACCCTTTTATGATCCGTGGAAAGGAGGTGTGAATATATCATCCCTATTCGTTATTCTTTGTGCTGCGGTAGTGGGCTCCAATATGCCTGTAATGAAGGTTATTGTTTTCATTGTGCCTTTTCTTCAAAGCCGATCCAAGAGGCTCACCTCTTCTATTCGGATTACATCGTCAGCCAATCGCAAGCACCAGCAATCAATCATGTAGCCAATCCAAAACGCACGAATGAAATTATCCGGGGGCTTGCTCAACAAAGGATCGTCCGAAAAACTGAAAAAATAATAAATCATTTAACCGGGCCTTCTTGCAAAAATGCATCCAATACTCACACGATGAACCTAATAAATCATGTACATTTCACAGTCAATTCGCACCAACTGTTTCCCGAGCGAACTTCGATATATATGCTAAATGTGCAACAACTGTTTGTGGGCGGAGCCTAAATATTGCAGTATAAAAAGGCGAGTTGGACCAATAATCCCTCATTTACACTTCATTCACATTTGTGAGAAGGTGCTTTTTTTTTACCATGTCTTATTCTTCGATTGTCAAGAAATCTCTCGAATCTTCGTTCGTTGAGTTTCCCAAGGCCATTCCCAAGAGTGGGGAGGGGGTTCAGGGTAATTTGTCCAAGCCCCCGGCCCGTAAGGCAATTGTTTTGGGGGCAAAAGTCCCAAAAGTTTCTTCCGAGCTCCCTCAAGATGCTCTATGTGAGAGCATTCATTTTCCCCCGCTCCCCTTGAGCAATCCTCTCCAATCCACCACCTTACCAACCTCCTCATCCGACGCCGTGATCGAAAAAGCTTCCAAGAAGACCACAACAGGCTCCATGATCGGTAAAGTTTCCAAGAAGTCCAAGCCCGCCAGGAAGCCGACCCTGCAAAAAGGTGAGTTTTCATAAAGGGTTGATTCAAATATATCGTAACTTTCAGTTGCGGACCCTATGAAGGCCAAGAAGCTTAACGCCAAGAGGAGGGGTCAGGCTGAAAGAAAAGAGGAAGAGGCGAGACAACAGGAAAGAGAAGAGGCTCGATTGAGAGAGATCGCCGAGAAAGAAGAGCGACAGGCACTGGAGAAAAGCCAAATAGAGAGTCGCCTAAAATGTGAGTTATTAGTGTGTGATTCATAATTATTTTTAAAGTTTAGATGGCGCTGGTCCGAAGCGAGTCAAGAAGGCCAAGAAGGTTGCTGTGGAAGGCGAAGACCCCTCGAAGAGTAAGTATATTTTAAAGAAAATTTCGAATAAATGAGATAATTTCCAGAGTCGAAAAAGAGGAAGATGGGTAGCAAGGCCGAAGAAGCCAAGAAGGCCAGAATGGAGAATGGTAAGTGGTTTAAAATTCCCTTGAAAAAATGTAAAAATCGTTCAGAAAAAGAAGAGGGAGAAGATGAGGAAGAGGCGTTTGTCCACAAGGATCATTTCCCGACAGAAAAGGAAATGAAATACTTCAACGATAACGCCCAGATGTCGGTGAAACCCAGATTCCAGCGTACGAACGACATCCTTGTTGCACTGGATCCTACGAGAATGCAATTCACCGGACTCCATAAGCCCGAAAACGCGAAGAACCTGCCTCTTCATGTGTCAAAGATCATCGACATCTTCATTCGGCGCATGATTGAACTGGCTGGAGGAAACCTTGAAACGACCAAGTACTGGCTGGGGTGAGTTGATTTTTCTAAATTTATATAATATTTTATTTTTAGCCTTGAACACGAGGGCTACACTGAAAGGGGTGGGTTCCATGTGTCTCATAAAACCTATGCGCATGTCGATGGACAAGTCGTCTTCAATCTCTTGGCGTCACAAATGCAGTCGAACGCGAGTATCAAATTGGATGAAGACTTTGTTGTAACCATGAACGTTTTTGCTGAGAAACGGATCTCAGGAAGAGGAAGGGTCGCAGCAAAAATAAAAAATGACCTTTTGGTAAGTTTGCTGTTTGAGCATCCATACGAATCTATATTTTCAGGAGGCGCACTTTGGAATCAAGAGCAACCGAGTTGTCGGAGATTCCCACTGTCTGCCAAAAGCCCTAGCCCTTGGGTGTCTCAAATATGGCCAGAAAGTCGTCACTACGGCTGTTGAGAGGAGCAAGTTGTACAGGCTGATGTTCAACTTAACAGGACGGGTAAGATAGCTATTCCACAATAGAGACAATTTTCAAATATTTCAGAGCTCACTCAAAAATCGCGAAGAAAAACAACTCAAGCTGGCCAAGGAGCTCTTAGCCAAGGCTAAAATGGACGTAAACCAAAAGGAGCACGATCGTGAGGATCTCAAAAAACTCGCAGCACATCTGTGCGATTACCAGATTCACCTCTGGAGTGCCGACGACACCGTTCCTGTATTGGTGGAGGTATTCAACCCAGGAGCGATGAAATTCATTGGACTTCTCCACCACAAAAATCACTATGAATTCGTTTCATCGCTGAAGCTACCAAGACCGATGAGGTGAGAAAAAAGCACTTCAGAAAAACGAATTAATAAATATTTACAGTTTTTGCAACAAATGTGGGAAATTTTCCGGGCACCATCACATGCTGAAGTGTACAGCTAAATGCCGGAGGTGCGGAGGGTTCGACTGCCAACCAGGAAACGAGGCAATTCTCTGTCCGGACTGTAACATCTACTTTCGGAGCCAAAAATGTTTTGACGCCCATCTAAAAGAGACCAAGAAGAACGATTCGCTTCCATATTGCAGGAAATATTTCTAGTATGTTTTTTTTTTTAATTATCGAATGAATGATCAGTGTTCAGCTGCAAGGAATGTCTCATGCTTGACAGACGAGATGGTTTTATGGGGAGCAAACATGTGCATTATGGCAAATCATTTTGTCATGTATGCCGACAAAAAGCCCCGGCTGGTCACCAATGCACCCATCCCCTCCCTACCGAGAAAACAAAGGAGCGGAAGAGAGAGGCTCAGAAGAAATGGAGAGTAGTCGTTTACGATATGGAATGCGTAGTCGCCTCATCTGGAGAGTATAGAGGTGAGTTCCATTTATTCGTTTCTGAATCGTAATAGTGTGCTTTCAGGAAACGCCGAGAGAGGACCTCACCATCAGCCCAACCTCATCTGCGTGCGGATGTTCTGTAGTGAGTGCCGGGGGGCAGACAAGTGCGGATTGTGCGAGAAACCCTGGGCCTATAGTTATGAGGACGTTGTGAGTAAAGAGGTCAATATGGAAAAGGAAGACTCGAGGAAGGAGAAAGACTCGAAAAATTTAGAAGAAGAAGAAGAAGGCCCAAGTAAGAAGGGGGAAGAGGACAGCGACTCTGAAGATGAAGAAAGGTGTGACTCAGACGAGGAAGAGGAGGAGTTCACTCCAAGTCCATCAGCCCCTAACTCCGTTCAGCCTGAGAACACGCCGACAGCACAATTTGCCCGTTTTCTGATGACGGATCCACGAGCTAATGGGGCCTACGTCATAGCCCATAATGGTGGAAGGTAAAGAAATTAAAAAAGACAATATTCAGTATAATATGAAAAGTTTTAGATATGACCACGCTCTACTTTTGGCTGAAATGGATCGGCAAGGAGGCCCTGCAGCACTAGCTCCTAAAGTCATCCTCAGGGGGAACACCATCATCAGCGCCGAATACAAGTACAAGAAGCAGTCACTTCATATTCGCGACTCGTTCCAGTACTTGATGATGGCCTTGGACAAAATGCCCGCTGCATTCGGTCTCACTGGAGAGGCCAAAGGATTCTTCCCGCACCTATACAATCACCCCGACAACTATGGCAAGGTTCTGGATACTCTTCCGCCCAAGGAATACTATGACCCAGCGCATATGAAGACTGATAGTCGAGCTGAATTCGATAAATGGTACGAGTCGTCATACAACAAGAGATTCATTCTTCACGACGAGCTGCTCAAGTATTGCCAGTCGGATGTGCGGATCCTCACCTTGACGATGATCGCATTTATCGAGGTTAGTTTTAAACTTGTCATAGATTGTGCAGACACTGTTTTGCCGTCTATTTCTATATTCTCTCCTCCTAGTACTACTTCTCTCCTCTCTAAACACACCACCCAACAGAAACCCCCCTAGGGGTGGGCCAAGTCTCACAACAAGTGAGACGAGGGACAACCTTTTCCTTTTTCAGAAGTGCGAGGAGATCTTTAATGGGTGGAACCCAATTGTCAATGGATGCACACTTGCCTCGTACGTCTTCTTCGTGCTAAAGCACGAGTACATCAAGGAGGGTGACGTAGGATACGTGCCTGAAAATGGCTTTGGAGGAGGGAAGAACTCGAAGCTGGCCCTCAAGTACCTTCAATGGTTGGAGAAAAAGAACCCCGGACTCCATCTTCAGTATGCTCTGAAGGGAGGCGAGAAACAAGTCAAAGCAAATGGTCGAAACTATAGCCTCGATGGTTACAACGTGGTGACTAATGAAGTATATGAGGTAGGTAAAAGGAGGAAATTCTTCGAGAAAATAAATTTTTCAGGTACACGGGTGCCTCTGGCATGGGTGCCCTCAATGCTTTACGATTCGAGACAAAAAGCTGAGTATGTGTGGTTGGGACACCCCTCAAGTGATGTATGATCGGACAAAAAGGCGAGAAGGCGATCTGAGGAACGCAGGCTTCACTCTCCATGTGGTCTGGGAATGTCAAATTCGTTCGATGTTGGATAAAGATGAAGAAATGAAAAGATTCTTTGAACTCGTGAGTTAAAAACTAATAATTTTTCGAAAATGTTTTCTTTCAGAACAAGTATACTAGACATTTGATGCCTCGAGATGCACTCTATGGAGGGCGGACTCAGGCATTCCAATCGATGGCAGAGGAATCCAGCGACCGGCAACTGGAGTACTATGATTTCAATAGTATGTATCCCTATCTCAACGCCATAGGAGCAGCATATCCACGAGGAAATCCAGAAGTCATCACTTTTGGGGTGCCAAAAGCCGACCAACCGCTGAACAAGAGGGGACTCGTCTATTGTGATGTCTTGCCAGCCATCTCAGCACCTATGGGGATCCTTCCGTGTAAGATAGCCAAAAAGCTCATGTTCCCCCTGTGCCGGACTTGTGCTGAGGAGCAGCGACTCGACACACAGTGTCCGCATCGACAAGTTTCGGAACGATTTTTGACCGGAGTCTGGACGACGGATGAATTGGAGAAAGCCGTTTCCGCCGGATACAAGGTACTCAAGTACCATGAGATTTGGCACTGGAACGACTGGGTCAAGGGAGGATTCTTTGCCGACTACATTCGCCCTCTCCTCAAAATCAAGTATGAGAGTTCTGGATGGCCGAAGGAGAACATGAGTGATGAGGAGAAGAAGGAACACATCAAGACGATCTTCGAGAAGGACGGGGTGCAGATGGATGAGGCTAACATCAAAAAGAACAAGGCAATGAGAAGCTTGTCGAAGATCTTCCTCAACTCGGCGTGGGGAAAATTCGCCCAAAACCCGTCGAGGCCTGAGACGGTTCTCATCTTGAACGCTGACAGCGCGCGGATGGCAAATTTTTTCAATGATCCGAATTTCGAACCGGTCAATATGATGCCATTTGGTAAGCACAAAATGTGGATGTCTCGAAAACCGACAGCGGAAACCGTCATGGCTACACCCTTCACCAACCTAGCGATAGCCGCCATAACCACCTCAGCAGCCCGTCTCCGCCTCACAGAGGCCATCGAAAGAGTCGGCGTCGAAAACATGTTATATTGTGGTGAGTGTCCCTCTTTTTCTATTCTATACTATATGCTTTTCAGATACCGACTCTATAATGTTTACCCAAAAAGCTGGTGAGGACCCCCTAAAGGATCTCAAGGGACAACAGCTAGGGGCTCTGGTTAATGAGATTCCTCAAGGATCGAAATTGGTTGGAGTCGTTTCGATGGCGCCAAAGGTATACGCCATGAAGATTCTCAACGAGGATGGCTCTATCTCCTACACCGTCAAGGTAAAGGGAATGACCATGAATGCCATCAACACCCAGAAGATCACCTATGGCTCAATGAGAAAAGCGGTAAGAAAATGTTCAAAAAAGACATTCTAATTTTCAATTTTCAGATGACCGAGTTCATCAAGAATGGTACTACCGTGCCACTAGAGGGAGAGATGATACGGTTCATGAGAGGAAAGCATGCATTCAGTGAGATCCAAACGGGAGTGCTGAAGAAGATACTACGGCCGATCATGGACAAGGGACATTTCGAGGAAGGGGTTTCTTTGCCTTTCGGACTATTGCCTCAAGGGACATTAATTGTTGATGATTACCCGTTTTAAATAAAATTGTTGATTGAAAAAGTTTTATATAGAAAATCATGCATATTGGAGAAAGAGGAAAAAGTGTCACTTTTGTGAGTCGAAGGGGTCATATAGAGAGGGGCAGGGTCGTATTATAGGATAGAGGGGCGGGGTAGAGGCGGGTGTGCGAGCCGACAAACAAAGAGAAAAGAAAGAGCCATCTGCCTCAAAGACATATGGTTTATTCAGAGAATGAGGAGAATTTCTGGAGGGTAACAACATTGAGGTTCAAGTTGTGAGAAAATGAGACGATATTCCGAGTGTTGTATCTGCATTCCCCAGCGCTGCCCAAAGTAGTCCTCGACGTTGATTGGTGGAAATCCAAAGATGCGTGTCTTGGCTGTAAACATGTATTGATGAGAGAGGGGCATTGGCTATAGTTACGTAGTGTGTGAGAGTTGAAGCACTCCATGAATGAGTCGATCCTGGTATGGGATGAGTATCAGCCCTTTACCGCAGGACTCGAGGGGCCCGCAGGCCAATTCTATAGGGGCCGTGTTTCATTCTGGAAAAAAAGGTTATCGAGAAATTGAATAAGACTCATAAGGAAGAGCTGTAAACGAAATTGAAATGCTAAAATTTATGAACAGTAAAGCCTGTATAGCACAGGCATGCATAGCTCTTCTCTTTTATGATACTGCCCCAATTCCAAATATCCATCCTCAAAATGTTCATCTCCAAATTCCCCCCTCTTACACAAACACAACAGCAAAAATAAAGCAGTATGGGTCCTGAATCGCTGCGGTGAGCAGTGATGAGGGGCTCAGATTCATCCTCGGCCGGTCTGACTGGAGGACTATACGGGGCGTTCAGATGATGAGGGTCTCAGAGAAAGTCTATCGCTTCTTGTGAATGCCCGTCCACCGGAGGGGTGTATGGGTGCTCAGATGATGAGGGGTATATGGGTAAGTCCTATGGTGTTCAACTCTATTTTCTGGGGCTTGAGTTCAGAAAACTGTTGTTGCACAATTGAAACACAATCAAACACAATTAAACACAATCAATGACACATTTGAAATGGATAAATTATGAATTTATTAGCGAACCGGACATGAAGATAAGATAAAATGACGCTGTTATAATGGCCGATTTCTGTATTCTAGTATAGTATTTCACTGAAAACGTGTAACTCGATGATATGTTCGGCATTTTCACCTAACTATAGCTGCAAAACGTACGCGAATCCACTATTCTAGTAAAACTCAGACTTTCGTGTCTATATACCTGTAGATATGTATACGCGTAGGTACGTACGGGTTTATAGGTATGCATGAGCGTGCAGGTATCGTTATTTTTAGTAAAATGTCGCTATTTTCGGTGCATATGGGGCGGATATATGTATGTGTGGGTTGTTTTAGGGATCTGTCTAGCCTATGTGTGTATCCAAACCTATGGGGTGTACATCATTTTGATACATAACCTAGAGGAATCGTTTGGAAAATCCATCTTGCACAATTAAGACCCAATTAAAAGAAGACAATTCCTCTAGGGCAAAGACCATAGTGTGCACCGGCTCTAGTTTGCTCTCGTAGATGTGTCTATAGGTATAGACAGATATATGCATAGGCAAAGCCATTGGTGTAGGGGGAGTCATAGTCGTAGGCATAGACACTGGTAGCCCAGGGGCTGAGACATAGGCTTATAGATGAGCGGAGATATGGGCATAGGTAAGGGTTGTGGTGTGGGTATAGGTATCAGTTACACGTTTCCGCATCTTTTAGATTCATAGAACACTCGCTTTTGTGCACTAATTGCGCAGATGATAGATTTCATGCACATAGTCCCAGCACCTTAAGATTTGTTTGCCCCAAATTCCGTCATACCCACGAGTCTACTCAAGAAGTTGACATTACTTGAGTGAACGGAACAGATCCTGGCTCGGGCCCCTACATATTCCTTACTCCTCCCGGCACCGCGCCACCAGAAAGGGTGAGCGACTTGGACTCAGCCCTTCCCACTCGAGCAGGGGGTCAGCTTCCTCAGAGTTGATGTAGGCACCGGAGATGGCCTAGAGGTAGAGAAAGAGACCCCTACGAATGATAATGCCTGAGGCGCCCCTGGCCTCTCAGATTTCCGCATCAACCCCTCTAATGCTCAATAAGCCCATTACCCATACCGTCATCACCAAGCAATAACAGTTGTAGAAACACTGGAGAGCCCTCTCCACTCTTGTGTTTTCATATCTGCCAGCCTTATGCCTGCCTGTCTGTATGAATATCTTGCCTGTGTATTCTGTGGCGGTTAATGGAATTCTTGATGATATCCTTAGATACATGTACTTGGAGACGTGTACTTGGAGGTCGAAGGTTGGCAGAATCGGCATAGTGTAGAATGGTGCCTCTAGAGTAAGGAAGATAGGTAAGTCAATTGCCTCTGAGAAAAGAATATGGGTCCCTGAAGAAGTGGACGTAGCGATTAGTAATGCCCTCAGAGTCAAGAAGACTGACGAGGTTTGCTGGGGTACAAAATTTCGTCTCCAGAGACGTGCGCTTCGGGACTGAAGTTGAGGGGGTTGATTGAGTCCAAGATGATACTCTCCGAGACAAATAGAAAGGTAGCTGGCGTAATCGGAGTGCCACCCTAGAGACATGAAGACTACCATTGGCGGCTGTGGACACCGATCTCTTGTACTTACCAGCAGATGACCGCTAAATAAATGCAGATGACAACCCAAGAGCCTTCGAGCAGTAAGAGAATGATCAGTCCGTGTGCTTCCATTGAAAACTAATCCACAGCTATAGTCACCGGTCAGTGGAGAAGAGCTGGGACCCCAGAAGGCACCCTGAAGGTATTCAAAAGACCAAAGCCGGAGTATTCGACAGGTCGCCCCTAAGATAATGCTTATGACATCGGCTAGAGTGGGTCAGGAAGATATCATAAGACCTAATAAGAGGCTCATCAGTGTGTTTCACCTGAATTCCCTTTTTCAGAAAACCTTTCTAAAAGCTTCTCACACAAAACACACCAGCATAAAAAGGAGAATGAGGCCAGAATCATTCCGGGAAGCGATGATGACGGGCTGAGAGGCAGCCTCAGCCTGTCTGTAAGGGTATCTGTGTGAGTGAAGGCACATAGTGCTCAGAGGAAAGTATTTTGCTTCCTTGAGTCGGGCAAGCCAGCCAATACCCAAGTTTAGATAGTAAGCCTGAAGGTTGCTTCCTGAACATTCTCTCATAGGAGTATATGTTTATCCTCTGAGGGTGTCCCTGAAGAATGATGGGATGAGGGCCATGAGGAACATAAAGGACAGATCTCCTGACGAGGGTCCCCGGGTGACAGGCCGTCATTCTGTATGCTACTACCAAGTGAATGGTTTGGTCACTCATTTTCCGAGTTGAATACGTTAAAGTGATGTAAACTCATTCTCCACTTCTTCCTGATTCATAGGAATAGAATCAAGTTTCTCTGCCCAAAATATCTTCAAGACGCTTACCAAAGATTGGCATCTTGGGTAGGACACCGTTTGGTTCTATTTCTTCAGTTCACATGAGGGCCCACTCAGGCAGTTTACCGCTACCTCCTCCATAAGATTTGATGATGAGACTCCTCGACAGACAAGACAAGCGCTCACTGAACCCCACCGCCAAAATACCACCTCTTAGTGCGCCAAAGGCACCCAGGCCTCAGCGCCGCATCTTCCTCCCCTCCTTCTCTCCTCCTCCGGAACCTGTGGCACGTCAGTCATCTGCTCTCACCTTCAGAGCCTACGGTACCCCTCCTCTTCAGGCGCCAAAAGGCCCTCTAGCTCCATCATCGCAAGCCAGAGGCAACCGCCACCCCTCTCTGTCTTCAGAGGTGCCTCCTCTTTCAATGTATCTCTTTCCCACTCGCACTGATAATCAAAACACTTGAAAAATAGGCAAGAGAGAACTACCCGAAGATACTATTGGTGTAGATGGTTTCCGAGAACCCTTAAATCAATGCGATTTCCAGGAAAAAGTAAAGAACATGATAAAGAAGACTGAGGCCAGAATCGCTGCGGTGAGCAATGATGAGGGACTCAGAATCAGTCCCGGACTCTCTGGAACGCACATGGTGTTAGTGGAGTACCTTCAGGGAGCCATCTAGGCCATCTCTTTAT
>LR544928.1:0-10070 GCA_900536305.3 Caenorhabditis sp. 40 LS-2015 | reverse complement strand
GAAAAAAATAATCCACACATCCATCTTGAAAAATAACAATTTTATGCGAAAAAAACGTCCAAACGCTCAAAATCGGCAATCACGAGTGTCAGAAATAGGGTCCCCGCAGAGATTTTTCCAATTTTTTTTACATCAATCTACTCAGTACAAAAAGCAAAAGAAAACGTACTAGGCGGAGAATTGAACTCGGGTGGTCCCCGACGAGATACAGAAATCAGGGGTCACTTATAACCAACCGCGAAAACAGGCCTAGAACAGGTCCCGTTCAACAAATTTTCAAATTTTTCTTATTGTTTCATACACTACAAGACACGCTCTATCCGATTCTGCAAAACAAATTTCATCAAAGCATATTCTGGAGCCGTATCCGTCGAAAACAAAAAGCTACTCATGACGCCATCTTCTGACCCCTCGAAGACCCCCCTAGGACGGTTTTGGTCAAAATTTTTTTTCATCATCCTGTTCAGCCGGACGTCTTCTATACAAAGCTCAAAGAATTAGCCCAATCGGTCCACTCTCGGCCGAGATATTCCAGCTGAAAGCCAAGGGACGACGCTCATGACCGCGTGCGGGGTAGGGGCCAACGTGCCTTGTGAACTTCAGGAGCCCGTAAATCGGGTCCCAGACCATATTTTTGGATGCTCTTTTTTTTCAGACCCACATAATCGCCTATCCCACGTCTGATGCCGTCACTAACTTTACCCCATCGTGATCACGAAGCCGAGGCCGTGAATTTAGACACCCCCCTACCCCAAAAACGACCCAAGTCAGAATTTTCTAAAATATTTTTTAGGATTCATACTCAGTCAACTATGCTTAATCAGAATACGACAAAAAAAGTATAGGTTTGGTGGGCAAAAAAAATACTTCGGTTTTAGACACCCCTAAGACGGTTTGGGCCAAAAATTTTTTTTCCCCAATATTTGTCTCCAAATTGCACGTCGTCTGAAAAAAAGATGAAGTGAATCGGTCCACAATGAGCCGAGATATTCGAGCTCAAAAATCGCAAAATCGTTTTAAATTCCAGCCACTTTACCCAAAACGACGTTCAACCGACCAAAACAGGGTTCCAAAAGAGATTTTTTCAAGATTTTTTTTTTGATTCCTACTCAGAATTCCATGCTGAACCCGAATCCGTTGAAAAAACTGTGAAATTCGAAAAAAAATCTCTTTTTGGCTTAGGCTTAGGCTTAGTTAGGCTTAGGCTTAACTCGGAGGCCCTAAAACCGGTTCCAGACAAGCTTTTTTTGAGATTTTTTTTTTGATTCCTACATAAAAAACCATGCTGAATCTGAATCTGTAAAAAAAATCACGAAAAACCGTCAACTGACAAAGTTGGTATTTGGGGGGTCAAAAGTAGGGTCCGGAGTGGACTTTTTTGGATTTTTTTTTTGCCCAGAGGTGTGCTGTGACAAATACTAGTTTCAGACCAGGGGTGCTGAGGCTTAAGGATTTTTTTCTCAGAAATGCGTTTAAAACGAGATAAATCCAAAAAACCGAAATTTTTTGGGCGAGAAATTCATTCAAACGGTCCTAGCGAGCAGGGTTATCGTTTGTTTTACTATTTGCGACCCGGAATATGATAGAGCATGAAATTCTCTATCTAGTGTTAAAGCCGCTAAGGAAAGCTATAGATGGGAGATTTTTTATGGCGGCTCAAAGTTGACTTTTTCGACCAAAAAATTGACAAGCGTTTTTCGGACCGGTTTTTCCCCGGTCAAACTTGATATTTTTGAGCAAACTAAAATGCTAATCTACATAACTTTTAATTCTCTACAATTTTGTAGTACAAAACTTTTTCGAATATAGACCCCCCACGAAGTTATGACGAGGCCGCAAAACAGGGGGTCATCAAAAGGTTCGATTTCCCACTTTTAGCGGATATACGGACATCACCACGTGATAGAGCACAAAAAGTAGTCCTAGAAACAATGTTCCAATATATAGGGTCCTCGTTTCCATTTTGAGCACTGAGCGTTTGAAAAAAAGTTGAGTCGAAAAATCAATAATGGGCGGGGCCTATGAAAAAGTTTTGTACTACAAAAGTTTCTAACTTTTAATTTCATGAAGACTCAAAAAAAGAATGACCCAAAAGGACCAGTAGGAGCTGAGATCTGAAAAATCGACCAAAACTTTGGACCCCCCGTACTGGGCGGTAGATCAAATTCAGGTACCGTAACCCGGACCAAAAGTCTTAGAATTTTGAGTACTATCATATGTGATAGTTAGTTTGGTGGAATTCCGCAAAACGTCTCCGAGACCTAACGCCAAATGAGCGCAGGCTGCGCCTGCGCCTGAGCCTAAGCCTAACCCGGTGAAAAGCTTGGGACTGGGGACAGTCACAAAAAGGTGTATTTAGGATCTCCGAAAGGTTTTGAAAGTTAGAAAAGAAGCGAATCTCAAAAAGCCTGAGTGTGAGAAAAGTAGTGAATCTCAAGATAGTGTGAAGTTTGTGAATTGAAAGTTAGAAAAGTAGTGAATCTTCAGATAGCGTGAAGTTTGTGAATTGAAAGTTAGAAAAGCAGGAAATCTCTGAATTTTTCGCCCTCACGGATCCTAAATCTTGCGTGTCGGGGCTCGGAGAGTGTTGTGCAAAGTTATGTGTTCTCCTGTTTCAAAAAACGACATTTTTCGATGGTATTTGGTATTAAAATGAAGAGGAGACGATTTCTAACATTTTGACATACAATTTGTCTATAAATTATTGCTAAATATTCTGGAAAATCGCATGAAACAGCAAAAATCACGATTTTTGCAAAACTCAGAGTATCTCTTCAAACTATGTGTTCTCCTGTCTCAAAAAACGACATTTTTCGATGGTATTAGGTATTAAAATGAAGAAGAGACGATTTCAAACATTTTGACATACAATTTGTCCATAAATTGTCGATGAATATTATGGAAAATCGCATGAAACAGCACAACTGACGATTTCGGCAAAACTAACAATATCTCTTTAAACTATGTGTTCCCCTGTCTCAAAAAACTACATTTTTCGATGGTATTTGGTACTAAAATGAAGAGGAGACGATTTCTAACATTTTGACATACAATTTGTCTATAATTTGTCGATGAATATTCTGGAAAATCGCATGAAACAGCAAAAATGACAATTTTTGCAAAACTCAGAGTATCTCTTCAAACTATGTGTTCTCCTGTCTCAAAAAACGACATTTTTCGATGGTATTTGGTATTAAAATGAAAAGGAGACGATTTCTAACATTTTGACATACTATTTGTCTATAAGTTATCGCTGAATATTCTGGAAAATCGCATGAAACAGCAAAAGTGACAATTTTTGCCTAATGAAGTCGTAGCTCATGCTGTTCTGATAATAACTACTCGCCCCGACACGCAAGATTTAGGATCCGTGAGGGCGAAAAATTCAGAGATTTCCTGCTTTTCTAACTTTCAATTCACAAACTTCACGCTATCTGAAGATTCACTACTTTTCTAACTTTCAATTCACAAACTTCACACTATCTTGAGATTCACTACTTTTCTCACACTCAGGCTTTTTGAGATTCGCTTCTTTTCTAACTTTCAAAACCTTTCGGAGATCCTAAATACACCTTTTTGTGACTGTCCCCAGTCCCAAGCTTTTCACCGGGTTCTATTCTTTTCTAGACACCCTGGGTGTCTGTGTCTACTGTAACTACTCGTCGAACTTGGTCTATTTCCAAATTCTCGGTTCTCACTATATCACAATCTGCGACACCTTTATTTGGGAAATTAAACGAGTATCACTCTAGAATGTTTCCCATCGGAACATTCATGTCGCTACGAACGTAAACGACTCCATGGAGTTTCTTCATCCTTCTCTCCCGATCGTATGCTTCTGGATCGAAGTTGAGAAATGAAAGAAAGTTCAATTCGCCACCATCCTCTTCCACAAAACCAACTTAAATCATAACTTGTGTCCACCAAATTTCATTACAACCTAACCGAGAGCATTGTAGGAGACAGAATGTTGTTGAACTATGATTTGATTGCTTGCAATAATGCAGATGTCAGTCAAAACTTCTGGCCTTCGATTAATCATCACCACAATTCGAGAAGTAGTATGGTGGACCGTAATGTACCCCACATCGCCACAGGAACATTCATATGAATCCGATTCCGTGCACATGTCATCAATCTTCCGTTGCATAGATTCACCGTTAGAAGGAAACTCCATACTTAAATGGGCTACAAAGATACCCCCGGTTGAGTGGTACTCGCACGAGGCTTCTTGACAAACTGCGTCAGTTTGCCTCCAGATTCTGGACAACGTTGTCACTTCGAAGGGAAGAATCTGTAATTTGTTAGAAAGTACTCTCCACACCCGATTCATGTGTCTCTCAGTTCCCACCGTCCACAGTAGTGGGAAAATGTCTTCAAACTTATCCTCGTTTCGAAGAGAATCTGATTTTCTGGTAATTTGTTCCGAAGCGTCGTGAGCCAATTGAACTCCAAACAACAACTGATAAACTGCCATAATGGCATTAGCGATGGATTTGACAAACATTATTCTGATGAATTTAGTGAGAAATGTTTCTATTGATTTTTTCGCTAACAATCAAAGCTTCTGTTCAGTTCATTATTTATTCGTGTCTTACAAAGATTTTTCAGTCCTAGAAAAAAACATGTGGACTTCAAAAAACTCATTTCCAATTACATATGAACTACGAGACTACCGCGTCCCCCCACTTCCTCAAGTGCGGTCTTTGCCAAAAAAAGATAGTATGGCGCTGCCTGGATCACCCGGGTCGTTCCGCGCATAACCTCAAGCAACACTTCCGGGTGGCCCACCACATCATTCATGGAGACGTAAGGTTCGCCAGTTTTCAGGAGTACTTTTCTCATGTTTCCAGATTTCGATTGATGGGGTTACGATGACCTGGCGGAAGAGAAGATCATTTAAGCAATCGGCAATTGAAGAAGAAGAAGAAGAAGGAGGAGGACAAGAAGAAGACGAAGAAGGAGAAGAGGAAGAAGAAGAAGACGAAGAAGGAGAAGAGGAAGAAGAACAAGTCACTGAACGTTCCGTCAAGAAGGAATCGGATACGTCGGCAGCAGAACCTGCAACAACTTCTCGTCAACCGGATGAGGCAGGAGGATCCTCTTCATCCAATTCATCCCCCGCTCCTGTTTCTCCAGACTCCTTTGACAGTTTCTGTGCTAACTAAGTGTCTCTAATAAAAACTTTATTTAAACTTTGTGAAAAAAACAGGGACTCCCGACTATTGTCTTAATTCCACGAGGCTGCAAACTTTTTCGGAAATTCAGATTTCTCACGTAACCTTCGAAATATTCCGCGGACCACTAGACACCCCAATAAGTGTTATGTGGTTTCAGTGATGACGTGTCTTTTCAGTTAAACTTCTCTGGCATATAAGTTTTTTCCTCCACAGACAATGGACCATCACTGATGAAATTTCAACAGACGGGTTTTGCTCAGTTAGCTGAATAATATTTTCCCATTTTTCAGGTTAACTATGCTGATTAAAGGCTTTCTAATATTGCCTCAGGTAAAATGCTGTTTCATAATTGAACTTTTCGTTTGAAGCTTTCATATGTTATATATACTTTGTCTGTTTCTCATCCCCCTCCACTTTTGTATTTCCTGAAATTTCTAAATTTCCATTTCAATAGGAGTTCAACGCTAATTGAGTTCAATAGGAACCTCTTCTTTTTTTGACCGTATCTCGGAACACACTCTTCTCGACTTTCTCAAACACGAACACTTTTTGTTTGCCAGGCTCTGTAACAGTTTACATTTTCGAATTTCCTATCTCAAATTGCCTTTCTAACCCATCATCATCTCGTCCACTTCTTCTACTTTATCGTCGTCAAATTTCCTCCATACATTCTCACACCTAATATAGCTATGCCAATGTCCCGTCCAAACATCATCGTCCAGCTCACAAATTCTGTCATACTTAACATTCTTGGCGTACGGATTGTCATACTCCATTGTTGCTTTAACTCGCCAAAAATGCTCAGCCACCTCCACTTCACCACTTCCAAATAGGTCCTCAATTTTTGCATCCGAAGTTGGTGTCATAACGAACAAGTATCTCATCTCCTCCGGGACATCGTATTCATAAAAACTCATTCCGGATTCGCCACACTTTCCACAAACTTCTTCTTGCTCTTTCCCAAATATTTCATCCATCATTTCCTGGAGACGACTACAACCGCTCAGATCTCCTCCGTACTCGTAAACGCTATAGGAGTCAACCTCCACCCTGTTACCTTCACATAGACAACCACCACTTCTCTTCCTTTTCATCGTTATGATCTCTTGCCACTTTTTCTTTCTGTCTCGCTGAAACAAGTAGTGTAATGCATCTGCCACGTCTTGATGGCCATCGTGAAAACTTAAAGGCATGAGATATCTCAAATCATGTACTTCGGATCTGTAATGATAGTCACGATTCAGAATCTCAACTCTGTAACTGCCTACTTTTGTTGGTGAAAAAGTTGAACCATCTCAAAAAGAATAGCATCCTCACACTCTTCCTCTTCAATCGCCTTTCTCAACTCGATCAACTCATTCACGACATTGATAATAGATATTAGCCAACAGTCATCAAAAACGTTTTGTAGTCCTAGGCCTCTTGTCACCTCTTCAACATTTTCAGATTGAGGTTCTCGATGATTCGATGAATTCTGTGGTGGATGTGATGCGGATCCAGTAACTACTAGCATATCAACATTAGGCGACGAACTGTGAAAATCTGATATTCTTTCCTGGGTTGATTTTCTTTTTTTAGTTTTCGGAAGCGGTAATTCAAACTGATCCATATGGATAGTTGCGCGGAGTCGGTTATACTCAATCAGCCCATCTATAGAGCACTTGATCTTGCTGGAGTCGTAATTCAACAGATGAACCCCTTTAAGGTTCTTACATCTGCTGAAAGCGACAAATGATTGTCCGGAAGCAAACATCTGAGTCATTGAGATCATCACATTCTTAAGTGTGAGACCTTGACATTTGTGCACCGAAGCAGCAAATGAAACACTTATCGGGAACTGCGTTCGCGATATGCTGGTTCTGCCGGGTCCATCGTAGGTAACGGTGACTTTACAGATGAGTCTTTCTTTCTCGTCGCCATCAAATAGTATGCATAGACCATTCGGTTCATCCTTTGCATCGTACTTAATAGATCTCAAATATCCTCTAGCACCATTCACTAAACCACTCGTGACATCAATGTTTCTCAATAGCATCACTCTCGCCCCTTTTGCAATCGTCAGTGACTTTGGCAATCCTCCATGTTCACGAGTCTCTGCTCCAGGAGCCTTCTTCATCTTTTGATTTTTGGTACTTCCTGCGTTGATTTTGATTCCAGCTTGATTTGTTTCGACTGCGTATTGAAATTCTTTCCTTTGATGAGGTCTTCGAATTACATCATTTCTCGCTGAGTGCGGCTGAAACCCAATATTATTATGCCTCAATATGCTCCACTCCTCCTTCACATTATCATGTGTTTTCAAACTCCCCACCTTAAACGATTTCATGTCTGTTTCTACTGCGGCAATAGTCACTGTCTCTAACTTCATGGCCTCTACAACTAAGTTGTTGAACTTCGCAACTTCCTCGTTTGTTGGCAAAAGAGCCATCGCACAGTTATCCTAAATTCATATCGTTCTGAAATTCATAATTTTCGAGATACCTTTTCCAGCAACTCAATGTAATACTCAGCCACAGCTTGTTCGTTTTTGTTGTTTGGAATGACTCTGGATGCCAAAATAGCATGATCTTCTGGAGTCATAGAGTCCGTACGCATCCGACTCATAATTTCTGCGAATTCCAAATCTTCCTAAACATTTATACTGTGTGCCCATCTTCCAATTTTCCTTACCCTTTGTCTCATATTCTGCGTTAGCTCTCTATATTGGAAGTCTCTCCAAACAGTCCATCCGCAGGATATTCCTGAGAACAATTCCTGCACAGTCTTCGATGTCATAGGCACAAAGACAGGTTGCGCATTTACTGGTGCTAATTGCATGAGATCTCCAAATACGCAAATGTTGATTCCTCCAAATGGAGCGTTAACCCCCTTAATTTCGATGAGACGTCGGCTAATCTAGAATACTGAGTTGCTGATCACAGGATCACTATATGATTGCCATTTATAGACTTATGATTTACCTTTTCAATCATCACATTTGAACACATAGAAATCTCATCAACAACCAGAAGAGCCACCTTTTTGAACAAACAGCGAAGGAATTCCAATTTCTGAGGAGAGAGCTTAGCAAATGAACGATTTTTCCCTTTTTGAACTTCAATTAACAGAAGCTTGTGTAGTGTTAGTCCAGAAATTCCAAGAGCAGCAATTCCAGTTGGAGCGGAAAGCATCACTGAGGGAAGATCGGTAGAATTCTGAATTTTTTAACTTTTCTCATTAATAGTATGCTGAATTTTACGAAGAAGAGAGTGATGGCATCTGCTAGGCATTGTATTAAGTGTGTTTTCCCAGTTCCCGCAGTTCCACTTATAAACATTTTAAGCGCGTTACTTTGGATTCCTTTTTCCTGGTTTTCCAGGTGCCTCATCCACGTCTCAAATATTTCCTGTAAATTTCGAAGTTTAACATTCCATCCTAACACTACAGCAACCCTTTGTTCTGTGTTCAATTGTTCTACATTCTTCTCGTGACTAGCCTCATCAACTCTCCTCGATGACATCTTCATTACTTCGTCTTCATCAACTTCTAAATTAATCTCGAGCTCCTCCAACAATTTCGCATTTCTCTTCTTTTCGGCCGCACCCTCTGCGTATCTTTTAGCATTTATTTTGAGGCCCGATATATATTTCTCAATATCTTGGTACGCTGAAGGATGCATCACCTGGAAACTACATGTAAAGTTTGAAATTCCATACACTTCACACTTTGATTGTTTGGTAGTAGTGACTCCATTTCGCTTCGTAACTTTCATCTTCCGCCAACATTTCTTCTTCATCTCGCCACGGTACAAACATTAACACTAGTCTCCTGAAAAAGTCGTCCATTGCCCTACTGTCTCCTTCCGAAATTGTTGGCCAGTAGACTCGAGGAACTTTTCCTTTCTTCTTTCTGATAACCTTCTCTTTCATACCCACTATCTGAACAATCCTATGGATCATAGGTGGGATTTTGTGCAAACCTCGTAAGTTGCACCAACTGGAACATTTGGATGACAACAGAATGGAGAGAACTTGTCATTAACATGATATCTGGATTGGAAAGGAGAAGTTGTTTGTGTGTTGGTCTAAATGTAAGTGCTCAAACATTAACACGTTTCCTATTAACTATCACTACCTTCTCCTCAAAATCTCCAGTTTTCCGTGCACCGCTCGAGCGAACCACTTCGAATTGAATGAGAAAGTTGAACAAAGATACACTCTCCAACTCGACACTTCGTCTTCCATAATAGTCATCTATTACATTGCATTCTGTAACTCTTTCGTCTTCCTTGATCTTCTCAAACTTCACCAATTTCCGGTGTCGTTTGTGAGATTCGTTAGTGTTTATAAAAACGTGATCCGTGTCGAATCCGTAGAGATGGTGTCCGAGAAGTATGTCACATATTTCCGGAGTTCCTGCTTGTCTCTGTTGCATGAGATTTAAGGCGACTTTCCACTCTGACAGTTGCTCCTGAAATACCGCATATCACCATACCGGACTCCGTTGTGTCTTTTACTTGAATGTGTTCACTGTTCTCGAACAGTGTGATTTTAGTGTCCTTAGACGTTTCAGATTTCGTTGTGTATCCACAGATATAGCTCAGGACGGGTGACGCTTCACTGATAATGGCCTGCACATCTATATTACCTCCCCATCCAATCAACAACGCTCCATTATAGTCATTGATCATACATTCTTCTGGTTTTCTCGCTAAAGAGTACCTGAAATTTCCCAATTTCCAAACATTCATTTACAGATATACGACTCTTTCGAGCGAACTCCGGGAAGTTTTCGACGTTTCGAATCATCGTCCATGTAAACGAGTGTTGTTGGAGTGACTGGTCGGGGGAACTCAAACCGACAATACGATTTGAGTTCCTTTCCGACAGTATAATACCTACAAAAGTGATG
>LR544926.1:5026-19475 GCA_900536305.3 Caenorhabditis sp. 40 LS-2015 | reverse complement strand
AGCAATTTTTTCGGAGCTCATTTTGAACTTTTCGCACATGTTTTGAAAGTTTTTTCGAAAAGCAATAGATTCTCAAATTCCAGAATTTCGACTTTTCAGACGGATTTTGGAGGGTTTTTGATACAAAAGTTGAATCGGGGAGGTCATTTTGGAAGTTTTCATTGGGAAAATTGGATTTTCGAGAATCAAAATTTTGGCTTTTTAGTCGATTTTCAGTCGGTTTTGAGTCGGAATTTTCGGTTTTTGATCAAAAAATCGTTTTTTAGATACAAAATTGATCTCTGAATGTCGAAATTGTCGCTGGAAACTTTCAAATTTTGAGATTCAAAATCACGAAAATTTCAATTTCTCGGTATGAAAATTGAGTTTTTTTTCTTCAGTTTTCGATAAATTTTCAAGGGTTTTTAATTCTCAAAAAAAAACCTACTTTTCCCGGTTGGCACTGGACGCTCCGCCTCCTCCCTGGTGTGAGAAGTTGGGATTGACGAATCTCCGTTGGTCCGACGTGATTGTAGTCGTTGGTTGATCTACCGACAGACGGCGATCAAGCTTCGGGGTGGAAAATTTCTGGAGAATTTTCGGGACGTTTCGATCCTGTTTTCCTTCGGATTCGATGAAGTTTCGACGAGTGAGATGGATCTGAAAAATTGGGGAAATTTTAAGAAAACAAAGTGAACGAGAAGAGAGAAAACGGTGGAGAAAAGATAGACGGAAAGCGATATGAAAGTGAGAAAAAATTCGATTTTTCAACGGAAATCATTGGATCTTGACTGTTTTGTGTGAAAAATTAGACATATTTTACAATAGAAAATTTTTTCACTTCTGAGTCTGCGCCTTTAAACACTACAGTACGCTCGTCAAAACTTTTTCGGTCGTTTTTCGTGGGATTTTCAGCAGTTTGCGAGGATAAAAACGCTATGAATTGAATATTTTCATCAAAAACAGCAATTTTCAAATCGATTACTCATCAAAAACGGCAATGTCAGTCAAATTCAGCCATAAATTGCACAGAAACGCAAAATTAGCGAAATCGCGGCGAAACCGAACAAACTTATGGAGGCTCTGCGCCTTTGAAGTTTACTGTAGTTTTAGATTTCAGTTAGAAAAATGTAATTCTAGACCATTTGTTTCACTGGAAAGTGAATTCTAGGCTGAAAATTGGCTGGAAATATATTTTCTCCATCAAATTCCCAAAAATCAAGCCAAATTCCTCTCCCACAGTTTCAGACACAAAATTCCAAAAACTACCCGAAACTTCCCGAAAAAAACTCCAAAAACCCATAAAATCAAAAGAGTTCGTCGATAAAAATGGTCGAAATGCGAAAAAGCACTAAAAACTTGGAAAAAAAGGGGTGAGACAGATAATAAAACTAAAAGGGCGGCCTAGAGAAGGGGGGAGGTTGAACAACGATAAAAGGGACACCGCGGCGCTCCACCGATTTTTATGATCTATATGGGAAAATAATGATGAAGCACTCAAAAATGTATTAGGTGAGGGAAAAACTGAGAAAGGGCTTCAAAACATCATAGAAATTCTGCAAAAAAAATTTTTGGTCCTCCCACGAAAACAGTCCATGCGCCTTTAAATTGACCCCCCAAAGAATCCTTGTCCAACAAAAAAAAAAAGTGAACTTTCTCGTGAGAGTGTTTGCGCCGCGCCTTTCGGCGCCACGTTCCTCAAATACACTCTACACGCTCCAAAACCAATTACCCGCCTTTGGGACGGGAAGACGGCGAGAGAGTATTGGGAATGGAGAGAGTGGGCAGAGACAGAGAGACAGAGAGAATGGAACGAAGAACCCTCCATTGACTCGTTGTTGTGTTTTTTTTTTGAACGGGACCAACGTTCGTTGGAGCGCACTTGCTACAAGTGGTTGTGATGGGAGAGATGGGGGAATTGAGAGTAGAGATTAGGAGGGGTTCGGATGTTATCAATAGAGCAGAAATGACAGAGAGAGGAATGGACATTGATAGGGAAATTTTGAAAACAAAAAAGTTTTTGGAATTTTTTTCGAAAATTTCAAAGGTTTTTATTTTTAATGAGAAAACCTTGATAATAAATAGATTTAGAGACAAAAACATTATTTTCAAAAATTTTGAAAAACATTTTTTTTTTGAAAATTTTCAAAAAACTTTTTTCGAATTTTTTGATCCTAAATAATAATAACAATATAGAAAAAAAAGAGAAAGAGAAAGGATTAAAATTTTTTTATAGTTTATCTGGGAGAGGAAGAGAATGGGGGGAATGTTTATTTTAGTGATAAGGAGGAGATAGGGGAGAAGAAGAAAAGGGGTGGAACAATTTCAAAAGAAATTTTTTTAGCTAATAAATCTTTTCAGTATCCCTATGTACAGTAGCTTGGAGACACAGAGATCAGGAAAAAATGAGAAAAAAATTTTCGACAAAAAGAAGTTTTCTATTTTTTCCACCCAAAAATGTCTACTTATCCACACACACGCAATCCTACTGTTTGTTTCACTTCAAGTAAAAATGACAAAAAATGGTGAAAAACTCGAGAAAATGAAAGTGCTCCTTTTCCGGGGGAGTACCACCAGGGGGGAAAACGAAAGAAAGTGCCCATAAAAATTTCACTTCGGAGCAAACCACTAAAAATTTTTCTCAACACAGGAGTGATTTTATGGGCTCCGCGCATGGAGCCTTAGAGCCCTGAAATGGGGAAAAATGTTCTTCATTTTTTGTGGGGAAATTTTGGTTTCAAAAAAAGAGGTTCAAAAAGTTGTTACCCGGACGAAAAATAGATTTTTAGGAGGAAAAACTGAAAAATTGAAATTTAGAAAAACATTTCAAAAAGTGACTAAAATTGACTAATAAGGATCATGTGCAAGTCCGAAAACTAGATTTTGAAAATCACCACCAAAAAATTGAAAAATAAAAATTTTCAAATTTTTCTCAAAATTTTTTTTTTCAATTTTTCGGTTCAAAACTCCAGAAAAAAACGGGAAATGAAGAGAAGTCTCATCTCATCAAGAGCCAGATGTCACCATTTCTCAATTTCTGGGGGCTCAGGCAGAAAAAGAGAGCGAGTGGAGAAAAAGAAATAATGACTGCTATCTGGCCTGGTGGTGTGATGGATCTGTTGGAGGAGCAGGAGAGCACAAAAAGTAAATGTGTGTGTGTGGAGATGAAATGGATTACAATCGCTTTTATATTGCTCAAAGGGGTCCCCCCTTTGACACATTGGGCAATTGAGATATGTGGTAGTCCTGTGGATGTCAGGTGTTTTGGTTTTGACGGATGAATGATAAGATGAGCAATTAGTTGGATCTCTTGATCATCCGTGGTCTAGAAACCCAATAATTTGGGTTTCTAGGCCACCAACATTAAGAAAGCTGGGTCATCCAAAACAGGATAACTTGTCTCTCAGGGGGTGTGGTTTCGGATTCTGAGTAATTTTACTGACTAGCAGGTTTCGTTTAGATATACTTTGAGAATTTTCTCAAAATTGGCACACAGGTAGTTTTTGATTCGCTGAAAACAATGAGAGAAAAATTATCTGCCCGTAGGTGACTAGAAGCTCAAAATCTTATCTGAAAGTTTCAGTCATTTTTCAACGCATTTTCATCCCCTCGAACGCCTTTCAATCCCCCTTCTCCTCATTGCCCTCCGGCGCTATAGATTTCGATGACACCGTGGTGTAGGTGGGAAGAGAGGCGACTGGGAATGGTGACTCTCTGGTTCGATTCCGCCATTTTGAAACTTTTTTTGATTTCTTCTTTTCGTCGATTTTTTCCACCTACACACCTTGTAGAGCAAGGTTTGAGCATTTTCTACATTATATCGTCTTGAACACAACTGTTTTTCTCATGAAACTGAAAACGGACCTTTCGTAAAAAATTGTTTTCTCAAAAACTTAAAAGCTATCGTATTCAGTGTGTTTTCAAGACGATATAATGTAGAAAATGCTTAAACCTTGCTCTACAAGGTGTGACGATGGAAAAAAATGGACGGAAGAAGAAATCAAAAAAAGTTTCAAAAGTGCGGGGTCGAACTACAGAGTCACCATTCCCAGTCGCCTCTCTTCCCACCTACACCACGGTGTCATCGAAATCTATAGCGCCGGAGGGCAATGAGGAGAGGGGGATTGAAAGGCGTTCGAGGGGATGAAAATGCGTTGAAAAATGACTGAAACTTTCAGATAAGATTTTGAGCTTCTAGTCACCTACGGGCAGATAATTTTTCTCTCATTGTTTTCAGCGAATCAAAAACTACCTGTGTGCCAATTTTGAGAAAATTCTCAAAGTATATCTAAACGAAACCTGCTAGTGAGAAAGTTCAGCTAACCTAATTTTTAGGCAGAGTTATCGTTAAAATTTGTTTTTTTCGGAAATTTTTTTCACTACTCATTTGACTCCAATTATCATTCTGAAATGACGAATAATCTTCTTCAAAACTTCCTGACATCATTTTTAGAACTTCTCAAAGATGTTTTGAAAATTTTAAAAATGACGAAAAAAGTGGGCGGAGCCTAAGCGAAATTCTTCTAGAAGTCGTGAAAGTAACAAATGGAGCAAAACGAAAAAAATGGAGCCATTCGCTAATTACTAGGTAGAGATAGACATGTCTCGAAACGCACACAAACATCTGTGCTCATAATATATCAGGGCTCAANGATAGACATGTCTCGAAACGCACACAAACATCTGTGCTCATAATATATCAGGGCTCAATGTCGCGAACTGGGAGGTGCTAAAGATCCCCTCCAGTCACGACTTTTCATTCAATCATAAATTATTATCCTTTATTGCCATTAATTCCCTCAAACCATGTTATTTCGCCGTCTCCCGTTTCACCGATGCCGCCGCCCCGAATTCGAATCACCGCCGACATGTTAGATGTGCAGGTTGTCGTCGCTGCAGGACCCACTTCACCGCCGACCCGCCCCCCATTTTCGTATATTTATTCATTACTGTTTCCTTTTCCCACACATATTACTTTGTCCCAAATAATCTGTTATCTGTTAGCTGGATGTCGGCCGATGTAGGCGTCGGGCAGAAGGCATTATTGTGAAACAATAAATATCGGCGTCTATAACACAATCGTTGGGCCGTTGGCATGCTTGGCATGCAAAACACTCAACGAGCACCACAATTCTTTTTGGCGGGAAAAATTTTTTTGAAACTTTTTTTTTGTGATTTTCAGAATGGAATTCAGTAATAGAGTTTTGTGGTCTAGGAACTTTTTCATGGTCTAGATAATGGAATTTCTACGTCAAATTAAAAAAAATTTTGAAAACTCGAAAAAAATTTCAAAACATTCTCAATAGAGCGCATTTTGACTTTCTCAAGCGGAAATTTCGAAAATCTCCCAAGACGTCCCCCCAGTGTCATCGTGTTAAAACCATTTTTATGACCCCCCTCGGCCGGGGGTCATTAGGCTTCAAAGTAATGGGGTTGAGAGGAGAGAGATAGAGAGAGAAATGGGAAGAGAGACGCAGAGAACGCGAAGGGTCATCTATTTCAAATCAAACACTATTTTCGCGACGAATTCTAACGAGACGAGGGAAGGGGGCCCTCTGGTACATGACACGCCGTTAAAAAACAACACGAAAACCGATGAGAAGGCGATAAAATCTAGAGGAATCGCTTTTAAAGAAGAAGACCGCCGGTCGGAGAAATGGCGCGAAAATTTGGATGGTGATGATGTGGGAGAACTGAGGGAAGACGGTCTTTTTCGGTGGTGAGAAAATTTGTGGCCTATGGATTTCAAACTCTTCCAAAATGAGCCAAAACGGATGAGTTTGAGCCAAGTTACGCCCCTTTGAAGATTCCACTAGAGAGAGACAGAGAGACGCAGAGAAACGAGAGACTCGGCGGGAATTTCAAATACGTATATCTCGGCTCAAACTCAATCGTTTTGGCTCATTTTTTTGCCGTTTTAAAGCGCAAAACAAGCCAAATCCAACAGCATACAAGTTGAACTTTTATTGAAAAATTGAAAGAAATACATTTCCAATTTTCTGAAGACGAAACTTATTATGAAATTTGGCTTGTTGCATGCTCCAAAATGCTCCAATAATGAGCCAAAACGGTTGGGTTTCAACCAAGTTACGCGTCTTCGAAGTTTCCGCTAGACAGTGAGAGACGCAGAGAAACGAGATTTCTCTGCGTCTCTCACTCTCTAGCGGAAACTTCGAAGGCGCGTAACTTGGTTCAAATTTGACCGTTTTGGCTGATTCTTATACCATTTTGAAGCTCAAAACAAGTCAAATGTGTTTGTGTGAAAGTTGGAATCTACAGCAAAACTTAACAAAATTTAAAATTTTGAGAAATATCCCAAAAAAAGCAGTCGCGAGTAAAGGATGACGGTTTCTGGGAGAATTTCTGGAAGATCGGGATTGAAATTTTTCAGTTTCAAAGTTTTAAGGAGTTCTTAGAGAAACCAATATGGGCAAACCCACTGGCCAAGGACGAGAAAAAACCCACAAAAATTGTGGAAAAAATCTGGGCATGATTCTTCGTCTACCGTACTTCAAAGGGACACACTTAGAATTCAAGGGGAACATTGCAGAAATCGATTAGAGTCCTCTGAACAGGACAGTCCGCTAAACAGTCAACTCAACTAGTAAACAAAGGAGGATGGGTGGGTCCTTTCCCAGAGGGCACCCCCTGAGATCGTATCCGTTCCCCTCCAGTGGGATGTGTCGATTTACACTCAATTAGACATGCAGAGAGAGAGAGAGAGACGCAGAGAAAGAAGGATGCACCGGTCAAGTCCATCTGTACGTTTACGTGTTAGAGATTGGTCTCTGTGTGTGTGCATATGGAGTGGATTACCACCATCTTCCACACAGTCACAGTAGGGGGGTTAGCTGTGACTGTGTGTGAAGAGAGGGGGGACAAGATTTGACCTTCTCAGAAGGAAAGGAAAAACGTCTGTTGGTAGGGGTCAACTTTGGTCATCAGAATCGAAGGGGGAGGGGGAGGAGGGAAGGATTAAGACAATATAGAGGACTGTTGACGTGTTAGGAGGCATCTTGGATCTTGAGAGCCCGCGAAACTGATGACCTAGGTTTTCCGAGTGGTGGTCTAGAATTCCAAACCTCTATTTGAGCTGTATGACAGGAGGGGAACAACTTTGAATGATTTCGATTGAGCTTATTTTTAACGCAGGTCGTGGAAAGACTCCCAAGGAACAGCAATATTGTGCATTCACAGTGTGCTGGATTTAGAGAAATGTAATCGCGCTCCACCTAGCCACCCCTTCCGCCTTCAAATTTTCAAATTTTTTCTCGCTCTGGACGAAAATTTTTTCTGTTTTTTCGACACTAAACGGTTGTTAACCCTCCTATTGTCCTGACAGAATGTAGAAAACACGGAAAAAAAAGTTCGAAGGGTAGGAAAAAATTCGTTTTGCTCCCCAGCCTAAAAATCGTCTCAATGGAGCGCGTTTGCATTTCTTTAAATCCAGCACACTGTGTGCATTCTCAGATTCTGATTCAGAAGAAGGTAGAAATTTTTGAGTATTACCAATGGAAAACTAATTACAAGATTTGACTTGTTCTGTGCTTGAAAATGTGCTCAAAATTAGCCGAAACGGTCGAGTTTCAGCCGAGATGCGTGCGTTTGAAATTTCCGCCGAGACTCTCGTTTCTCTGCATCTGTCACTCTCTAACGGATATTTCAAAGGGGCGTAACTTCGCTCAAAATGAACCGATTCGGCTCATTTTATACCATTTTGAAGCTCGAAACAAGTCAAATCTGGCGGTGTAAAAATTCGAATCTATAGCTAAATTTGAAAAAATTCTTGATTCTGAGAAAAATCCCGAAAAAAAAACAGGCAGAAGATCGTAAGTCGAAAGGATGACGATTTCTGGGAGAAGATCGGGATTGAAACTTCAAACTTTTGCGGAAGTTTTCAAAAGAACAAAATAAGCAAAACCCACTGGCCAAGGGAGGAAGATGCCCAGAAAAAAAGCGGAAAATTTAAGACTTGATTCTTCAAAGTGTGGTATAATAGTTCCAACACACCTTTTGTGCCGAAATTCTTGGATTCTCTACTAGGGACTGAACTTTTGAAAGGTCTACCGTACTTCAAAGGGACATGTTTGAAGTTCAAGGGGGACACGACAGAAATCGATTAGTCTTCTGAACAGGACAGTCCGTTAAACAGTCAACTCAACTAGTCAACAAAACAATGAGACCTTTCCCAAAGAAGACACACCCTTCCCCTCTTGTGGGATGAACCGGTAAAAGTGAACAACGGCGGGATATTCAAAACCCCAAAAAAAACTCTAGTAGAATGAGATGGGGGAGGGTCGTAAATGTGTTTGGAGTTGTTGGGGGGAGTCTTAAGAGAATGAAGAGAAGGAGAAGGGGGGAACAACCTTAGAGGAGGGGGAGGAGGTAAAAGAGGTGTCGTAAATTGTGAGAAAAATGACAGCCGACAGCAGACAAGAGGGGGGTGGTTAACCACCTCTCCGGTCATTGATATGGGGGCCGCGCGCGGGAAAAGTACAAAGGAAATGAGAGAGACGAATCACAGAAAAATATTGATGGTTCGTGGTACACACCGGAAGTTAATAAAACATAGAAGAGAGTGACGGTGGCCGAGGTTTTCCAGATGGTGGCCTAGAATACTCCAGAAACTCTATTAGATGCTCGGTAAGCTTTTGAGACTGAGAAAGTTAGGCCGTACGATGGAAGTTAGGCCATCAAAGAAGAAAATTCCTCGAAAACTCAAAAAAATTGTGGTCAACTTTTTTTCTGGTGAAAAGAAAACTTGCGAGCGTTTGAAGATAAGGGCGAAATGTGTCCTTATCAGTTGGAGGAATGAAGATGAAAATGTTGCGAAAAGTTTATCTGAAGCAAATGTGCTCCATTGAAAATTCTCGAAACAAAAGTTTGAATAGTTGTAACTAATAAGAGTTTGGTAAAAAATGAAAATTTTTTTCCAAAAATTCGAAAAATTTCACGGGTGTCCAGGTATAACCCATCAGATTTGGCTGGGTTTACTAATTGGAATGTACAAAAAACGAGCTCAAACAGTGAAATTTGAGCCAAGTTACGCCCATTTGAAGTTTCGCCTAGAGAGTGAGAGACGCAGAGAAACGAGAGTGTCTAATGAAAACTTCAAAGGCGCATAACTTGGCTCAAACTTTACCGTTTGAGCTCATTTTTTTAAACATTTGAAGATGACAATGAGCTTAATATCTTGCTTAAAAATCAAGAATTTCCAAAAAAAAGTTTCAAATTTCTAAACTTTGTTCTCTAGCCTTGTAGTCCCTCCCACTTTTCACACCTTCTCTTCTCCATTTCTTATCTAATCTATCAAATATCTTCTCTCGTTTTTCCTCCCATTTCCTGCTGTCCCAAATCATCATCATCATCATCATCAAAGACAGCTGTCGCCACATACATGAGAAGAAAAAAAGTGTCAATTTATGAGATGGTCTCTTTTCTGCCTTCCCGTGTCGTTAAGGTGTCCCATAAAAGTGCCTCTTTAAAATGATGTAGAAAAACGACAAAGAGAAGAAGGCCAATTCGAAAAGCCAATAAGCCGCGCCGCTTCACAGGAGGAGAGGGACCGAAACTCGTTGAATGTGTCACTTTAAGTACCTGGATTATGGAGAGAAATAATGGGGGGATACCTATTGGTGTAAGCTAGTCGAAAGTTTGATCTTCATTGGACCTGGGACAGCCGAAAAAATTAGCGAAAACGGCTGAGTTTGACCCAAGTTACGGCTCCGCAAAGTTTTAGTGAGAGACGCAGATAATTCTCGTTTCTCTGCGTCTCTCTAGCTGAAACTTTGAAGGGGAGTAACTTCGCTTAAAATCGTCTGTTTGAGCTCATTTTTAGAGCATTCAAATGTGCATACAAAATGAAATGTGATGGTATAAAGTCAGACAGAAAAATCAGAGAAAATAGTCGTGATAAAAATTCTCAAAACTTCAAAAATTGATACAAACTGTTGACCACTAGATTAGGCTTGTTTCGACCTTTTGAATGATCAAAAAATAAGTCAAAACGGTTAAGTTTGAGCCGAGATATGCGCTCTTGAAATTTCAGCCGACACTCTCGTTTCTCTGCGTCTCTCACTCTCTAACGGAAATTTCAAAGGGGCGTAACTTTGCTCAAAATGAACCGATTGAGCTCATTTTTTGAGCATTTTGAAGGAAAACACTTGAACAACAAGGTGATAGTAACGATTTCAAAATTGTGAGAAAATTCAGAAAAATCTGAAAATTTGAAAAAAAAATTCTCGAAAACTCAAGGTCGGACGTTTTCTTCTCTCAAAATTAAGCAAAACAAAAAAGAAAATTCCAAACAGATCGATGTCTAGTTAATTTGAGCCATCATTTTGGAGAAGAGTGTTTCGAAAGTTTTCGAAAAACTGGTTCAGAGAAACTCAAGCCCCAAAAAAGACTACTAGACTCAAATAAAGCCTAAAATCTGTTATTGTAGAGAACGTTCGCCCAAACCACAAAGGTGTCTTGAAGAGAGGTTTCACGGACCTCCGAGAGTCTCAGAAACGTGAAGAAGACAGCCCATTGGGAGGGGGTGGTGAAAAAAAAACAACAACGGGTGGCGGCGGGAAACCGAATTCGAAAACAAAGAAGACGCCAGAAGGAGGAGAAGGGAGGGGGGAAATTGGATGACAACTAATACAACGGAAGGAACGAAAAATGGAAGAAGAAGAAGAAAGGGGGGGAAGGAGAAGAATAAGACAGCACGGGGTGTATATGTATGTGTTCTTCACGCTTGGTTACAGCTAATGAATATTTACTATATTTACCCCTTCTTTTTTGTCTTCTTCACTAAAGGCACTCCTTCAAGGGGGCGGGGCTTAGGCTATAAACGGTAATTAGTTAAGATTAGCCATGGAGCGTATTTGAAAAACAGCAAATGAATGATGCAGGGGAAAAGCTGATTTTTCTTATAATTTGAAACAAGAATCAAAAATTTTCTCTCAGTTTCAAAATTCAGACTCCGCCCCCTTTTTGAAACTCATATTAGGACGCCCCACCTTTACTCATTCCAAAGTCTCTCACAGAAGAAATTTCTCCGTCCAAAAAAGTGACGCACAAAGAGAATTGGTACAAAGACTACTACTACTACTATTTGCCGGAGCATACAAAATTTTTGTACACTTTTTGTTGCCGAAAAATTGTGCGAGATAGAAAATTTCGTACTTGTACGCGATTTGCAACTACAAGATTTTCGGAGTTTAGTCATCACCACACGAAAACTGATTGAAATAGACTCAAAACGATTTGTGCAAGTTTGCTCTATTGAGAAAAAGAAAGCAAAAAAAATTTGAGGGGGGTCGGGGTCGAACCCACGACAATAATTTTGATGGGCAAAACTGTTAGCCATTACGCCATTAGAACCAGTGCGAGGGAATGGGCGGAGGGCAGTGATAAAAGAGGGGGAGGAGGCGCTGGTTGGCGCGGCGGCCACTGAAAGAGAGGCATTTTGTATTTCACGAGGACAAGTCGAGTTGAGGAATTTGAATTTTTCAAGTGGATTTTGATGAATTTCAGGGTTAGAAACTGTATTTCGATCAGAAAACATGAAATTTCGCAGCTTTCTCACTATAAGAATGCATGTTCTCTGCAGTTGTAACGATTTGAGAAGATAGATTTTCGCAAGTAAGAACGAACAGAGAAAAAAAACTTTCTTTTTTTTGCATCGTACACCGTCTTTCTCTCTTTTTTTCTCCCGAAATGACCTTTCCTTCCGCGGACATGCGCAATACTTCTCAACTTCAGTCAGCGACGATGGTTGAAACGAACAAGACGGAATGGGCGCAGAAAAAAAGTTGACGATGACGATGTGAATGGAATCGGATAGGGGAGAATTCTAACGATGATCGTCATGTTTTACACTTGGGAATGTATACCGATACTAAGAGGGAGAATTTGAAAAAAAGAAAGGGAATTTTGACTTTTTCGTTAAAACTCGAATTCCCACCTAAATTTGAACACTGCAATGAATGAAATCTATTAACTTGGAACTTGGATTCCTGAAAACTCAAGAAAATTTCTGAAAAATTCTGATTCCCAAACTCGACTTCTTCTCGAGTAGTGCAAACTCCTCCCTTTCAGCAATCACCAAGCGCGCGCCTCCCCCTCTTTTATCACTCTCTTCTGCGCTCTCGTTTCTGTGGTGGCTCTGGCGCAGTGGTTAGCAGTTTTGCCCTTCATCAAAATGGTCGCGGGTTCGACCCCTACTCCCGCGAAATCTTTTTTGCTTTCTTTTTACAAACTTTTACTGGCCTAACTTTTTCCTCTCGGATTTTTCTAGGCCATCGGGTTGAAAAAAGCCAAAAAGCAATTAGGAAGAGGTGCCATCTAATCTGTTGACTAATTCGCATCAATTAGTCAATCCTTCTTTCGAAATTTGGTTAGGAAAATGGCGCGAAACTTGATTTTTTTTTGAGACGGACTTTCTCAAGTTTTCAGTGATTTGAATTTCCAGAATTGGAAATTCAAAAAAATTTCAAAACTTTGAAACTTTCCACTATAAATAGTTTTTAAGATGGTGATGGTTGGTGGACTTGACTCTTGGCTGGAGATCGAAAAAACGGGAGAAAAATTTTTAATTGAATTTTCGGTCGAGGGAAATTGGAAAATTGAAAAATGGGAGGATAGTGAGAAAAGTGGAATTGAAGAATTTTTACAAGAACATTTTTTCGAAAAATCTTCTCCCATGAAAACTGAAGGATCTTGAAGACTTGCGAATGAAGTGGAATCTGGAAAATTTTAGAATTAAAAATCGAGAAATTTCAAAAAATATCAAATTCAGAAGAAAACATTGGGGAAAAGTACAAACGAACTAAGAGATTATATGCTGAATTCGTATATCAAGTCTATAATTTTCAGATTGCTCATTTGAAAAATGTAGAACTTTTAAAACTTCCCATAAAACTTGAAAAAAAGTGCATCTAGATTTCAACAAAAGGTCAAAGTTTGAAAAAAGACCGATTTTTTCAATGAAAAATGACGAAAATCGGATTTAAACTGAATTCAGCAAATGTGCTCTATCGAGAAAAAGAAAGCAAAAAAGTTTTGGCGGGAGTTGGGGTCGAACCCGCAACCACTCTGATGGTGGGCAAAACTGTTGGCCAATACGTCATGCCTACCACTGCGGAGGTAGGCGCGGTGGGCAGTGATAACGAAGTGGGAAGAGCACGCGCTGTGGTCGCTGGAAGAGTGAAAATTTGTAGTCCTCGTGGACAAGTTGGGTGAGGAAATTTGAAATTTTCAAAAGTTTTCCGGTGATTTTTCGGTATTAACGTAGTTTTTGATACAGTTAAAAACGAACTGGTGTGATTTGAATCGGAAAATTTGAATTTCGGAGTGAAATTCGAAAAAGTGAGGGTCTATTTCTCTGAGAAATGCGGTTAAAACCATCCGGGCGGGCTGGCGGCGGCGAGACTATGGGGGGGTAAAACTCTCAAAAGAGGGGTCAAAGTAGGAGGGGGGAAAACTAACTGTGAGAAGAATAGGGGACGGAAGGAAAACATTCGTCGGTGTGGCGGGAGGGAGAGAAAAAAAAACGAAGTGGAGAACGAACGACGATAATCGGAGGGAGAGAGAGAGAGAGAGTCGTTCCTCTCTATCTCCCTCGAGGAACGACTCTGCTTCTCTGCGTCTCTCCAAAAAAAATCTCTCTCTCTCAAAAAAGAATGGTGTGACTATTTGAGAGGGGACGATCTGCTGCGCAAGCTTCTCTGGAGAGAGAGAGAGAGAGAGAGAGAGAGAGAGAGAGAGAGAGAGAGAGAGAGAGAGAGAGAGAAAAGAGGAGGGCATGGTCGATTGGGTACTAAATGGGCTCTGAAGAGGATAGAGAGACATATGCCCTCCCCCCATCCTTCCGGTAAGTGTTTATTGTCAAGGAGACTGCTTTATTAGGCGGGAGGTATGAAGTGAGACTGGTAGATCAGAAACAAAGCGGGTAGGTCGAAAATGGGTAGTAAATACTAAGCTGGTAGATCAAAAAAAAAAACCAACATTTTCAAAAAAAAAATTCCAAAAAAAAAATTTTTTTTTCGTCACCCCTTATCTCAGCAACTAGGGAACCGTTTTTAATGATTTTAGCACCATTTTAAAGGAAATGTCTTTCTGAAGGATACTGTAGCACTTTGAAATCCAACAGTTACCCCTCCATCCAAAAATTTCGGTCGAAATCCATCCACTGATTCTTGAGTAGATCAAAAAATCCGACTCTTCGACGTTTCCTATCCCAGCAACCAGTAGATCAATTCTGATGAAAATTGTACCATTTGGAAGGGAAATTTCTTGCCGATTCGTTTTTACCGCCTATTCTCAACGTCCCTGAGACTACAAGATGGATCGGTTCATTCTCAGCGGGACATCCGTTAGACACCCCCTTGGTCCTTTTTCTCTCTCGCTCAAACATCTGGATGACATAGAGATTATCTGCATGTAATGTTCATAGGCACCCCCTTGAGAGGGGGGGGGGGGG
>LR544921.1:22501-63333 GCA_900536305.3 Caenorhabditis sp. 40 LS-2015 | reverse complement strand
CTCAATTTTGTCACCTTCCATTTTTCGGAACTTGCAAAAATCTCGAGGAGGTGCCTTGAACCACGGTGATATTCGATTGCCCATAACTCGGTCAATTTTTGAGCCACTGCAAATCTAAGCACAGATTTGGAATCCTCAGGCCAAACTACGTCTAGTGAGATTGTTTTCTACCAAAAAACATGGATAGAAAAAATTGAGCCGTTTTCACTGAAGAGGGGTTGGCTCGAAAACCTATTTTCACGATTTTCGCGAGATTTTCAAAATTGACTATCTTTTTTTATTTGCTTAATTGGATTCAAATAGGCTCATCTTCATTCACACGGTGGGATTTTTGTGAGCACGCTCATTTTTTTAATCAACCATTTTTCGGAACTTGCAAAAATCTCGAGGAGGTGCCTTGAACCACGGTGATATTCGATTGCCCATAACTCGGTCAATTTTTGAGCTACTGCAAATCTGAGCACAGATTTGGAATCCTCAGGCCAAACTACGTCTAGTGAAATTGTTTTCTACCGCAGAACATGGATAGAAAAAATTGAGCCGTTTTCACTGAAGAGGGGTTGGCTCGAAAACCTATTTTCACGATTTTCGCGAGATTTTCAAAATTGACTATCTTTTTTTATTTGCTTAATTGGATTCAAATAAGCTCATCTTCATTCACACGGTGGGATTTTTGTGAGCACGCTCATTTTTTTAATCAACCATTTTTCGGAACTTGCAAAAATCTCGAGGAGGTGCATTGAACCACGGTGATATTCGATTGCCCATAACTCGGTCGATTTCCAAGCTAAAATATATATGAGTATAAATATACATTAGCTGCGCTTCTCATATTGCTTAGCCTTTTCCAAGTTGGTTTTTTTAAGTTCGGCTAAGCCTCGTAGATTGAGTTTTTCTTGTTTTACTAGAACTGTACTTTTCTGTCTTCCGGAGTCTGCTCTGAAAATGAACTTTCACAAACTTTGGTCATTTTAGACGTATTCAGCAAGGTTTCAGGATGCACACCGGAAATGTTCTAGAATTGGACATGGACTACATAGTGAACATAGTCTATTCAAGCAAAACCCTTCCTCTGTGTTGTACTTTTCTGTCTTCAGAAGTCTGGTCCAAAAAAATCCATCGAGAATTTGGAATCTGAACTTGAGAACGTTCGAGAGAAGAGGGAGATTTTGGGAGAAGTCAAGAAGCGAATGATGAGCAAATTGGGAGATTTGGAAAAGGGGAGAAATTTTAAATTTTGAAAAAAAATTTTTTTTTTGAAAATTTCAAACATTTTAGAATCTCCTCACATGGCAACAACGTCATCTGGAAAACGCGCTCCGCAAATTCCAAATCCCCGCGAAAACCTTCGTCCACAATTGTGTCGAACCGTCAAAGAAATCGATGCCGCCGATTGATTTCGCATACGCGCGAAGTGGTGGGAGTTGACAGAGGTCAGACGCAGGAGATAACAGAAAAATCGAAAATTCGAATTTTGCAGACCGTTGGAAATCTTCAGTCGGAAATCGATCAGATCTTCACCATCTGACTCCACGCCGATGCTTCTCGAAAGACCGAATAACACGATTCGATCCGGAATCTTTTTGATGGAGAAGGCGTCGCAGTGAAGGCTGAGAAGAAGGCTGAGACGGAGACAGATGAGAAGAGAGTAGGTCCGGTTTGAAACCCGGAAAATCCCCCGTGTATAATCCAGTTTTCCAGGCTCAAATCCACAACTGGAATCGGAAGCTCAAACAGATGCTCCACGAGATTGTCGATGACTCGTCAACGACTTCATAAGTTTTGAACTAATCTTCCTGAATTTGTTTACTGAAAATTCGATAGTAAATTTTGATTATCCGCTTTACCCACAATTTCCCTATGTTATCTATCAATTTTCGACGATTCGTCGCAGCTGAAAGTAGCACAAAATCCAAGAGAAAATGTTGAGAATTTTGTTCGAGTTCAAGATGTGTGAAAGCTGGGTGAAATTCGAAAACTTTGAGTTGGCATTAGTTAACTGGACATCTTTATTTTTATAAACCGAAGAAAAAATACAAGAAATTCGAGTATCACTTATCGTCCTCCTATTTGAGGCGTCTTTCGAGATTCCATCCCAGCGAGTTGACCTCGCGGTTAGCTGGAAAAAGGGAATTCGAATGTTTCAAAACTTGGAGAAACTCACGGAGCATCGTGGCTCTCTCAATATCTCCGCTGAAGTAGTTCCAGATCGCATTGACCGGCATAGCTCGCTCGTCCATAAGCTTCTGGATGGCCGACAAGTAACTGTAATTTTGAAGTTTGAAATTTCCGAGATGATAAGTCTTGGGGAATCTCGACACAAGCATAATTCTATAACTCACATCAACTCGAGAGCGGGCTTCCCGCTGAGAATAAAATCAAAGCAGAACTCTCTAAACTCGTTGGACATCCGTTTTCTGTACTTCAGCTTCAGCAAATGTGAGCGGAGAAGACTGGCGACGAAGTTGACACAGACGTTCCGGATTGCCGGGGTCGTGACCGATGCCAACTGGAGCGCCAACTTCATGGAGAACTCTGGGTCACGTCCGTAGGCGGTGAAGCGTTCGACGAAGTATCTGAAAATCATTTAGGAATTTCCAGATTCTGAAAAAAAAATCAAAACTCACTGAGTTGCAAACTCCATCAACTCGACCAGCTCCAGGTTCTCACAAACAGTGGTCTTGAACAGCTGAATCCATTGCCCTTCCTGAACGCCTCCTCTCGACTTCTGAAAAATGAGATTCAGCGATTTCAAAAGAGTGCTTGCATCGAGAAAGTTCCAGATTTTGAGTGTCTAAACTCACCTGAAGAATTTCCGACCAGTTCCAGTGTCTTCTGGTATACTCTTCGAAAGTTTGGACTCTTGAAGAGTCCAAGAAGTTGATCAGCCATTTTCCATTGATCGACACGACCTGATCGAGGGACGAGAAGTAGACGTCGACATTGTTCGCCTTGAGGCTCTTTCTGTGGTTCAGCCGCCAATGACGGCTCAGAACAGATGTCATCGTTTGTCCCCGTTGAAGAATCCGACCACACCGCTGACCTCTGCGGGAACACGACGGGTGTATGCACGACCACTCGCCGTGGGCCACAGCAATCGGCATGACCTGAGAAATATCGAGTTTCGGAAACATAATACTTTCTTATATGTCAATTTGGTATTTGATTTGTTATACTAAGTCGCGATTGTGGTGCAGGCGGTAAACACAGCTTCTGGAGCTTGGTTCGGATGTTTTCCACAGTTTTTTTTTTCAATTTAAAAACACCAAATACACTGCCAAGATGTGCCAGAAATTACCATGTACCTCTAAACCGCATGAAACAAGCTTTCCCTGGTCTAGACATAAGATTTTCGAATTCAGGATTTAAATTCTTCCTTGATCACTAACAACTAAAACTTCCCAAGTCAAGTACGATAGCCGTTTCAGAATCACGAAAAACTACTCACAGCGAAGCCGTCTCGAAGCTTCAAAGCAGGGGATGGAAATTGGTGCAAGCGGAGCATGATGAGTCAGATGAGTTCAAATTGTGCCGGAAAACTTGAAAGTCTATATCAGAAAATAATAGTTTCTGAAGAGAAAATGAGAAACTCGACTCGATACGTGGCAAAATCGGAATTTCTCCCTTTTTTTCTGGCTTTCACGTCGTTTGATGTCTACTTTTTCTCGATTTTTCACAGGTTTCTTTTGCTTCTTTCAGAATTTTTTCATTCTAAAATACTACTGTAGTTCTAGAAAAATCGATAATCAATGAATATTTACTAAGCAATTGAGGCAGTTCATATTTAAATGCAATAAATTATGAATCGAAGAAGTGCAAGAGTGCACTAATAAACGTTACAGAATCTTAATGAATCGTTCGTCGAAGGTAATCGAAGCTCTGAGAATCGGAGACTTCTGAATCCAGATGGGAAGAGCACTTCAGGTCTCGAGTTCGGTAGAATTGAGGCGAAGTTGGAATGGAAGACCGAATGATGATGGCCGACACTGCGAGGCATCAGGTGGGCACTGGGTCGACGTACATTCCGAATCTGAAAGAACACAATGAGAAGGTCACTAACATCAAGATAGACTTACCAATCGACCAGCAAATCTCTCAAAGCTCCTCTTGAACTTTTTCCTCAAGCTCGACTTCTCGGAAATCGACCAACTTGTCCACATCGATCCAGAACTCCCTGATCATGAGAACGATGCTAGCACACATCCTCTTTTTCATCTTGAGCTCTCGTTCCTTGTCTCTCGCCACCTCTTTCTTCTTATCCCTGTTGATCTTCTCACACGCATGGGCTAGAAGTCTCGTCTGCTTCTTCTAATGATTCGTTTCCTGCTCGGAAATCGGATTTCAAAGACGTAATTTCGTCTACAGACCATTCTTTCGGAGTTCGGCGATTTGAGCGAGCACGTGGGTTTCCTGGGAAGCTTCAGATTTACAGCCCCCATGGTCGAGAGAAGTGATTTGTGCTCTGTAAAACAACGATTTTATTTGAGCCTACGGTTGAGCTTAATCTTACTTGTTGAGTTTTTGGAATGAAGATTGTAGGCATCTGAGCAACTTTTCGGAGCGTCGTTGCATGTTTGCTGGCACTTCTGAGAGTCAAGAAGATTTCAGAATGCAAGCTTTGAATTCTCTTTTTCCAGATGCTTTCATTAATCAGCAGCAACTAGAAGCGAATTAATCGAATTTCAACCGGAAATTGTTCGCAAAATTTTCGAACCTGTTTGAATAACCAGCAGTGTCTGAGACTTCGAAACTTGTTCAGCGATAAAAAATAACAATAATTTCAAGTTTCCGAGTAATAAGAAGAAGAGTGAAGTAAAATGGAATAAGAAAAACTATTGAATTGCTTGAATGATATAATTACAAGAATTGATATGATTTTCAGATTGATTTTCAGATAAATGCACAACATTTTTTCGGGGGAAAATTGACTGAAAAGTTTAGAACCGAGGGGCGATTGAAAGCACTTAGAGTCTGACATCTCGAGAAAAAACACAAAATTAGTTTCACTTATTCAAACAAAACGATGTGATAGCTGTTCTGAGCATTTTATTATTTGGAAAACTCTTCAGTTATCACATCCTCCAGGATCTTTCTGAATGCGCTGTAAGCCTGTCGGAAGTCTTCTTGACTCATGTGGTTTGCCCGCGTCGACCTCCATGCGGCGTCTCTTTGGGGCCGGTGTCTGTAATAAAGACAACTGAATGTTTCTCTTTTCTAAAATTTTCCGTCCCCTAGTTTTTTTTTTCTCGCGAACTCCACTAACTGGTGTTTTGACCTCGGTGACTGTCACAGATTACAGAAAAGTCTAGAATACACCCCTTTTCAATCTAGTTTTTTTTTTTTGAAAATCTCAGAACCAAAGGTTCACATATGGAACAAACTGACTACTGAGCCCCAGTTTTGAAATGTGTCAAGTATCCCATTTTTTCTTTCAAACTAACCGGAGTTAATGGGGTGACATCTGGAAAGATGCCCGTAGACACGGTGATGTCCAATCTTGGACGGCTCTCGAATGGCTTCTTGACTTCAACCTGGAAAGCAAAATCTCATGAATTTCATATTTTTCAGTATTTTTACCTCGTTGACTGTCACAGATTACAGAAACAACTAGACTACACTCCGGGATAGATGAGATCAGAGGCTAGTAACGAAGAGGTCCGAAATTGAGTAGGCGTACGGTAGCAGATTGGAGAAACCTGAAGAACTTCCATTTGGACTGTTCATCGTTGAATTCTGGAGCGGGGACTTTTGTCTGTTGTTTTCTTCTTCGGCGTCTTCCAAGCCGCCGAAAGTCAGAAAAGGAAAGCATGAACGGTATTTTGTCCTGACATAGATCAGAAGAAATTAGACATCATTTCGAGATAGATTGCTAGATTTTACTAGTTTTTTAATTGAGAATCTCAGAACTCAAGGTAAAATGTCTTAATCAAAAAGTAGTTTCCGTTTTGAAATATTGTGTTTTTGTGTTTAAAACAGCTCAAAATTGGAATCAAAAGAAGCCGAATAGAATGTTTTGAAATTTCAACTGTATTGTTCATTTTTTTCTCAAAAACATAACTCACATTCTCTTTCTTTCTCTCTTCCTCCTCTATTCTTCTTCGGGGTCATATGAATCACTAACCTTCTCCTCACCAGATTTTACCATCATACGAGTTATACGAGTCTCTTCCTCCTTATTCTCTCTGGTGCGAAGTGAGTAGATGGTGCTTCGCCACCGCCGCCGCCGCCACCTCCTCCGGCTTCCATGTACACCTGTCCGGAGATTCCACCACCGTTTTCTGAAATATTCACATATACAACTTGAAAAACGTTTTTTCTACTTTTTCATTCCTACTTTTTCGAGCTCCCGCGAATTCCATGTTCTTTCAGTATTTTGACTGTCACAGATCACAGAATAGACTAGACTATATTTCGGGGTGGATTTCTAGATTTTCAACTAGTTCTTTTAATTGAGAATCTCGAGAACCCAAGGTAAAATGTCCCAATCAAAAAGCAGTTTCCGTTTTGAAATATTGTGTTTTTGTGTTTAAAACAGCTTAAAAATTGGAATTAAAGGGAGCCGAAAGGAATGTTTTGAAATTTCAACTGCATTGCTCATTTTTCACAAAAACAGAACTCACATTCTCTTTTAATCTCTCTTCCTCCTCTATTCCTCTTCGCGGTCATCACTATGGAATTTCTGAAAAAGTGTGTATAGAATGAAAAGATTCAAGTTTGAAGGGAGAGACAACGATTATAGAGAAATCAGTGTTTAGAGGGGGAACAGAAAAATATAATCAGCTGAAAATTTCAACGAAATCCCTACTTGGCGCTCCTCCAAGAGCCGAGGCCTCTCCTCCTCCAACGGCAACTCCGACAGCAGTCATGGTCTCTTCCATAGGCTTCTCTCCTTCTGCACCTCCTCCGCCGAGGATTTGGAGTCGGAATTTTCGGGAAGAATTCTAGATTTGAGAAATTTAAAAGAGCAAAAATTTCGAAGGAGAAGCTGGTGGCGCTCCTTCAAGAGCCGAGGCATCTCCTTCTTCAACGTCCATCGGTTCCTCTTCTTTTTCCTCTTCTTTTTTTTTTCTTTCTGTTTCAGAGTCTGAAAAAGAAGACATGAACGTTGCAAGAGCGCGCCACGGAGAAAAGGCGGGATTATGGAAAACGAATGAAACTGACTCTCAGCACTCTGTCGTCGCTGTCTCTCGGAGCATTGATTACAGCATCCATTATTTTCTGCTCCACTGACGTCTGAATGCGTTTGCATTGCATTGGTCTCCAATTGATAGTCGGATCAGACTTCTTCAATTCCTTCGTGAAGGCCCCTCTCGGAATGTAGCAGGAGAAGGTCGGGTTGTTTTTGACTCTGCGAAGAGCCATGATATGGCTTCCTACCAACAGCTCTTCAGTCTGAAAACTAGTTTCCAAACGCTTGAAGAAAAGTTACAGTATCCCGTGTAATTTTCTAGTTTTCGATTTCAAGCTTTTCAGTGGGCACATTGGACATTTTCTTGAGAAACGCATGGAAAATAAATTTAAGGGACATTTTCAGAATTTGGTCATCTCACAAGTGCACGAGTCTTATAATAATGTGGGGGTAAAATCGACCCTCTAGTTTCAGATTCCGATCTGAAAGTCGGCAAAAGCTAACGACCTATCGAAGTTGATTAAGCACTTTTCACGTAGGAGTTCATCCACCGGGGAGTGTATGTCAACTGTTTCTATGGATTTCATTAGCCCGTTTGGTTTAGTGGCTGTAGTTCAGGATATTATCGGAAAGGTCATAGATTCTATTCCCTAGCCGAGAATTTCTAGCCGAGAATCTCAGAATCAACCGATCAATCCGAATCATGACACTATTAATGAGCATTTTTTTCATTCAAATTTTAAAATGAAAACCACTAACCTTCTCCTCTCCATATTTTACAATTCTACGAGTTATGCTCTTTTCTTCCTTACTCTTCGTCACCGCCGCCGCCGCCGCCACCTCCGGCACCCATGTGCACCGACTGACCGGGAATTCCACCACCGCCTCCTGAAATATTCACATATACAACTTGAAAAACGTTTTTTCTACTTTTTTATTCCTAATTTTTCGAGCTCCCCCGAATTTCATGTTCTTTCAGTATTTTGACTGCCACAGATCACAGAGTCGACTAGACTCCGTTCCGGAAGAGATTATTCGATCTTTTCAAGAACCCAAAGTCAAATGTCATAATCAAAAAGCAGTTTCCGTTTTGAAATATTATGTTTTGAAAACAGCTAAGCAATTGTACTCAAAAGAAGCCGAAAGCAATGCTTTGAAGTTTCCACTGTATACTCATTTTTCTCAAAAACAAAACTCACATTCTCTTCTAATATCTCCTCCTCCATCCCATCTTGAAAAATGTTGAGCAGTCCTTACCGGCTCGGCTCTACCACCGCCTCCGGCTGGTCCTTCTCCGACTCCGAAGTGTGCCGATTGTCCGGCGGCTCCACCTCCTCCCATCACTCCTACTCCCATGTGCACCGACTGTCTGGGTGTTCCACCACCGCCTCCTGAAATATTCCCATATACAACTTGAAAAACGTTTTTTCTACTTTTTCATTCCTACTTTTTCGAGCTCCCCGCAATTTCATGTTCTTTCAGTATTTTGACTGCCACAGATCACAGAATAGACTAGACTATATGTCGGGGTGGATTTCTAGATTTTCAACTAGTTCTTTTAATTGATAATCTCAAGAACCCAAGGTAAAATGTCCCAATCAAAAAGCAGTTTCCGCTCTCAAAATTGGAATCAAAAGAAGCCGGAAGAAATGTTTTGAAATTTCAACTGTGTTACTCATTAATTCTCAGGAAAAAAAAAACTCACAGTCTCTTCTAATCACTCCTCCTCCATCCCTCTTCGCGGTCATCACTATGGAATTTCTGAAAAAGAATGTATAGAATGAAAAGAGTCCAGTTTGAATGAAGAGACAACGATTATAGAGACATCAGAGTTTATAGTAACAGAAAAAAATACTCGGAGGGAAAATCTAAAAGAAATCCCTACTTTCAAAGTCATAAGATGTTGAAAAAAGAGGAGAAAAATCAACGAAAATCGAGAAAAAATCCAGCATGAAATTTTCGATTCTTTGACTTCGTGGGTTCTTCTTTCACTTCTCTTTTTTCTGAAAGAGCACGCGCGAATATTCAAAAAAAACCCGCTAAAAAGATGTTTTTTGAATTTTGTTTTCGAAAAGTTCCACGTCACCTCTTGTTCTCTCAGAAAAAAGGAGGATGAAAAAAGAATCAACGTGGTTCAAAAATCCACAAAAAAAAAGAATCGAAAAAGAATCGAAAGTTTCATACTGGATCTTTCTTGATTTTTGTTGATTTTTCTCCTTCTTTTCCGACATCTTTTGACTTTGGAAGTAGGGATTTCTTTCAGATTTTCATTCCGAGTATTTTTTTCTGTTACTAGACACTGCGTTTTCTCTATAACCGTCGTCTCTCCATTCAAACTGGACTCTTTTCATTCTATACACACTTTTTCAGCAACTCAATGGTAATGACCGCGAAGAGGAATAGAGGAGGAAGAGAGAATGAAAGAGAATGTGAGTTTTGTTTTTGAGATAAAATGAGAAATACAGTTGAAATTTCAAAACATTTTTTTCGGCTTCTTTTGATTCCAATTTTGAGAGCGGAAACTGCTTTTTGATTAAGACATTTTACCTTGGGTTCTTGAGATTCTCAATTAAAAGAACTAGTTGAAAATCTAGAAATCCACCCCGAAATATAGAAAATTCGGGGGAGCTCGAAAAAGTAGGAATGAAAAAGTAGAAAAAACGTTTTTCAAGTTGTATATGTGAATATTTCAGGAGGTGGTGGTGGAACACCCAGACAGTCGTTGAACATGGGAGTCAGAGGAGGTGGAGCCGCCGGACAATCGGCACACTTCGGAGTCGGAGAGAAGGACCAGCCGGAGGCGGTGGTGGAGCCAAGCCAGCGGGTAAAGACTGCTCAACATTTTTCAAGATGGGATGGAGGAGGAGTTATTAGAAGAGAATGTGAGTTTTGTTTTTGAGAAAAATGAGTAATACAGTGGAAACTTCAAAGCATTGCTTTCGGCTTCTTTTGATTCCAATTTCTTAGCTGTTTTCAAAACATAATATTTCAAAACGGAAACTGCTTTTTGATTAAGGCATTTTGTCTTGGGTTCTTGAGATTCTCAAGCAAAAAATCGAATAATCTCTTCCGGAACGGAGTCTAGTCGACTCTGTGATCAGTGACAGTCAAAATACTGAAAGAACATGAAACTCGCGGGAGCTCGAAAAGTAGGAATAGCCGACTAGTTTGTGGGCACTTTGAGTTTTCTACTTGTTTATGGGAACGGTTGCCAATGACACCCTTCTGACACCAGTTACTTCGAAAGACGAATAATCTGAAAATGGGATAGTTCAGAGAACTGAAGAAAAAATTGGCTAGTTTCGAGAAGCTCAAATTTTGAAAAGTTCAAAACTGAAATAGTTCTAGATTTTAACTCATTCCAACTTTTTTGTTTCTAGAGTGGACAATTTCAGGACATAACATTCGACTCCACTCAAATCCGCTCGTTCGAGTCCACCCAAAGTTTGTTGTCTTCTGTGTTAAGATTTTGAAGATGTTTTCCTAAGCCTTTTAGAAGTTGGTGAAAAAAATGAAAACCGGGAAAAAAATAGTGCCATATTTTTGAGATTCTCGACTAGAAAATAATTTCCTTGGGGGGAATAGAACCTTTCGACCTTTCCGATAATAGTTATACTGTAAATAATCTTTTGTTTCAGGAAGTGGAGAGCACTCAGCAACCATCGGAGGACGACGACATGGAAGCGCCGGTGAGTTTTTATTTTTGTTTTTTATTAAAAATTTCAAAGTGGTTATTACAGCCTCTCAGGCGCCGCCGACTCGATGTGACCGGGTTGGATCGAGAAGGGTTCAACAGATTGGCAAGGAGAAGTGGAATCAGCGGAGTCAATCTCCGCTGATTCCCCGACGAGGGCGCTCCAGTAAGTTTTTACTTTTTTTTCGACTCTTTTGGCATTTTTCTGATGAGGAGGGTTGAATTTTGGATATGTTATTGCTCATCATGCCTTCTGATGATATACCAAGTTTTCTGAATTTTGCTTCAGTTTCAGCCTACTTATGATCATTTTTATCACATACATGCCTAAATAAATAAATAAATCACCATTTATATAACTTAGTGATGACCAAATGATACGAATACTCCTTAAATTTATGCACACGGTGTTCTTTTCAAAAACAAATTGCACACTGAAAAGCTTGAAACCAAAAAAAAAAACAATTGAGTTTGAAAATTATGTTGTGGTCGCTAGATAAATTTCAAACTTTTATGGTCGGAATTCTCATTTTTCCAGTTGGAATTTGTTTTTTGAGTTAAAAAGTAAAATGAAGAACGAGACAGAAAAATTTGACACAAAATTGAGCTCCTCTTTTTTACGGTATTGTTCGAAAGACAAGGACAAAAACATAATGCAATAGTCAATGTGGTTATTACAGATGCCCAGATCGAGAAAAAGACGCCACGCGGTCAACGACGAAGACGGAATAAGCAGAGAAGGCATTCTCCGCATATGTCGTAGAGGAGGCTACACGTCCGTCACTCGTGATGCCTTGGAAGAAATCAACGTCTTCTTGCAGCAGGCCATGGGAGAAGCAAGGCAAGAAGAAAAACAGAGAAAGAAATGAATTGTGATCTGTATTCTCTGAAAAACTTAGATTCGGAAACCTCTCAATGATCATCATCTAATACATATTTTCATCGTATACGATATCTATCAAAACTTGAAAACTCATCAGTAAAGATTCTTCGAAATAAACTGTTTTTTGAACTTTTTTCGAATCTTCGACATAATATAGAAACCGTCACTTACATGAGCCCTGAAAAGAAGGCCGATTATAAAAGTAGTTCCATTCACCAACTTTTTTTCGTAACAATTTTCTCATCCCCAGCCATTCAGACATGTTCAAAACGGCGATCTCTGGAAAACTTGATAGATTTGGAACCCTCTCAAAAATCATCATCCAATACTTTTATTCTCATCGTTTGTAATAAGATATCTCTCAAAACTTGAGGTCAGAACAGAGGAAATAGTGGAGACTTCGATTATTACATCGTTTTGTTTGAATAGGGTGAAACTAATTGTGTGTTTTTTCTCTAAATTCCAGACTCTAAGTGCTTTCAAACGCGTCTCGGTTCTAGACTTTTCTTCTATTTTCCCTCAACTTCCATGAGTTTTTGTTTTTGTCGAAAACGTGACAACTCATTCGAATAGATTTTGTTACTAGTGTTTTTTTCAATTCAATAAATCCTTGTTGTCTAGTCTTCTGTGAGTTTTCGTTCCAGGGCAGATCTGAAAAGTTGAAAGTTTGGAAATGTCGGAACTTGAAAATCCGGAAAAGTCGAAAAATCTGGAATACAAAAAAACGGGTGCTGAAATCTTTACTATTAACAAACGCAAAATTCTGTCTGTGTGTGTGTGTGTGTGTGTGTGTGTGTGTCTGTTTGTGCCGTGTCACCCGCTCTAGCGAAGTCCCCACTGGACCAAATCTTCCCAAATTTTCACAGGTTATCAGGAATGGGGTCTGAATGATGCCCGTCTTTTTCGATTTTCGATTCATCAAGAAATGAGCTCACGAAGTCCCGAAAACCTCATCAATCAGTAATTTCAGTTTTGAAAAAGGAGAGAGACGAGTTCACGGAATTAATTTACACATTTTCAAAATTTCACGTTTGCCGGAAGGGCCCCAGAGGGGCATGCCCCTCTGGTTCCTTGTAAACACTGATACTAAAAAAATCCTGATCTCGATTTACAGAAGACAACATTTTTGTAACGTGAAACTTTTCGAAACCGAAATTTAAACATTTTAGTTTTAGCGGGTTTTTTTTAATTTGCACGTGCTCTTTCAAAAAAAAAGGAAAAAGTGAAAAACGAATCCACGAATTCGAAAAAAAAAGAATCGAAAGTTTCATACTGGATCTTTCCTGATTTTCGTTGATTTTTCTCCTTCTTTTTGAACATCTTTCTGAATTTGAAAGTAGGGATTTCTTTTAGACTTTCAGCCGAGTATTTTTTTTCAGTTACTGTAAACTCTGATTTCTCTATAATCGTTGTCTCTCCTTTCAAACTGGACTATTTTCTTTCTATACACACTTTTTCAGCAACTCAATCGTAATGACCCGGAAGAGGAATAGAGGAGGAGGAGTTATTAGAAGAGAATGTGAGTTTTGTTTTTGAGAAAAATGAGTAATACAGTGGAAACTTCAAAGCATTGCTTTCCTCTTCTTTTGATTCTAATTTTTTAGCTGTTTTCAAAACACAATATTTCAAAACGGAAACTGCTTTTTGATTAAGACATTTTACCTTGGGTTCTTGAGATTCCCAAGCAAAAGATCGAATAATCTCTTCTNATTAAGACATTTTACCTTGGGTTCTTGAGATTCCCAAGCAAAAGATCGAATAATCTCTTCTGGAACGGAGTCTAGTCGACTCTGTGATCAGTGACAGTCAAAATACTGAAAGAACATGAAACTCGCGGGAGCTCGAAAAGTAGGAATAGCCGACTAGTTTGTGGGCACTTTGAGTTTTCTACTTGTTTATGGGAACGGTTGCCAATGACACCCTTCTGACACCAGTTACTTCGAAAGACGAATAATCTGAAAATGGGATAGTTCAGAGAACTGAAGAAAAAATTGGCTACACACTTTTTCAGCAACTCAATCGTAATGACCCGGAAGAGGAATAGAGGAGGAAGAGAAAATAAAAGAGAAATGTGAGTTCTGTTTTTGTGAAAAAATGAGCAATACAGTTGAAATTTCAAAACATTCCTTTCGGCTTCTTTTTGATTCCAATTTTTTAGCTGTTTTAAACACAAAAACACAATATTTCAAAACGGAAACTGCTTTTTGATTGGGACACTTTACTTTGGGTTTTTGAGATTCTCAAGCAAAAAAACTAGTTTAAAAATCTAAAAATACACCCCGAAATAAAGTCTAATCTACTCTGTGATCTGTGACAGTCACTGGAGGTCAATATACTGAAAAAACGTGAAATTCGGGGGAGCTCGAAAAAGTAGGAATAGCTGACTAGTTTATGGGCACTTGAATGCATTTCATTGGTTTTTGAGGGAAAATGATATGAACATTGGGGAAGACATCCGAAAAGCTGGTGCAGGTGCCAAATGAAGTTTTGATTTCCAGCAGAACAGTGTGGATGGATTCGCAAGAAAGCCTCGTCTGGACGAGACAATTGACGCCGTTTCGATTGAGCCGATCACCATTGAGACGCCGGTTAGTTTGAAAGAAAAATATTTGAAAAACGGGAAAGTTCAGAGAATGGAAGAAAAAAAATGGGATAGTTTTGAGAAGCTCAAATTTTGAAAAGTTCAAGAAATTAGTATGTTTATTTTTGAATTCTTAGATTTCCGGATTTCTAGGATATTTGAATTTTGACACTTTTCCATTGTCGACCTTTCTATTCCGGACTTTCAACGACACCCAAAAACAGTTTATTTAGAAAAAATTTGACACAATTTTGAGATTTTTTTCCAAAAATTTTCAAAACAAAAACACAGTATTCCAGAATGGAATAACATCCTAATAGTTACACTGTAAATAATATTTTGTTTCAGACAATGGATTCGACACAACCGCCGTCAACAACAAGCGTCTCGACGACATCCATGATGAGTGGCTAGCTTTTGAATTTTGAAAATGTTCGCTCTATTTTTCGCTTAGCTGGTGTCTTAAAGGTTATATCAGCTGTTTCTGAATAACATTTAAGACTAAACCTTTAGAGGGTCGGTTTTACTATAATGGTTTTTCTATAATGAAGAGGGCCTCCCACTTATTCCGAGCTTTTATCGAAAACCCAAGATTCGCGGTGTCGGACGCGTCAGCCATCGTTGACAGAGTATCAAGCGTTTGTGTTTTGAAACTAGTTTCCAGACTGGACTTTCGTGGACATTCCGAGAAATTCGGAAATGCCGCCCCAACCATTCTTACATCGACAAGCGTCGCTTCAAGCAAACGGTTGGCATCATCGCTCGCCGGGAGGCTCCAGAAGTCAAACTAACTCCGAAAATTCTGAAAGAGATGCAAAAAACCGTCGAACAGGATCTTGTGGATCACTTCTTTGAACCCGCTTCCACCAAAACCGATGTGGGCGGAGCCTCATCCGGAGCCTCCACTATGGCTGCCAATGGAGGAGCACAAACTGGAGCTTCCACTATAACTGCCATCGGAGGAGCCCACGTTGAAGGAAATAGCACCACCTCTGATGTCGGAGAGGCTGGTGGAAAAGGAGGAGGATCGGTGATTGGAGAAGCGCCACCAGCTGGATCGATGGGAGGAGGTGGCGGTGGCGGTGCCACATCGGGGCCCTTCGGAGACGAAGAAGATGTCATGGAAGAAGACGGAGCCGCTGAGCCGTACGACGAAGAGTAAGGAAAACAAAAGAGGTTAACTGATATGAACTGTGAAATAAATGGTGGTTTTATTCATTTCTTAAACTGTTGTTATTTGTTATCGTCGCTTATGTTAAAAAATTCCCCTTCGAAATTTTTGCTCTTTCAAATTTCTCAAATCTAGAATTCTTCCCGAAAATTCCGACTCCACATATTGATTTTTTGTAGAATTTCCAGCGATTTTGACTCTATGCGACTTCTGGTGACACACCAACGATCGATTGATCGACCTTTCTCACCTAGCAAATTTACCTGGTGCTGAAATCGCATTAAAACCCCAGACATCTATCTTACTTGCAATTATTGACTGCTCCGAAAATTCATAAATCATATTTTTGGTTTTTTTAGAGAAAAAACTGCGGAAAGACTTGTAAACCTTTAAAATTTCAGTGCAAAATAAAAGGAATTTGGCTGGAAAATTATTGTTTCGTCTCTCGTGTCGATTTACGGAAAACAGCGCGCATGCGGGATTGCGGAGCGACGTTTTTGCGGAAGTTCGGGGTGCGGTGCGATCGTCTATACATCAAATAGTTCCAAGAAGCAATATATTGGGCGGAAGGTTTTCATGGATACCGTTTTTATTGTATTATGGGGTTATTCAGAATGAGGTCTTCTTTTGAGATCCCATTTCGACACCGTATGACAGAACGGTGCTAAACGAGAATAGATCTACTCGAATCAGTTTTTCAAGAGGATTCCAAATCTGTAAAGATCTTCTTATGAGTAATGAAATGAAGACTTTCCTGAGCTGTTTTGAGTTCGCTTTTCACTCAGAATGAATAGATTCATCAAATGATGTTCCAATCGGAACTCCACGCGCAATCCTGGGATGGAAATACTGCTGAAACAACGAGTGTGAAAAGGAACACCTGAAAAAACTGAATTTTGAAATTCCGGAAACTTCAATATGTTAAACTCGGAATTTCTGATGAGTAAACTCCGCTTACCCCTCATTCTCCAAAATCTTCCTTTCTTTAAATGTTTGTCGTTTTTTTGACTAAATTTCAAAAAACAATAATTTTTAAGTTCATTTTTCTTTTCTGACAGTTTGAGTTTGCTGAAGGCACACTTTGTATGAGCATTTTTTATGATAATTATCATACAAAGCAATAAGCAATTTTTTCATCTGGAAAAATTCAAATTTTGGAGGCTCAGGGGAGCGCACTTGCCACCTCCCAATATTGCATTCTTGCGAGGCATTTCTCCGCATCGAGAAGATATCAGAACCCGAGCTCTGAACTCTCATTTTTCACATTATTTCAGTTATCAGCAAAAACTCAAATTTCAACCCACAATTCTCGATTCACGATTGTTATCGAAAATTTTCACGTCACAAAAATTTTGTCTCCTGTAAATTGAGATCACGACTTTTTTGAAATTCTCAGGGTTGAAAGTAGATTTTTTTTGGGGATTTTAAAGTGGACCAAAGAAATTCCAAAGGTTCCGGGACGTTGAATATCTGAGTTTCCACAGGAATTTCAGGACCCGTTTTTTTTTGTATTCCAGGTTTTCCGGATTTTCAGGTTCCGAAATTTCCAAACTTCCAACGTTTCAGATCTGCTCTGGAACGAGAACTCAAAGTCGACTGGACGACAAGGATTTATTGAATTGAAATAAAAAACTAGTAAAAAAATCTATAACCAAAATTATAAGGGGAATACTATGGCTGCAATCCGAGTTATTCCATGGCATCCCTGAAATCAAATATTGAAATTTTAGTTTTTAGTGCTGGTTTTCAGGGCAACAATTTTCAGAGCCTACTGGCCATCTTCGAGCAATTGAAAAAGTATGTTCGAATCACCCGATTTTTATAAAATTTGGTGGATGTATCAAGCATCTCTAGATCTTCATTTTTGTAGTTGACAACTTTTTTCGAAAATTGCTGTGAAATACGTTATAGTCACGCGACATCAAAACTTGGTGCAAACTTCCAACTTTTTCGGACCAATGGTTTTTGACGCGACGTAACTCACTCGACAGCAATTTTCAAAAAAAGTTGTCAACATCAAAAATAAAGAGCTAAAGTTGCTTGATATACTCACTAAGTTTTACAAAAATCGAAAAATTGAAACTTAATTTTTCAACTTCTCAAAGATGGCCAGTAGGCTCTGAAAATCACCGTAAGGGAAATTTCGATAGAAAGCTTATGTATACCTAATCGTCAAGAATGACAATCTGTCTGTTGTTCTTTCCAACAATCGCCGTCCTTTTTTTCGTTCTGTGTGGCTTGAAAACTCCAAAATTCTGTCTGCTGAGCAAAGCGCAGGCGTTATTTCGGAGCGTCGTTGCATTCTTGCGGGGCATTTCTCCGCATCGAGAAGATATCAGAACCCAAGCTCTGAACTCTCCTTTTTCAGATTATTTCAGTTATCAGCAGAAACTAAAAGCGGATTAATCAAATTTCAAGCAACAATTTTTCTCGAAATATTCGAATCTGTGTAAAAAGCCAGTGGTTTTATTTCAAACATTTTATTGCAAACGGAATGCATAGAAGTTCTTCCTCTCTTCGTCGAAAGTTTTCTTTATGTGAGCACGAAGATCGCTAATCGCTTTTCTGATATCCTCAGCGCTCATCTCAGCCCGACCAGCCCGTCGGCCGACTCTGGTTATGTCGTCCGGTGCCAATCCAGTGATGAAGTCGGCCGCTCCTCACTTTCTCTTTCTACCTCTCGGTGCCTGTAATAAAGACATTGACTATTGCATCAAGTTTTCGCCCTCTTCTCTCGGACAATCCCGTAGAGAGGCGGAGCTTAGTTTTGTGTCAAACTTTTCAGTGTCGTTTCTTTTTTATAGATCGGCTCAAGAGAAAGTACTGCTAAATGTTCCATTATATTGGTTTAAACAGTAGCAAAATTCGAGTTTGAAGGCGAAAAACGTGATGTTTAGCATATAGGCTGAACAACTTCCTAGATAGTGATAAGGATAAAAACGATAAACAAATTCCAACTCGAAAAATAAGAATAAATGAAGGCGAATGATGGTCCGTGTCCAGACTTAATGTCGATGAACTTGATGCGTCTGTACATGTAGAATATGTCCTCGGCCTCCTTGTCGCGAACGTCACTTGGCGAATCGGCGACGTAGACTCTCTGATCTTCACCGCGTGGCATTGTTCTCACTGCCTGAAAAAAGAGCACAAATTTAGATAAACAGGGCGAGCGAGGAGCGGGAGAAGTTCAAAGAGAAGTTGACGGTGGCGGATTTCGACAACCAAAATCGCTCGTCCGGTGGAGCGCACTTGCACCGCCCCCATTTTTTTGCGGCCAAAATTTAGAGTATCTCATTTTAAGTTCTTTTCGTCATAAATATTTGCTTTTTTCTCAGATTTCAGCCGAAAAATCAATAGAAAAATTCAGTTTGAACAATTTTTTGAAAAAAAATCTGAAAAACTTCCAAAAATTCCTTCAATTTCGCCAAAAAAAATTGTGTCGCTGTTTTTTCCTCTTTTTCGCACTTTTTTCTTTCGAAATTGAAAAATAAATAGAATTAAAAATGTTTCTGAAAGAAAAAAAAGATTCCTCTCGCATATTCTCGTTCTGTCGCCAACGAAAATTCATTAATTTGATTTTGTTTCAGATATTCCAAAGTCACCAACATCATCCCGACCCGATCGCTCGCAGTGCTGGATAAACGAGGTGAGGAATCTTTTTCTCGATTTTTCCCATGACTCAGTAACATTTTTCAGAAGACGCCGAGCACACACAAAGAAGAACGAAGATGTCAACTGCGAAGGAGTGATGAAGAGCGGTTAGTCGGACTTTTACAGCTATTTCTTCTCCGCCCCTCTTTTTGCAGCGTCGCCGTCTCGTCGTTCTCGTCTTCGCCTTCAGTTTTCTCTGCGCCAGCGGCTCGTCGGAACCGAAGAGGTCTTTGAAAATAGAGAAGTTTATGATCAAATTATTGATGAACAGAATTTTACTACGAATAGAAAAAGTTAAAATTTCAGGTCGTATTTCTCCTGCCGACGTCTCCACTGCCACCACAGAACGCTTTCTCCGGAATCGCTCTTTGGATTTTATGACTCTTTTTGAAAAATTTCTATAGAAATAGGGAAGCTTTGAAATAAAAATATATTTTCACATTCTTTGAAGAAGGAAAGGAAACAAAGAATATAAAAAAGCTTGAAATGAGACGAGGCCAATGTTTCGATGCGTGATTCCTGACTGAAGATCCAGGAGCTTCTGAAGTTAAAAGTGAAAACCCAGGGAAAGAAGGAACTTTCGGAACAATAACCAGAGAAAAACTCACAGAAAACAAAACATTGTGTTCCTCGAAACACGCGGGCAGTGAGAATGAAGTTGAAGTGGAATCGAACAAATCTGAAAAGTCTCTCTCAAAACCCCAGATTGGATAGATGAACGGAACAACACAAGAGTTGGACTTACAGGAAAAAAACCGAATGGAGAGAAGTCGAAGGCTGTAGGCAGCTGCTGAGGACTGATGGCGAAGCTGAAATGTTTTTAAAATTGTCATTCAGAAAGTGATACAAATTAAAAGACGCCGACACTGACGATATTTGAGGGGCTGGTTCCCATGGGAAGATGAAGTTCCCATGGTTTTTTTTTTGGAATCCAGAAGGGGAGAATCAGATAGCACTTTGAAATGAGAGACACAGAGACCGGTGATAGCAGGAAGATATCAGAACTCAAGCTCTGAACTCTCCTTTTTCAGATTTTTGCAATAATCAGCAGAATCTTAAAGCGAATCAATCAATTTTCAACCAACAATTGTTATTGAAATATTCGAATATGTGTAAAAAGTCAGCGGTATTTGTTTTCGACTATCGTTTATTCGAAAAAGAAATAAGATCAGTTTTTCTTCTCGTCGTTTCTCTTCACTAAGAACTCCGTGAGACTTTGGAGGGCTTCAGCAATCTCCTCTTGACTCACTTCTGTTAATCCTCCACGCCTTGCCAAACGCTTCATTCCAGCCATCGACAATCCCATGCATCCATCTATCGTCCTCTTCCTACCTCTCGGCTCCTGTAATAAAGACATTGACGATTGCATCAAGTTTTCGCCCTCTTCTCTCGGACAGTCCCGTAGAGAGGCGGAGCTTAGTTTTGTGTCAAATTTTTCAGTTTCGTTTCTTTTTTATAATTCGGTTCGAGAGAAAGTACTGGAGGATGTTCCATTCTATTGGTTTAATCAGTAGCAAAATTTGAGTTTGAAAGCGACAAACTTAAAGTTTAGCTTATAGGCAGAACAACTTCCTGGCTAGGGATAGGGATCCAAAAAAATAAATTCCAACTCGAAAAATAAAAATTTCGACCATAAAAGTTTGAAATTTTTCTAGCGACCAAAACATAATTTTCAAACTCTATTGTTTTTGTTGACTGAATTGGGAAATTTTCTGAGACTCAGTTTTTCTCTAGACATAGTCTTAAAAGTTATTCAGAAACTGCTGATATCACCTTTAAGACACCAGCTAAGCAAAAAATGGAGCGAACATTTTCAAAATTCAAAAGGTAGCCACTTACCCACACAACCATCGTGTCGTCGCCGTCGTCAGACTCCCAAATGGTCCGGTCCATTGTCTGAAACAAAATATTATTTACAGTGAAACTATCAGGATGTTATTCCATTTTGGAGTACTGTGTTTCTGGTTTGAAAAAAACACAGAGATCATAAATTTAAGAGGTATTTTTAACATTTAGTCATCTCTAGAATATTTAAACTGTGAAGTCCCGTAAAAATGATTGAGAGACATTTTTTCGAGATTAAAAAGTAAAATCCGCTTACCACACTGGATGTCTGCGTTGTCATCGTTGACGGTTCTTGGGTGGAATCGTCCGTCCCCTGAAACAAATTATAAATTACAGTAGAACAATCAGGGTGCTCTTTTTTGAATCAGAAATTTTAGGAATCTTTAAATCATCGAGTTTCAGAATGGTTTACATTATTAGTTCAAAAACTTTATACGTTTCTACAGAATTGTGTCATCGTTCGCTTTTCTTCGAACAAAGAGTTTTTGGGTGTCGTTAAAAGTCCGAAACAGAAAAATCGACAATGTGAAAGTGTTAAAATCCAAGAATGTGTTTAGTACAAAACTAACGAGGTGTTGCGCAAAGGGCTCCTCCGACTCCGGCTCCAGCTTCAGGTGGTGTGAGGAAGCGGATGGAGCACCGCCACCGAAACCTCCTCCGGCTACTCCAGCATCCAAATTGCACGATGATCCTGATGGTGGAGCGGCTCCGCCTCCCGACTGTGTCTCCTGGAAATCAGAATTTCATTTGGTACCTGCACCAACTTTTTGCTCGTGAAGCATGGTCCTCAGATGTTATTCCCAATGTTCATATCATTGTTCATACCAACTCGAAAAATAAGAATTTTGACCAAAAAAGTTTGAAATTTATCTAGCGACCAAAACATAATTTTCAAACTCAATTGTTTTGGTTGGGCTCTCCAATGTGCTATGCGGCTACCTGCACAAATGTCTAGAAGTCGAGATACAAGCTTCGAAAAGTAGCGAGCCCAGGTTCAAAAAAAAGAAATGGTGGAAAAGAGTCACTTTTCGAAGACTGTATCTCGACTTCTAGAAGTTTGCGCAGGTAGCCACATAGCATGATCGAGAGCCCTGATTCTGCTCTATATATGAGCCAATTTATAGAAAATTATCAGAGGTACCCTAAAACGGGTATCCTGGTGAGAGAAGTTTTTTCGAGGTTAAAAAGTAAAATCCGCTTACCACACTGGAACTCTGTGTCGACTGCATCGAGCGTCCTTGAGTTTCATCCATTTCCATCTCCTGAAACAAATTATATAGTTCACAGTAGAACTATCAGGGTGCTCTCTTCTGAATCGGAAAGTTTAGAAATCTTTGAAATCATCGAGCTTCAAAATGGTACATTATTAGTTCCTAGATCAAAACCTTTATACGTTTCTATAGAATTGTGTCATCGTTCGCTTTTCTTTGCACAAAGTTTTTTTGGGTGTCGTTAATAGTCCGAAACAGAAAGGTCGAAATGGGAAAGTGTCAAAACCCGGAAATCTGATAATTCAAAAATAAAAATACTAATTGCTGACTCTGAGAGGCTGGGAAAAGTGTAAAGCAATCTATCATCAGCCTGTTTCGTCTCAGCTATTTTTAAACATTTCACAAAAACCAACTTACGAAACAACTATCTCAATTTTGAACTTTTCGAAATTAGAGCTTCTCATAACTACCCCATGTTTTTCTTCAGTTTTCTGAACTATCCCGTTTTTTAGATATTTTTCTTTCAAACTAACCGGTGTCTCCTGGAAATCAAAATTTCATTTGGCACATGCACCAACTGCGTGCTCGTGGAGCATGGTCCTCAGATGTTATCCTCAATGTTCATATCGTTTTACCCTCGAAAACCAATGAAGAGAGTTCGCTGCCAACGGACGGAAGTGTGTGCTGGAAAAAGAGTTGAAATGAGTCAAAATCTAGAACTGTTTCAGTTTTGAACTTTGAAAATTTTGAGATTCTCAAAACTATCCCATTTTTTCTTCACTTTTCTGAACTATCCCATTCTTCAGATATTTTTCTTTCAAACTAACCGGTGTCTCGATTGTCAGCTTGTGAATTGAGCCCATGTAGACTGTGTCATCACATTTTGGGAGGCTTGTGAAGGGGTCTTCAACCTGGAAATCAAAATTTCATTTGGCGCCTGCACCAACTTTTTTCTCATGGAGCATGCTCCTCAGGTGTCCTCCCTAATCTTTATATCATTTTCCCCACGAAAACCCCATGAAATGCACTCAAGTGAGAAAAAAAAACTAGTCAGCCATTCCTACTTTTTTAAGCTCCCCCGGATTTCATATGTTTCAGTATTTTGACCTCATTGACTGTCACAGATCACGGAGTAAACTAAACTTTATTTCGGGGTCTATTTCTAGATTTTTTAACTAGTTCTTTTGCTTGAGAATCTCAAGAACCCAAGGTAAAATGTCTTAATCACAAAGCAGTTTCCGCTCTCAAATTGGGAATCAAAAGAAGCCGAAATGAATTTTTTGAAATTTCAATCGTATTTCTCATTATTTCTCAGAAAAATAACTCACTTTCTCTTTTATTCTCGCCTCCTACTCCATCCCTCGGGACCATCTCATTTGAGCTTCTGAAAATAGTATATGGAACGAAAATATTCATGTTTGAAAGGAGAGAGGAGAGATTATAGAGAAATCACAGTCTTCAGTAACAGAAAAAATATATTCGGCTAATAGACTCAAGGAAGAAAGAAATTCAAAAGAAGTCCGAAAGGGGAAGAAAAATCAATGGAAAATCAAGAAAAATCCAGTATGAAATTTCTGGCTTCCTCTTTCGAATTCGTGGATTTTTGAATCCCGTGGATTCTTTTTTCTCTTCGCTTTTTTTCCGCAAGAACACGGGCGAATATTTGAAAAAAACGCGCTAAAATTAAATTTTTTGAATTTGGTTTTCGAAAAGTTTCACGTCACAAAAATGTTGATTTTGGAAATTGGAAATTGAGAATTCTGATAACCACGGAGTTTCTCTGATTGCTTTCTCTCGAGGATCTGGGGCTCTGTACTTTTGGAATCCCAAATTTCACGGAGCCCCTCAACTTCAAGACCCCCATCACACGCTGGACTCTTATTCTTGCAATGGAGACTCAGAGGGAGTAGAATCCAAATGAGGAGGATGAGAATTTTGGAGACTAAGGTTACAAACTGTTAGGGGATCATGGATTTCTTTTTGTGAACCTAGATGACATATTTTGGCTCTGGTCGGTGATTTTGGTTGCTACCTAGTTGTAGAGAGGCCAAGAAGACCTTAGCCTAGATTGAATACTCGTTGAAACAGTATGATTCAAATGATTTCGTATATGATTCGAGAATCGGATAGTCACGTGGCATCTGGGAGTATGGAAAATGAGGGAGAAGAACTTGTTGGAGAAGTTCGATTAATAGTGCATTCAATGCCTTGACTGTTTCTGATTCACTGACAGTTTGTCAAATTCCGAAAAATGAAAGTTCAAAAAAGTGTCTTAATTGAGGGAAAATCCTCCCTACATTTTGTAAACTAGTCCTCAAGTATCGAGTTCATGATGAGAACAGATACTATCAGGTCGGTCCCCGGGCCGGAAATCGTGAAAACAGGTTTTCCAGTCAACTCGTTTTGACTCAAAAATTTCGGAGAAACAATTGAAATCTTGTTGTATAATTTGGAACAAGAGTTTATTTGATTTTCAGATAAATGCACAGAAGAGAATTCGAATGAGTTGTCAAGTAGTTTTCGACAAAAAATAGAAATTCATGGGGGAAAATTGGCTGAAAAGTCAAGAACCGTGTTCTAAGAGAAATCGTATAAGATGATGCTCTTGGAGAAAATTCCGAACCTATCAAAAGTGTTTCAGAGCTCTCATTCCGTTTTGAACAACTCCGAACGATTGGGGCTGAGAAATTTGTTTCGAAAAAAAGTTGGTGAATGGAACTACTTTTCAGAACAAGCTTCTTTTCAGGACACATCTAAGTGATGCTTTCCATATTACAGGGTGGCCGACAATCATAGGACGTTTTTTGAGAGGTTACTGGAGCTTGCTGGAGCGGGGTCCGGTGATATTTTTTCAAAATTTCAAAACTATACGGAAGTCTGAAGCATATATAAGCAGCGAATAATAATAATTGAAAGTTTCTCACTGATTTATCCAAGCCCACCCGATTCGAAGAACGCAAAAACTGCTGCACCACGTTCACGTGCGGCGTTTGTCAGGCGTTATTTAGGTTGCCTAGACGATTTTCATCCCTGAATCTTTTCCAAAGAGTCAAAGTCAAGGGTAATTGTTCAAGAAGAGTGACAACACGTCCTCCAAACATATTTTCATGTCAAACCCGCCTTTTCTAGAGTTTTCAATATTTGGGATGGTATCAAACCGGCCGATACAACGTTATTGGTTTCCATTGCAAAAAGGGTCAGAATCTATTGTGAGGTATGCCAAACAACGGTACAGATAGATAATAAACTACGCTGTGATACATAGCACATTTCTGGCCAGTTTCTTATCCGTCGGTAGTAGTGGGACCGTCTTATAGCTCAAAGTCCACAAAAGCTGTGTTTTTGCTCATTTTCCAGTTCACAAACGCAATTGCATCTAGCTTGCTATCTTGCAGGGTCTTACTCCAATGATCTTTTGTGTAACTGAACTTTTGAAGAACAAGATCTCAGCTATCTCTTACTGCTCTTTGAATATTCTGAAAGTAGTCCTTCAGAAGATACGTTAAAGATGCAGATGACTGCCGCCGCACAGCCTATTTCTCCGACCGACGTTTGAGGGTCTGTGTCAAAGCCGGGGGTTCTGGCTCAGAATTTTTTTGGCGGAACTAAAATTTTGGCATGTTGTCATCGTCTTGATGAAGTTATTTTGTCAGAAAATCTATTTTTTGAAAAATGGGAAGCCAATAGAAACGTCCTATGATTGTCGGCCACCCTGTATGTCGAAGACTCAAAAAAGATCAAGGAAATGTTTTATTAAGGGGCCTAGGCTTAAGCCTCTTTCAAAATTAGTTCTTCCAATGTTTTCCGGAACTGGATGAAAGCCCATTCGTACGTCGATGGAAACATCTCGGTGTGGCCGGCTCTCGTGGCCACTCGAAGTCCTCTCGCTTCAGTCCGTCGTGGTGGTTGGCAACTCGACGTCTGTTGACTCTCTGTAATAACCACAAAGAAAATATTATTTTCAGTGCAACTATTATCGGAAAGGTCAAAGGTTTTAACCCGGAAATCTGAGAATTCAAAAAGAAACATACTAACTGCTTCAACGTTTCGAAATTTTAGCTTCTGAAGACTATCCTTTTTTTCTTCAATTCTCTGAACCATCCCGTTTTTCAGATATTTTTCTTTCAAACTAACCGGCGTCTCGATGGTCAGCGGTGTAATCGAGACGGCAGCCATAGTAGATGCTCCAGATGGTGCTTCGCCACCGCCGCCTCCGCCACCTTCTCCGGCTCCCATGTACACCGGCTCAGCCACGATTCCTTCCATTTGCTCTTCTGCACCTTCTTCGAGTGTCTGAAAAAGAAAACGTGAACGTTGCAAGAGCGCGCCACGGAGAAAGGGCGGGCGTTTGGAAACGAACGAAACTGACCGTCACGACTCCATCGGAAGTTTTTTTTTCTTTGGCAAAGACACTCATCAGTTTCTTTTCAACCATCTTCTTGAACTTCGTCGTTGTTGCCGGAGTGCCACGGAAGTCGGGTGCCACCCGCTATCTGACTCTCCGGAGGCTCCAGATGGTGCTTCGCCACCTCCTCCGGCTCCCGTGTACACCGGCTCTCCCACGATTCCATCCATTTCCTCTTCTTCATCTGCCTCGAGTGTCTGAAAAAGAAAGCATGAAAGTTGCGTTTGGAAACGAACGAAACTGACCGTTACGTATCCCTCGGAGTTCTTCTTTGCTTCGGCAAATTCACTCATCAGTCTCTCTTCAATTATCTTCTGGTACTCCTTTGACATTTTCGGAGTGATTTTTTTCCGATTTCGGAGCAATCGGTTTCCGACTCGTCGCACCTCGAACGAGAAGTCTTTGTAGTCGATGAAGGTAGACAGTTTCGGGCAGACGCGCATTGGGCGCAAGCGCATTTGGTGCCCAAAAACGGACACAATCGAAGTTGCTGGAAATCAGAGAATTAGGATCAGAACTCAGTTTGCAATTTTCTTACCTCCCATTGGAGCTCCTCCCACGGAAGTCATTTCGAATTTTAAACTGCAAGTGTTTAGTACAAAACTAACGAGGTGTTGCGCAAAGGGCTCCTCCGACTCCGGCTCCAGCCCCAGTTGGTATGACCGAGAAGCGGATTGAGCACCGCCACCGAAACCTCCTCCGGCTACTCTAGCACCCAAACCTCCCATTGGAGCTCCGCCACCCACCACGTCGGGCCACACGATTCACATCCTCCTTCGACAATCCAATGATTGCATCGAGTGCTCTTCCTCTCTTCTTTGCTCTCGACGTCAAAGACATTGACTATTGCATCAAATTTTCGCCCTCTTCTCGGACAATCCCGTAGAGAGGCGGAGCTTGGTTTTGTGTCAAACTTTTCAGTTTCGTTTCTTTTTTCAGTTTATAACTCGGCTCGAGAGAAAGTACTGCGCAATGTTCCATTCTATTGGTTTAATCAGTAGCAAAATTTGAGTTTGAAAGCGAAAAACGTGAAGTTTAGCTTATAGGCAGAACACCTTCCTGGTTAGGCATAGGGATGAAAATGGAAAACAAATTCCAACTCGAAAAATAAGACTTTCGACTATAAAAGTTTGAAACTTATCTAGCAACCACAACATAATTTTCAAACTCAATTGTTTTTGTTGACTGACTTGGGAAACTTTGTGAGACTGAGTTTTTCTCTAGACATAGTCTTAAGAGTTATTCAGAAACAGCTGATATAACCTTTAAGACACCAGCTTAGCAAAAAATGGAGCGAACTTTCTCAAAATTCAAAAGCTAGTAACTTACCATGAAAGTCATCGAGAGGCTGGCTGTTGACGGCAGTTGTGCCAGATCCATCGTCTGAAACAAAAAAATATAATTTACAGTGAAACTATCAGAATGTTATTCCATTTTGGAGTACTGTGTTTTTGGTTTGAAAAGAACACTGTGAGCTAAATTGAAGGGGTATTCTTAACATTTGGTCCTCTCTAAATTATACTGTAAAGTCCCGAGAAAATGATTGAGAGAAATTTTTCGAGATTAAAAAGTAAAATCCGCTTACCAATGACGACTCCTGGGTGGACGCCATCGAAAGTCCTTGCGTCACGATGACGACTGTCGGAGGAGCTCCAATGGGAGGTAAGAAAATTGTAATCTCAGTTCTGATCCTAATTCTCTGATTTCCAGGCTCTTCGATCATGCAGGCTCCTCCACCGCCGCTACATGCTGAAAATTTCAAATTTTAAACTGCAAGTTTTTAGTACAAAACTAACCAGGTGTTGCGCGAGGGGCTCTTCCGACTCCGGCTCCAGCTCCAGTTGGTGTGACCGAGAAGAAAGCGGATTGAGCGACGCCACTGCCACCTCCTCCGGCTCCCATGTGCACCGACTGTCCGAGGATTCCACCACCACCGCACCCATTCAAGCCGTTTTCCTGGAAATCAAAATTTCATTTGGCGCCTGCACCAACTTTTTGCTCATGGAGCATGCTTCTCAGATGTCTCTGGTTGACTGCCACAGATCACAGAGTAGACTAGACTTTATTTCGGGGTGGATTTCTAGATTTTTCAACTAGTTCTTTTAATTGAGAATCTCAAGAACCCAAGGTAAAATGTCTTAATCAAAAAGCAGTTTCGCTCTCGAAATTGGAATCAAAAGAAGCCGAAAGAAATGTTTAGAAAAGAACTCACATTCTCTTTTATTTTTTCTTCCTCCATTCCTCTTCGCGGTCATTACGATTGAGTTGCTGAAAAGGTGTGTATAGAATGAAAAGAGTCTAGTTTGAATGGAGAGATAACGGTTATAGAGAAAACGCAGTTTCTAGTAACAGAAAAAATACTCGACTAAAAATCTCAAAAAAACCCTACTTTCAAAGTCTAAAAATGTGGGAAAAGGAGGAGAAAAATTAAGGAAAATCAAGAAAAATCCAGTATGTAATTTTCGATTCCTTTTTCCGATTTCGTGGATTCTTTTTTCACTTTTTCCTTTTTCTATGAGAGCACGTGCGAATTTTAAAAAACCCGCTAAAACTAACTAGGGAGTCACCCGAACTCAGTCTGGAGTTACAAGATGCGATATATATCATTGGAAAGCTGGAGAAATTTCGAATCCATTCATGTATTTTGTTTCTGCGGCGGCCATCGTCTACTAGTGAAATTTAGGCTTGAAGTACGAAAAATCAGTTGATTTGCACTGAAAACACACGTATATATTTTTCAAGCAGATTTATGCGTGGATTTACGTGCAAATCAACTGATTTTTCGTACTTCAAGCCTAATTTTCACTAGTAGACGATGGCCGCCGCAGAAACAAATAACATGAATGGATTCGAAATTTCTCCAGCTTTCCAATGATATATGTCACTTCGTGTAACTCCAAACATTACTCAGAGCATTCCCTAGTAAAATGTCTGAATTTCGGTTTCGAAGTTTCACGTCACCAAAATGTTGTCTCCTGTAAATCGAGATCATGAGTTTTTTGAGATTCTCAGTGTTGAAAGTAGAGTTTTTTGGGGATTTTAAAGTGGACCAAAGAAATTCCAAAGGTTCCGGGACGTTGAATATCTGAGTTTCCACAGGAATTTCAGGACCTGTTTTTTTGTATTTCGGCTTTTCCGGATTTTCGTATTTTCCGGATTTTCAGGTTCGGAAATTTCCAAACTTCCAATTTTTCAGATTTGCTCTGGAACTAGATCTTCATTCTCGTAGTTGACAACTTTTTACGAAAGTTGCTGTGAAGTAAGTTATAGTCCCGCGACATCAAAACCTGGTGCAAACTTTCAACTTTTTCGGACCAATGGTTTTTGACGCGACGCAACTCACTCGACAGCAATTTTCAAAAAAAGTTGTCAACATCAAAAATAAAGAGCTAAAGTTGCTTGATACACTCACTAAGTTTTACAAAAATCGAAAAATTGAAACCTACTTTTTCAACTTCTCAAAGAAGGCCAGCAGGCTCTGAAAATCACCGAAAGGGAAAATTCGATTAAAAGCTTATGTACCTAATCGTCAAGAATGACAATCTGTCTGTTGTTCTTTCCAACAATCGTTGTCCTTTCTGTCGTTCTGTGTCGCTTGAAAACTCCAAAATTCTGTCTGCTGATCAAAGCGCAGGCGTTATTTCGGAGCGTCGTTGCATTCTTGCGGGGCATTTCTCCGCATCGCAAAGATATCAGAATACAAGCTCTGAACTCTCCTTTTTCAGATTTTTGTTTCCGGAAATCGTTCAAATAATAATTAATTCCATTTTTTTAACAGACAAAGCTTATTTCTCAGTTCCTCTGAAAAATTTTCCGTGATGAATGCCTGGAGCTTGTGACTTGCTTCTTGGTGGTCCTCTTTGGGGTCATCGTCGGTCTCCCTGCACGGCGCCCGACTCTTTGGTAGTCCTCCATCAACAATCCGACGTCGTTATCAAGACGACGTTTTCTTCGCCGTGTCTGTAATAAAGACATTAATTATAGTCATGACTATTGCATGAAGCTTTTGCCCTCTTCTCTCGGACAATCCCGTAAAGAGGCGGAGCTTAGTTTTGTTTTAAACTTTTCAGTTTCATTTCTTTTTTATAGATGGGCTCAAGAGAAAGTACTGCTAAATTTTCCATCATATTGGTTTCATCAGTGGCAAAATTTGAGTTCATGGAAGGACATACGTTCTAGCAGATTATATATAAGTAAGATTATCAGAGGTACTCAAAACGGGGAACCTGGTGAGGGAAATTTTTTCGAGATTAAAAAGTAGATTTCGCTTACCACTGTGATAGGACAATAAGATTGCCTATCATACTCTTCTAATTGGTTTTATTTGTTGTTCTCGACGGAGAATGATTAATTACCCCGACAGCCCCTCTTGTTTACTCCGTATGCCACCCCGTTGTACTCTTCCTATCTTATTCACTCTATGCGTTCGCACTGGTGCTGAGAGGTCGCCTTCGGGCAACCCTCTCACATACCGGCTTTCATTTAATAAAGATTCTGGCCAGAACTCTTACGTCTTATGCATCAATCAAGAAACAACCATTCACAAAGGATTGGGGGAAGGCATCCCCATATTTTCCTTATTTGTGAAGCCACACTGGAACTTTGCGTCGACTGCATCGAGAGTTCTTGGGTGGAATCTTCAGAGTCCTGAAACAAATTATAAATTACAGTAGAACTATCAGGGTGTTCTCTTCTAAATCGGAGAGTTTAAGAATCTTCGAATTCATCGAGTTTCAGAATGGTTTACATTATTAGTTCAAAAACTTTATACGTTTTTACAGAATTGTGTCATCGTTCCATTTTCTTTGAACAAAGAGTTTTTGGGTGTCGTTAAAAGTCCGAAACAGAAAAATCAACAATGGGAAAGTGTCAAAATCCAAGAATTCTGTAAATCCTAGCTTCTCAAAACTACACCAATTTTTCATTTCAGCTAGTTTCAGCCAGTTTTAAACAAAAAAACACTTACCGAAAGTCCAGTAGTCGTCGTCTTCGGTTCTTCCACTCGTCCTTCGCCATCCAGCAGCATCCTTCAGCATAAAAAGCCAGCGGTATTTGTTTTCGAAAATCGTTCAAATGATAAAAACCACACTTTTATTCAAACATAATACATCTTATTTCTTCGTCTCTTCGTCTCTTCGTCTTACGTTTTCTTCAAGTGCTCACGAAGATCGCGGATCGCTTCTCTCACATCCTCCGCACTCATCTCAGCCCTACCAGCCCGTCGGCCGACTCTGGTGATGTCGTCGGGTGCCAATCCAGTGATGAAGTCGGCGGCTCCTCGCTTTCGCTTTCTACCTCTCGGCTCCTGTAATAAAGACATTGACTATTGCATCAAATTTTCGCCCTCTTCTCTCGGACAATCCCGTAGAGAGGCGGAGCTTAGTTTTGTGTCAAACTTTTCAGTTTCATTTCTTTTTTATAACTCGGCAATTTCAACCAACAATTGTTCTCGAAATATTCGAATATGTGTAAAAAGCCAGCGGTATTTTTTTTCGACAATCGTTTTATTCGAAAAAAAATAGATCAGTTCTTCGCCTCGTCGTGCCTCTTCTTCAAGAACTCCTTGAGACTTTGGAGGGCTTCAGCAATCTCCTCTTGACTCACTTCTGTTAATCCTCCACGCCTTGCCAAACGCTTCATTCCAGCCATCGACAATCCCATGCATCCATCTATCGTCCTCTTCCTACCTCTCGGCTCCTGTAATAAAGACATTGACGATTGCATCAAGTTTTCGCCCTCTTCTCTCGGACAGTCCCGTAGAGAGGCGGAGCTTAGTTTTGTGTCAAATTTTTCAGTTTCGTTTCTTTTTTATAATTCGGCTCAAGAGAAAGTACTGCTAAATGTTAAATTATATTGGTTTAATCAGTAGCAAAATTCGAGTTTGAAAGCGAAAAACGTGATTTTTAGCAAATAGGCAGAACAACTTCCTGGCTAGGGATAGGGATAAAAACGGAAAACAAATTCCAACTCGAAAAATCTTTACTATTAACAAACGCAAAATTATATGTGTATGTCTGTGTGTCCGTCTGTGTCGTAATTCTCGCCCCACCGAAGTCCCCACTGGACCAAATTTTCCCAAATTTTCACAGATGATCAGAATCGGGCTCTGAATGATGCCCGTCTTTTTCGATTTAGATTCATCAAGAAATGAGGTTACGAGGGCTCAAAAATCTCATCAATCAGTAGTTTCAGTTTTGAAAGAGCAGAGTGAAGAGTTCACGGAATTAATCCACACATATTTCAAAATTTCACGTTGGCCCGAAGGGCCCCAGAGGGGCATGCCCCTCTGGTAAGAATTTCGACCATAAAAGTTTGAAATTTATCCAGCGACCAAAACATAATTTTCAAACTCAATTGTTTTTGTTGACTGACTGTTGGAAAACTTTGTGAGACTCAATTTTTCTCTAGACATAGTCTCAAAAGTCATTCAGAAACAGCTGATATAACCTTTAAGACACCAGCTAAGCAAAAAATAGAGCGAACTTTCTCAAAATTCAAAAGCTAGCCACTTACCCACACAACCGTGTCGTCGTCGTCGCTTGACTCCCAGAGTGTCCGGTCCATACTCTGAAACAAAATATTATTTACAGTGAAAAAGGATGTTTTTACATATCGGAATACTGTGTTTTTGGTTTGAAAAAAACACAGAGAACATAAATTTAAGAGGTATTTTTAACATTTGGTCATCTTCAAATTAAATAAACTGTGAAGTCCCAAAAAAATGATTGACCAGCATACCCGTTCTAGGATAACTCTGAGAATTTTCTATGAACTGGCTCGTATCTAGAGCAGAATCAGGGCTCTCCAATGTGCTATGCAGCTACCTGCACAAACGTCTAGAAGTCGAGATACAAGCTTCGAAAAGTTGCGAGCCCAGGTTCAAAAAGAAGAGATGGTGGAGAAGATCACTTTTCGAAGACTGTGTCTCGACTTTTCGAAGTTTGCGCAGGCAGCCACATAGCATGATCGAGAGCCCTGATTCTGAGTCAATTTATAGGAAATTCTCAGAGGTACCCTAAAACGGGTATCCTGGTGAGAGAAATTTTTTCGAAATTAAAAAGTAAAATCCGCTTACCACACTGGATGTCTGTGTACTCTCCATCGAAAGCCCTTGCGTGGACATCGTTGACGGTTCTTGGGTGGAATCGTCCGTCCCCTGAAACAAATTATAAATTACAGTAGAACTATCAGGGTGCTCTCTTCTGAATCGGTGAGTTTAAGAATCTTCGAATTTATCGAGTTTCAGAATGGTTTACATTTTTAGTTCCTAGATCAAAAACTTTATACGTTTCTACAGAACTGTGTCATCGTTCGCTTTTCTTCGAACAAAGAATTTTTGGGGTGTCGTTAAAAGTCCGAAACAGAAAACTCGACAATGGGAAAGTGTCAAAATTCAAAATTCTAGAAACCCGGAAATCTGAGAATTCAAAAATAAACAGACTAATTGCCGACTCTGAGAGGCTGTTTCGTCTCAGCTATTTTGAAACATTTCACAAAAAAAACTTACGAAACTAGAAGAATCGGCGGCTCCGCCCACAGCGGTCATGGAAGAGGCTCCCGATAGTGCTCCTCCGAGAGCAGTAATGGTTGAGGCTCCTCCTCCGCCGCCACATGCTGAAAATTTCAAATCAAAAAAATGATCGAGAGCCCTGATTCTGCTCTATATATGAGCCAATTTATAGAAAATTCTCAGAGGTACCCTAAAACGGGTATCCTGGTGAGGAAAATTTTTTCGAGATTAAAAAGTAAAATCCGCTTACCACACTGGAACTTTGAGTTGACATCATCGAGTCTATCTGTGTGGACATCATGGAGAGACCTTGCGTGGAGTCTTCAGAGTCCTGAAACGAATTATAAATTACAGTCTATCAGGGTGCTCTCTTCTGAATCGAAAAGTTTAGGAATCTTTGAAATCATCGAGTTTCAAAATGGTACATTATTAGTTCAAAAACTTTATACGTTTCAACAGAATTGTGTCATCGTTCGCTTTTCTTTTCAAAATTGGAATCAAAAGAAGCCGAAAGAAATGTTTTGAAATTTCAACTGTGTTCCTCATTATTTCTCTGGAAAAAAACTCACATTCTCTTCTAATCACTCCCCCTTCATCCCTCTTCGCGGTCATTACGATTGAGTTGCTGAAAAAGTGTGTATAGAATGAAAAGAGTCCAGTTTGAATAGACAGACAACGGTTATAGAGAAAACGCAGTGTCTAGTAACAGAAAAAATACTCGACCAAAAATCTCAAAAAAACCCTACTTTCAAAGTCTAAAAATGTGGGAAAAGGAGGAGAAAAATCAACGAAAATCAAGAAAAATCCAGTATGTAATTTTCGATTCCTTTTTTCGACGTCGTGGATTCTTTTTTCCCTGTTTCTTTTTTCGGAAAGAGCACGTGCAAACTTTAAAAAACCCGCTAAAACTAAAATTTTTGAATTTTGTTTTCGAAAATTTTCACGTCACAAAAATAGTGTCTCCTTGGAAGTTTTGAGCAACTCCGAAAGAAAAAAAAACTGAGAATTCTGGAAGTTCTGATATCTTCGAAATAGTACTGTCCTCGTCGTCAATTTTTTTCCGAAATCGGGAGCTCCACGGCTGTACTCGGGATGTGCGCATTCTTTCCTTTCAAATGTTTCGTTCCCTCACCGAAACTTTCATCTGACCGTTGGTTATCTTCCCATTCGTTATCACTGGCTTCAGAATCACTATCACATGTCGAAAATCCTTCCGCTGAAATCGGAATCTCATAAAATTCGTGATCCTCAGCATCTTTCTCTCTTCCATCGTAACCCGGTTCCCTGGAGCCTTCTCTGGTGGCGTCATTAGAAGAAGCGGTCATTGTAGATCCTTGAAATAAATGACTCCATCTTTCTTCTGAAAAGCTTTCATAGTTATCATTAGAAAGATACGCTTACGCAAAACTTTTCTCGATGCTCGTTCATTTTTGTTACGTCCATTCGTTATGAACATGTTTTGTGTTCGTCTGAAATACTGGTATGGTTGTTCTATGAATTTAGTCAGAAGAAAAATCATGAAAAATCCTTGTAAGGCATCGCAAAACTTGAAAACATAAAATTAATCAATCGAAAAATAGAAGCTATCAGCACGCTCCGCCGACACGCGTCGCACTTAAAGTGCTCCAGAAAGTCGACAGACTCTCCAAAGCGCTGCAGAAAGTCGAAAGACTCTCCAAAGTGCTGCAGAAAGTCGACAGACTCTCCAAAGCGCTGCAGAAAGTCGAGGGATCTCTCAAAGTGCTGCAGAAAGTCGACAGACTCTCCAAAGTGCTGCAGAAAGTCGACAGACTCTCCAAAGTGCTGCAGAAAGTCGACAGACTCTCCAAAGCGCTGCAGAAAGTCGAGGGATCTCTCAAAGTGCTGCAGAAAGTTGCGCGCACATCCCGAGTATGCCCGCGCTTTTTGCGCGAAAGTTGAGTCGTTTGCGGCTTTTGAGCGAAGCTTGGGCGGCTTCAAGGCGAAGTTTGCCCAAGATTCGGCTTTTGAGCGAATGTTGGGCAGCTTCTAGGCGAAGGTTGCTGTGCACATTCGACTTTGGATGTCAGGCGAACGTGGAGCGGTGATATGGCGACTTTAGAGCGGATGTTAAGCGACTTATGGGCTAAGGTTGGGAGTAACGCACACGAAATAGTGGACCGCGACTTTTGCTCGGATCTTGGGCGAAGGTTCGGCGAACCTGGGGCGAACTTCAGGCGCGACGCGGCTCTGCGATGCGGTCTACGAAACGTCAAAACAATTTTATTTTCGCAAAGTTTTTTTTCTATGTTATTCACATTATCTTTCTAATTTGTTTGATGACTGATTATCGTAAAGTTATAAATCCCGAACTTTATTTTCAGCTCTGGATTAATTGGTTGGGCACATACGGGATGAACAGCTCCAAGACTTCAACTAATTTCCGAATCGAAAATCTTCGGAAATGAAACCATCGTAAGGAAACTTCAAGCTCTCAGATTATTGAACTCCATTTATTTAGAGAATGATCGACGTCTAACCTTGAATGAAAGCAATGCAGGAAACATCATCAACAGGTTCCAGCTGAAGGTGAACTTCATTGATCAGCTTTACAAGAGATGTTTCCCGAGCTGATAAGGTTCGAAATTCTATCTCGGATCTTCGAAGGAAACATCGTCGAAAAATGAAACTAGGGTGAGGAAAAATTAAGCTTTCTCATCATTCAACTCTCGTTTTTTTTTCAGAAATCGATCAAAGTCTAGCCTTCAATCGAAGGGGTGAAGCAATTTTAAGCCGTCAGATACTTTTCCTGAAGGTGAATTTCTTTGAAAGAAAAAATCATTTTTAACTTAAATTTTTCAGAGACCGAGTGAATTTCGAATAACGGGAAAACAAGCCGGCACAAGGAAGCCAATCAAAACATTGGATTCTTCCAGATTGTTAAACTACGAATGTATAGAAGGTGTCTTCAATAATTTTCATAATTTTCATGTTATCTTTTTGACTCTCACCTTTTGTATTTATCTTTCCCTGTCTCATGTATATTTTATGTTTATTTTTTATGTATGCTTGTTTGATTGTTATTTATATGTTCTTGTTTGGATAATAAATTGTAATGTGATCGAAATTCGCGTTGTTTTTTAACTATATATGGAAGAACATCGAAGGGGATCGCTACCCCCGATGATGCAAATGGCGAAGGTTAAGCGAAGGTTAGGCGAAGGTTGGGCTGCTTTAAGTTGCCGAGAACGACCGAGTCATGAGTTTTTTGAAGTTCTCAGAGTTGAAAGTAGGTGTTCTTGGCGATTCAAAAGGTTCCGGATTTTTGAATATCAGAGTTTCAATAGGAATTTCAGAAAACCTATTTTTTGTATTCCAGATTTTCCGGCTTTTCAGATTTTTCGAATTTTCAGGTTCCGAAATTTCCAAACTTCCAACTTTTCAGATCTGCCCTGGAACGAGAACTCAAAGTCGACTGGAGAACAAGGATTTGTCAAATTGAAAAAAAAAACTAGTAACAAAAATCTATAACAAAATTATAAGCAAATTCTTTGGCTGCAATCTGAGTTATTCCATGGCATTCCTGAAATTAAATATTGAAATTTCAGTTTTAAGGCCTTCAAGAACTACCTACCGTCGCTTTTTCACATCCGGCTCATTCTCAACTTCCTCCGAATTCCAGTGAAATCCCACAAACTGATCGTCATAATTGACAGCGGGAATCGCCGAGTCCTCCGGCTTCTCATTCAACTCGAAGCAAGAAGTATCGTCATCATTTTTGAGCGCCGGAATATAGGGAGGCTGGTATCCTTTCTGAAGCACCTTCTCCCAGTTGACATCCTTCACGAAGGCGAGATTTTTCACTTGAAAAATATCCGGTCGATTTTCGGGAACCCGAGTTAGAAGAGAAGCAATGAAGTCGTGGCACTCCTCGGACAACTTTTCGCCAGTCGAGCAATGTGTGATGATTTTTGGGAGCGCCCGTCTTTTGGAGAACTTATCCCAAATCAGATAGTCGTAGGTCAGAACTCCAAGAACAGAACAGAGAGAAGAAGAAGAGAAGAACAATTCTAAACACATTTTCAAATTGTCGAAATTTCCAAGAAAGCTTTTGGATTAGAGAACTTTAAACTGTATTCAGTAAAAAAAAAATATCCCTTTTGGCGAATTAAAGTGCAAAGTATCCAACTTTGAGCAGTGGAAAAAGTATGGTTCAATTATTCGATTTCTATAAATCTTGGTGGCATCTCTAGATCTTCATTTTTGTAGTTGACAACTTTTTTCGAAATTTTCTGTGAAGTGAGTTACGTCGCGGATAATCAAGCTACATAACAACTTTAACGACTGCAAACTTCCAACTTTTTCGGACCAATGATCTTAACTGACTTGATTGTAATTTTCGTAAAAAGTTGTCAATTGTGAAAATGAAGATCAAGATTCGCTTGACACTCACCAAATTTTATTTTTTTTTTTTTAATCGGGACATACTTTTTCAACTTCTCAAAGATGGCCATTATGCACAAAATCACCGAAAGGGAAATTCGATAGAAAACTTTTGTAGACGCAGTCTAATAGTCAATAATAGGACTCCATCTAAACGGAAGGGACGGTCCATAAACCAGAGAGCATCCGGAGAAAGCAGCAGACAATAAAGCAACCTTGATAAGTTCTTTTTTTTCCGAAATCGGGAGGTCATGAGTGTTCCAGGTTTTTGAATATCAGAGTTTCCACGGGAACTTCAGGACCTGTTTTTTTTGTATTCCAGATTTTCCAGATTTTCAGGTTCCGAAATTTCCAAACTTTCAACGTTTCAGATCTGCTCTGGAACGAGAACTCAAAGTCGACTGGACAACAAGGATTTATTGATAGAAAAAAAAACTAGTAACAAAATCTATAACGGAAATTATAATGCAATAATTCTATCCCTTGTGATGGTTTTCGGTGCGAAATGCTCGAGCAGTTGAGAAAGTATGTTCCAATCAATCTATTTTTATAATATTTGGTGGGATGTATCAAGCATCTCTAGATCTTCATTTTCGTAGTTGACAAGTTTTTACGAAAATTGTTGTGAAGTAAGTTATAGTCACGCGACATCAAAACCTGGTGCAAACATCCAACTTTTTCGGAGCAATCGATTGAAAGCTTATGTATACCTAATCGTCAAGAATGACAATCTGTCTGTTGTTCTTTTCCAACAGTTGCCGTTCTTTTTTTCGTTCCGTGTCGCTTGAAAACCCCAAAATTCTGTCTGCTGTGCAAAGAGCAGGCGTTATTTCGGAACGTCGTTGCATTCTTGCGAGGCGTTTCTCTGCATCGAGAAGATATCAGAATTCAAGCTCTGAACTCTCCTCTTTCAGATTATTTCAGTTATCAGCAGGAACTCAAAGCGAATGAATCAAATTTCAACCAACAATTGTTCTCGAAATATTCGAATATGTGTAAAAAGCCAGCGGTATCAGTTTTCGACAATCGTTTATTCGAAAAAGAAATAAGATCAGTTTTTCTTCTCGTCGTTTCTCTTCACTAAGAACTCCGTGAGACTTTGGAGCGCTTCAGCAATCTCCTCTTGGCTCACTTGTGATACGCCCCCACGCCTTGCCACCCGCTTCACTCCCGCCATCGACAAGCCCATGCATCCATCCATCGCCCTCTTCCGAGCTCTCGGTCCCTGTAATAAAGACATTGACTATTGCATCAAGTTTTCGCCCTCTTCTCTCGGACAATCCCGTAGAGAGGTGGAGCTTAGTTTTGTGTCAAACTTTTCAGTTTCGTTTCTTTTTTATAACTCGATTCGAGAGAAAGTACTGGAAGATGTTCCATTCTATTGGTTTAATCAGTAGCAAAATTTGAGTTTGAAGGCGAAAAACGTGAAGTTTAGCTTATAGGCAGAACAACTTCCTGGCTAGGGATAGGGATAAAAACGGAAAACAAATACCAACTCGAAAAATAAGACTTTCGACCATGAAAGTTTGAAATTTATCTAGCGACCAAAACATAATTTTCAAACTCAATTGTTTTTGTTGACTGACTTGGGAAACTTTGTGAGACTCAGTTTTTCTTTTTTTTTCTAGACATAGTCTTAAGAGTTATTCCGAAACAGCTGAAATAACCTTTAAGACACCAGCTAAGCAAAAAATAGAGCGAACTTCCTCAAAATTCAAAAGGTAGTAACTTACCATGGAGGTCATCGAGACGCTTGCCGTCGACGACATCTGTGTCTGATCCATCGTCTGAAACAAAAAATATAATTTACAGTGAAACAGGATGTTGTTACATTTTGGAATACTGTGTTTTTGGTTTGAAAAGAACACAGAGAACATAAATTTAAGAGGTATTTTTAACATTTGGTCATCTCCAAATTAAATAAACTGTGAAGTCCCGAAAAAATAATTGACCAGGATACCCGTTCTAAGATAACTCTGAGAATTTTCTATGAACTGGCTCATATTTAGAGCAGAATCAGGGCTCTCGAATGTGCTATGCGGCTACCTGCACAAACTTCTAGAAGTCGAGATACAAGCTTCGAAAAGTAGCGAGCCCAGGTTCAAAAAGAAGAAATGGTGGAAAAGATCACTTTTCGAAGACTGTATTTTCTCGACTTCTAGAAGTTTGCGCAGGTAGCCACATAGCATGATCGAGAATTAAGAATTATTCAGAAACATCTGATTTTTTTTTTCAAAATTCAAAAGCCAGCCACTTACCATGGATGTCGTCGATCCGCTTGTTGTGGACGGCCGTTGGGTCGAATCCATTGTCTGAAACAAAATATTATTTACAAAAAAAAAAAAAAAACA
>LR544921.1:0-22458 GCA_900536305.3 Caenorhabditis sp. 40 LS-2015 | reverse complement strand
TTAAAAAAAAAAAAAAAAAAAAACTTACGAGATCGAGATCCGGAGAGGTCATCGTTGATCCTCCTCTTGCGGCCTCCCCCCCACGGCACTCATGGTTGAGGCACCCGATTGTGCTCCGCCCACAGCTGTCATTGTAGAGGCTCCAGTTGGGGCTCCTCCGAGAGCGGTCATGGTGGAGGCTCCGGGTGGGGCTCCGCCCACAGCGGTGATGGTAGAGGCTCCGGGCTTCGAAAAGTTGCGAGCCCAGGCTCAAAAAGAAGAAATGGTGGAGAAGATCACTTTTCGAAGACTGTATCTCGACTTCTAGAAGTTTGCGCAGGTAGCCACATAGCATGATCGAGAGCCCTGATTCTGCTCTATATATGAGCCAATTTATAGGAAATTATCAGAGGTACCCTAAAACGGGTATCCTGGTGAGAGAAATTTTTTCGAAATTAAAAAGTAAAATCCGCTTACAACACTCGATGTTTGTGTAGTCTCCATCGAAAGCCCTTGCGTGGACATCGTTGACGGTTCTTGGGTGGAATCGTCCGTCCCCTGAAACAAATTATAAATTACAGTAGAACAATCAGGGTGCTCTCTTCTGAATCGACGAGTTTAAGAATCTTCGAATTCATCGAGTTTCTGAATGGTTTACATTTTTAGTTCAAAAACTTCATACGTTTCTACGGAATTGTGTCATCGTTCGCGTTTTTTTCAAAATTGGAATCAAAAGAAGCCGAAAGAAATGCTTTGAAAATTCAACTGTGTTTCTCATCTGTTCTTAAAAACAAAACTCACATTCTCTTTTATTATCTCTTCCTCCTGTTTATCGACTCAATCGAAACTGCGTCCAATGTTTGGTCCAGACGAGGCCTCGCTGTGAATCCATCGACAGTGTTCTGCAGGAAATCAAAACTTCATTTGGCACCTGCACCAACGTTTTGCTCGTGGAGCATGATCCTCAGATGTCTTCCCCAACTGTCATATCATTTTCCCCTCGAAAACCAAAATGAAATGCTCTCTAGCGCCCACAAACTAGTCGGACATTCCTACTTTTTCGAGCTCCCCCGAATTTCATGTTCTTTCTGTATTTTGACTACCACAGATTACAGAGTCGACTAGACTTCATTCCGGAATAGATTGTTCAATTTTTCAACTAGTTATTTTGCTTGAGAATTTCAAAAAACCCAAGGTAAAATGTCTTAATCAAAAAGCAGTTCCCGTTTTCAAAACTTTAATCAAAAGAAGCCGAAAAAAATGTTTTGAAATTTCAACTGAATTTCTCATTATTTCTCAGGAAAATAAACTCACATTCTCTTCTAATCACTCCTCCGTCATCCCTCTTCGCGGTCATTACCATTGAATTTCTGGAAAAGTGTGTATAGAATGAAAAGAGTCCAGTTTGAATGGAGAGACAACGGTTATAGAGAAAACGCAGTGTCTAGTAACAGAAAAAATACTCGACTAAAAATCTCAAAAAAAAAACCCTACTCTCAAAGTCAAAAAATGTGGGAAAAGGAGGAGAAAAATCAACGAAAATCAAGAAAAATCCATTATGAAATTTTCGATTCCTTTTTTCGACGTCGTGGATTCTTTTTTCCCTGTTTCTTTTTTCTGAAAGAGCACGTGCAAACTTTAAAAAACCCGCTAAAACTAAAATGTTTGAATTTTGTTCTCGAAAAGTTTCACGTCACAAAAATGTTGTCTCCTTGGAAGTTTTGAGCAACCCCGAAAGAAAAAACTGAGAAATCTGGAAGTTCTGATATCTTCGAAATATTACTAAAATCATCTTCGTCTTCAATTTTTTTTTTAACTCGAAAAAAAAATTCACCTGTAGATTTCTGTTGTATTTATCGAAAAGTCTAGTAACCTGTCTAGCAAGAATAGTGGTTGTCACTAAGTTTAGAGCTGAAAATAACACATGCGTGGTTAGTAAGTCTCAGGTAGCACATGCGCGGAGATTGAGCGCATGGTTTCAACCAGGTGACGTAAGATATTTTAACTAAGAATAAATCAGATAGCCAGGTTGATTCTCACAGAAAAAAATCATATTCCCAACTTTTGTTGTATAGTTCTCCCAATTGAAAATCCCAATTGAACACGACCCTTTATTCTAATTTTATGGTAACCCGACCTTCCAGCGCCGTTTTAGCCTTAAGTTTTCACGGTAAATAGTGTAAGTCTGGACAATTAGATGATACCGTTTAGACGATTATGCGATATGAATATTAATAGATTTCTTGATTTTGAATTGTTAGGATTTCGATCGTTTCTTTGAATTCTAAGTTTGACGGGAAAGTTGTCCTGGCCTTTGACCGTATAACTTCGAGAACGAAGATGCTTTCGAAAAGAGGGTAGAGGAACCCGCATAGCTTTTTGCTTGTTCGGTTTTCATTGTCAATTGTCTTTGGTGAAAGATGTCGACTGCAACCGACAGAAATTAAATTTTCTACATGGTTCGAGGACGAACCTGCTTTTCCCGAAGGGTGAGGATGTGATAGGACAATAAGATTGCCTATCATACTCTTCTATTTGGTTTTATTTGTTGTTCTCGACGGAGAATGATTAATTACCCCGACAGCCCCTCTTGTTTACTCCGTATGCCACCCCGTTGTACTCTTCCTATCTTATTCACTCTATGCGTTCGCACTGGTGCTGAGAGGTCGCCTTCGGGCAACCCTCTCACATACCGGCTTTCATTTAATAAAGATTCTGGCCAGAACTCTTACGTCTTATGCATCAATCAAGAAACAACCATTCACAAAGGATTGGGGGAAGGCATCCCCATATTTTCCTTATTTCCACTAGAACTTCAGGACCTGTTTTTTTGTATTCCAGGTTTTTCGAATTTTCATATTTTCCGGATTTTCAAGTTCCGAAATTTCCAAACTTCCAACTTTTCAGATTTGCTCTGGAACGAGAACTCAAAGTCGACTGGACAACAAGGATTTATCAAGTTGAAAAAAAAAACTAGTAACAAAATCTATAACGGAAATTATAAGCAAATTCTTTGGCTGCAATCTGAGTTATTCCATGGCATTCCTGAAATTAAATATTGAAATTTTAGTTTTTACTGCTGGTTTTCAGTGCAACAATTTTCAGAGCCTACTGGCCATCTTCGAGCAATTGAAAAATGATGTTCACCCGATTTTGATAAAACTTGGTGGGATGTATCAAGCATCTCTAGATCTTCATTTTCGTAGTTGACAACTTTTTTCGAAAATTGCTGTGAAGTAAGTAATAGTCTCGCGACATCAAAACTTGATGCCAACTTCCAACTTCTCAGATCTGTCCTGGAACGAGAACTCACAGGAAAGTAGACAACAAGGATTTTATGAATTGGAAAAAAACTAGTAACAAAATCTACAACAACGAAAATTATAAGACTCGGAGGACACTTTGGCTGCAGTCCGACTTTTTCCATGGCGTTCCTGGAATCAAAAATTGAAATTTCAGTTTTGAAGTCTTCAAGAACTACCTACCTTCTTTTCTTCACATCCGGTTCATTTTCAACTTCCTTCGAGTTCCAGTGAAATCCCACAAATCGATCTTCATAATTGACAGCGGGAATCGCCAAGTCCTCTGGCTTGAAATTTGCGTACAGAAACCAAGTTGATCAGCATAAAAGAATCCGATTTTTAGAAACCAAATTTTCAAAATTTTCCAAATTTTTTTTTTTGAAAATGTCATAATTTTTGAATTTTGTTTGACTTGTCTAGCTTAACTTTTTACGCTGATCATTTTTGTCCTTGACAAAAATTGCGAAAATCACTCCGAACTGAGTTACGGGTCAATTTCAGACAGAAGTTTGATGGAGATTACTGTAGTTTATTGGCTCAAACCTTTGCTGAGAACTTTCCCATCAAGTGATGCGTAGTGTTGTTGAGAAACCTGAAAATATTTTTGTAGAGAATTTCGAATTTTCTAGAAAAATTCAATGGAAGAGCAAATGATACAGATAGATTTATTGCAAAAGGCAGCAAAAGTCTATTGTTTCGAATTCGACACTTCCTGATTGGGCGACCAACTGAGGCCATCAAAGCCTGAAATACCTTTTGATTTGGAAGACACTTTTAGATGAACTCTGACTCTGAAGCCAAGACGCGGACTGACAAAGTTGATGTTTAGACCTCAAACTAGTAAAATTCAACCATTTATACAATTTTCCAAAGACAAGAGTAGTATGATAGAAGAATAAGAAAGTAGTAACAGGAGTGAATATCATAATAAGTAAAGATCATGCAGAGATAGAGGTGTGTTTGGAGCATTTCGGTCTCTTTCTCCGCTGATCGTGGCAGACTTCTTTGAACGTTTGGAATCGTGGGTCATGGGTTTCTTCCATTTTCGGGATCGTCCATTTTCGTGATTCCTCGCTGGAACGTGACCCATTTCTATTTCCGGTGCTGATTGAGCTTCGGCAAAGAGAGAGCTCTTGTGCATGTTCCTTGAACTGATGGACGATTTGATTGGGTTGACCTCGGCTCTTGGGGTCGTGAGTGGTGTTGCTGGAGTCGACGATTTTGCACTGAAAGTTTTTCGAGAAATTTGTATCGAAAATTTTTTTTGCGAGACAGTTTGTTCGAAAAATTTGTCGAAAATTTTTTTCGAAGAATTTTTTTGAAAAATTTTTGATGGGTTTTTGGAATCAACAGAAAAACACTCACCTTGTCAATAAACTTTCTTTGAAAAAATAGTAGAATATTCAGAAAAATCAAAGGATTATATAAAGAAAAGACTCACTAGTCAGTCGTGAGCCATGAGGGTTAGATTGAAGGGGGAATGAAATGGGGGCGATGAGGGGCACTTGGACAGCAACTGACTCTGTTCTCCAGGAGCCTCTTTTTCTCTGCGTCTCTTCAGAATCTCTGTGTCTTCTAAATGAGAAGAAAAAAGATAAGTTGAAAAGTTTTATTGGGTTGTAAACACACAGACGTTGGGTTAGTGGTTGACCTAATGTTCTGGAAGTGAAGAAAGTTCTCAAGTTTAAAAATCATTCGATAATCAAAAAAATTGAATCTCGGAATCAGTTCTGATCAGTCTAGGAATTCAACATTTTTGCATTTCTTGAGTTCTGTAAAAACCTTTATTCGCCAAATCTCGAAAACTTGTTCTCAAAAAGTTATGAGCCAAAAACTACAGTAATCACCATAAACCTTCAGGCTGAAATTGAGCCATAACTCTGTTCGGTGAATCTTTTTACAGAATCGCAGGGAATTCAATTTCAGTCAGCAACCTGCATAAATAAACAAACTAGTTACCCATATGTAGTTATGGATTATTAGAGGTCGAAAAAAATTCAAGAGGAATACGAGAGAAGAAAATGAAGGGTTCCACGAGACTATAAGAAATGGAAAATGTAAACTCCAGATTTCCTAGGCACCTTTTTTTCTTCAGACAACATCTTCACCCCCATTCCCACCTGTCAAGACCACCTGTTATTATTCGAGATCAGATTTGACAGATGGTTGGATAGATTCTTAATCGAACTTTAATAAGAGTGTTACAACTCGCTGTCTGCATTTAAGATGGTAAAGATAAAGTGTAATTATCTCTCGAGAGTTTTATTGGATAAAAATAAATGAAACAAACAAAAAGTTTCCTCTTCGGAAATAGATGGAGTCAAATTGAAAAGTGTGCTGAGAACATTCAAAAGGACTCTGGGACTTCACAATTGTAAGCACCCCGCACTCTTCAGCATCTTTTAATCGACCAGTTGCGACCACTTCGTGATCCTTCTTGAAAGTTGGGTCGTTTAGATGGGGGGTCTCCTATTACTCCATAAATGCGATTCGGGAAATTGCTCAGGATTTGCATGAACTCGACTTGAGGGATTCAGTCTGCATCATCGAATTGAATCGTTTTCACCGTTTTTGAACACTTTGAAGACGTGCCAAAAAGTGAAATAGTCCAGAATGACGATTTGCGGACACGCGACAGTGAAGAGTAGACGCTCAGCCAGTACAGAACTTCCGGATGTGGTCCTGGAAAAAAAAGAAAGATTCAAAATGAGAAATAGATTCCTTGTAGTCTCTTTTTTAAAGATGACACCCGCTGATACCGTCGAAATTGAAACTAGAAAAAGTTTTGGAATTTCGAAAAATCGAAAAATTTTTTCGGAAAATTCAAAAAAATTTTTCGGCAAATTCAAAGAAAAATTTCGGAAAATTCAAAAAAAAAATTTCGAAAAATTCAAAAACAAAATTTCTGAAAATCCAAAAAATTTTTTTCGGAAAATTCAAAAATTTTTTTCCTTTTTTTTCAAATTCGAAGAAAAACTAAGCCTCACGATGAGTTCTGATCAACTTAAATATTCAAAATTTTCGCAGTTTTTGGGTTCCCAAAAATCTGAATGTCACCTAGACAACCCTCATGGAAATTTCGCGAATTTTTGAGAAAATTTTTTTCCTGAAACTTTTGGCTAATTTCTTGGCAAATTTCCCGAAAGTTTTCCAATGCATATATATTTCATATAGCCTCTAGTTCTTCCTTCATTTCAGGGAGCTTTTAAACCTCTTAGTTTTTCTTTCTCTTTTTTAGTTTTGGACAAGTTTTTCACGTTAACTCCATGATCAATTTTTGAGCTCGATGTTTCACCTTATTCTCACCTTATTTTGGAGTTCAAAAAACATAGAAGAATATTCAGAAAAATCAATAAATCATATACAGATGGGGGGCCTCACTAGTCAGTCGTGAGCCATGGGGGTTAGAATGAAAGGGGGAAGCGGAGGATGAATGTTGGCAACACTGTCCGTCGCTTCTTCTCTGCGTCTCTTCAGGAGATCGTAGCCTCTCTTTTAGGTTGACCCCCAAAACCCCTCCTGTTTTTTTTTGCTAGGGAAGCTTGCTTCGCCTTTTGCAATGAGGAAGAACAACTTTCTGACAGAGTGACAAGAACCAGATTTATTCGAAGAAAAAAGTAGCATCCAATCGCGAAGCTTGTCCTTGCCGGAATAGAACACCTTCTCCTGACAGACATCGAGTCTTCTCCATCTGATTACAGCTCATCTGAATGGTCTTCATCCAATTGTTGGCTCCTAGTGAACACTCTGTTCAAGAAACACTCCCGCTCGCTTTGTGATGTCCGTTCGGAGTTGCCACATGAGCATGTCCGAATCCAGAGGGTATGAGAACCAGTAGTTATACTTCTTCATCGATGCATTGCAGTCGTCGGAGCTCAATGTGAGATCGCTGCTGAAAAGTGAACATGTTTGGTGACTGTGTGAAAGGTTCAAAGAAAACTCACTCGAACTTGAAGCCTTGAATGCGATGATGTAGTGTGTTGGACTGGGAACATCGCACAGGGACATAGGTGAGATTGGTGTCGTACGGCTTCCTGAAAGCACAATCTCGTTTTTCATTCCCAGCTATTTTCAGAAACCCACAAATTGTAGTCTTGGTAGTAAGCGGCAATGCAGACGTTTTTGCGAGCACAATGGAAAGTGGCATCGTACCAGACCACTTGAGTATTGCAATCAGCCAGGAGGGCTTTTCCAAGACGGCCTTCTTCGGCATAGGTATAGTTTGGGTCGTTCAGGGAATACGAGTCCAGATTCAGTTCAATGGTGTCCTTGTCAAGATTCAGAACACTCCACGGTGATTCAGGTGGATAGGGTTGTTGAGCTTCCGTGAAAGAACAGAGAACAAGGAAGAGAAGAATCATGATTTCTATATCGGCTGAAAACAAAGAGTGTCACGTCGTTGAAAAGTGGAGAGAGATACCCGCCAGAGTTGAGCGGAAGAGATTTACGAAAGACTCTTCATCTTCGAAATGAAAAATGCTCCAAAAAAGGTGTCAACAGATAAAATGTAGAGCTCAATAAGAGATATCGATTGGTATAAAGATTGTGTTGAACTCTTGTTGGAGAACTGAGATATAATCATTTTTCAGTCTCCCGCGTCCTAAAATGAAGATGTAAGAAGTGAGAACTCTCATATCTCAACTCTCCAGTAATATTTTCAGTTGTTTCTTATACCAATCAATAGCTTTCATTGAGTTCTACAGTTTATCTGTTGACACTTTTTTTGTAGCATTTTTCATTCTCAAGTTATACCGTCTTCCGTGAATTCCTTCAGAATTCTATATTAGCTGTCAATAAAGAGTGAGATATCCGCCTATTAGGGGTAAATATTGTATTTTAACACTTACTTGAAAACAACATTTATCCTCATTTATCATCGAATACAGCACCACACTTACACGTCGTCGGAGATCGAGCCCCGCGGAGTCGGAAGGACGGAAAAAAAAAATTCGAAATTTTTTTGAAAACTTTTTTTTCTAAATTTTTCAAACTGGGCGTAGCTAATTTTTGGAGCTTTGTCACTCATTAGTGTTTATGGCTCCGTTTGGTGTGTAAAAAACAAAAAAATTACTGTCTCCATTTCGCTCCTAACTTCAAACGCCTATATCTCGAAAACAGTCAACGCTATCAAAAAGTTGTCAACTACAAAAATGTAGAATACAAAATTTTACACATTTTTATAATTGATAATTTTTTGAAATCTCCCCTCCCAACTGAGATACGCCATCTTGAAGTTAGAGGGGCGAGAGAGTGTGGAGAGCGGAAAGGCGCAGACTTTTACTTTTCATGTAGTGTATCTCTGTTGGTAATAGAGATAGAATAAAGTGACCAACTACAAAAATGTGTAAAATTTTAAGACAAACATTTTTGTAGTTGAAAGTTTTTTGGTAGCTGTTACGCTTCTTGAGATACAAGCGCTTGAAGAAATCACATAGTTTCTAGTGGGACACAATAACTTTCACTTTTCATGCAATGTATCTCATTCGGTAATAAAGATAGAAAAAGTGGTCAAATTCAAAACATGTGAGATTTCATAACAATTTTTTTTGTAGTTAAAAGTTTTTTGATAACTGTCAAGGTTCAACAGCTCGCTTGAGCATTGAGTCAGAAGCTGGCAAAACATCTACTCACCTTATCAATAAATATTAGTCAAAAAAAAATATACATGAAGTTTCAGAAAAATCAATAAAGCGGGGCCTCACTAGTCAGTCGTGGGCCATGGGGGTTAGAATGAAAGGGGAGCGGAGGCGAGGAGCGAGGAGCCCTTCTTCTTCTCGCGGAGTCTCTTCTTCTCTGCGTCTCTTCAACCCTTCTACTATTTTTCTCGGACCTCCAGAAAACTGATGGGCGCCGCGGGGTGGCAGTGCCAGCCTGCAACACGAGAAGAGCATTATTTTGTTCCACTGGAAATAATGCATTATCTTCAAGCGCTTATATCTTCAGAACCGTAACAGCTATCAAAAAACTTTTAACTACAAAAATGTTTGTCTTGAAATTTTACACAGTTCTGTAATTGACCTCTTTTTTCTATCTTTACAACCGACAGAGATACACTGCATGAAAAGTGGAGGTCTGCTCCCTCCCCGCTCCCCACACTATCTCGCCCCTCTAACTTCAGGATGGTGTATCTCAGTTGAGAGTAGAGATCAAGAAAAGTGGTCAATTATAAAAATGTGTAAAGTTGTGTGCTTCACACTTTTGTAGTTGACAACTTTTCGATTGCGTTGACTGTTTTTGAGTTAAGGAACAAACTCGAAATTTTTTTTTTCAAAAATTTTCAAGCTGGGCGGAGCTAATCTTTGGAGCTTTGTCACAGTTATTTTGTTATTATTTGTTTGTGCTCCTAAAAATAACAATAATGGTCAAAAGGCAAAACTGATAACAGTTGAATGATAAGAGCAGTTTTTCATTTGAAAATTTCAGTTTTCAAATTTTTTCAATTCGAAAAAAAATGACGACAAAAATTCTAATTTTTTCTCTGGTTTTCGGTATTCTGGTTTCAGTGGTGTCATCTGACGTTCGATGCTATTACGGTAGGTATTTTTGGGAGTCGCGAAACTGAAAACTTTTTTTAAGGATCACGGCATGGAAATGGAACACAAAAACTAAACAGTCAAATGGTTGAATTTAACTGTAAAGGAGACTATTGCGCGCTGTGAGTTGTTTTTTCTCCATGGCCGAGTTTTGGAATCCCAGGCCGCCATATTTCTTTTCAGAATGTACCAAAGAGATTTGATTGCTCCAAACCTGGTCACGAGTAGTTACGGGTGTGGAGACGTGAGTTCAAAATTTTTTGTCAACGAAAATTTTTTACGAAGTTTTTAACTTTTCAAATACTTTTCTGGTTCAGTTTTTCACGCTCATTATTTTTGTCTTTTGACAAAATTTACGAAAACCACTCTGAACAGACTTATGGCTCAATTTCTATCTGAAATTCAATGGAGGTTACCGTATTTTTTTGGCATAACTTTTGAAATCCAACTTTTTGAGTCTTGTGTTAAAAGAAAAAGTTAATCAGCGTAAAATTTCACATTTAACAGTGAAAAAATGAGTAGATAGGAAAACTTTTTTTTGAAAATTTTTAAATTTCGACTTTTTTCGATTTTTTTTTTTTTTTGTAATTTCCGAAATTTCAAAAGTGTTTTTGATGTGAAATGTTGCGCCAATCATTTTTGTCTCCAAACAAAATTCACGAAAACCACTCTGAACTGAGTTATGGCTCCATTTCTATCTGAAAATTGGTGGAGATTACGGTAGTTTTTGGCTCATAACTTTTGAAAGCCAACTTTTTGAGGTTTGTGTCAAGAGACAAAGTTAATCAGCATGAAAATTCATATCATCAACTTGAAAATTTCCTAAAAAATCAGAAAATTGAAATTTTTGAATTTTTCGAAAAAATTTCGAAAATTCCTGAAAAAATGTTTTCAAAATTTTCAAACTATCAAAAATTTTCTAGTTTAGTTTTTTGCGCTGATCATTTTTGTCTCTTGTCGAAAATCACTAAAATCACCCCAAACTGAGGTATAGCTCAACAAAGTTTATCAACACAACATTCTGAATAAACCTAATATTCAAACATTCCAGAACAATTGGTGCAAAGGAGTCCCCATCAATGGGTGTACCGAAAACGGGAAGGGATACGGTCAGTGTTGTTGCTCAGGAGAGCTGTGCAATGATATAACCGATTTCTCGAACCCAATGGATTATTTCAAAAAGTCGTCGGTTCACTCTTCAATTTTCATGCCGTTTGTGGTGGCTACGCTTTTTTGTATTTTTGGTTGAAATTTTTTGATTTTTCATAATAAAATTTTTCATAATCAAGCGATGGCTCTAGATTCACAAATCGTAGGATTCCCGGAACATTCTATTTTGAAAACTTCATTGTGAAGAAAAAAAATACATTCGTTAAAAATACAGAATACAATAAAAACACATTACTGACTATTATTATTCAAAAACTTATTATTGCACATGTCACCTGAGCAACAACAAACACCGTATCCATTTTCGTTTTCATTACATCCATTTCGGTTCTTGGTGCATGCTCCATTGGCACATCCGTAACTACTAGTGATCCGGTCTGGATTACTTGCATCTTTTTGATAGATCCTGAAATTTATATGTTTGGAAGGGGGGCGTGGTCTAAAATCCAAAAACTCGACAACTTACACCTCACAAAATTTTCCTTGGCAGAGGACTGGTACAACAGTTGACTCTGTTTGATTTCCATTTGTATTGCTTACGCCTAGAAAAATTCAAGTTTTCATGGTGAAATTTCGGATTTTTTTTTACAAAAAGCTTACCGTAATAGCATCTCACGTCAGCTGAAACCGCGAAGGATACAAGAATAGCGAAAATCAGAGAACCAATGAGACATTTCGACATCATTTTTCGTTTTCGAATCAAAACGGAAAATTTTGAGAAAACTGAAATTTCCGAAACACGGATTGTTCTTATCAGTTAGAAGTGTTATCAGTTATGTATGTGGCGTGATCTTCTGTGATTTATGGAAAACTGAAATGAAAGTAATGATCGACTGACAGCGGAAGCCGCTAATGATTTTTTGGTCTTGGTGCCCTTTGACCTTTATGTGTATTTTGACTGTATTTCTGACTGAATTTTTGTTGTATTTTTGACTGTATTCTCGCTGTATTTTTGACTGTATTTTTGCTGTATTTTTGACTGTATTTTTGCGTTATTTTTGACTGAATTTTGACTGTATTTTTGACTGTATTTTTGCTGTATTCTTGACTGTATTTTCACTGCATTTTTACTGTATTTCGACTGTATTTTCGACTGTATCTTCGCTGTATTTTTGCTGTATTTTGACTGTATTTTTGACTGTATTTTTGCTGTATTTTGACTGTATTTTGACTGTATTTTAACTGTATTTTTGCTGTATTTTTGACTGTATTTTTGCTGTATTTTAACTGTATTTTCACTGTATTTTTGACTGTATTTTTGCTGTACTTTTGACTGTATTTTCGGTATATTTTTGACTGTATTTTTGCTGTATTTTGACTGTATTTTCGCTGTATTTTTGACTGTATTTTCGCTGTATTTTCGCTGTATTTTTGACTGTATTTTCGCTGTATTTTCGCTGTATTTTTGACTGTATTTTTGCTGTATTTTTGACTGTATTCTCGCTGTATTTTTGACTTTATTCTTGCTGTATTTTTGACTGTATTTTTGACTGTATTTTTGCTGTATTTTGACTGTATTTTGACTGTTTTTTTGCTGTATTTTGACTGTATTTTGACTGTTTTTTTGCTGTATTTTGACTGTATTTTCACTGTATTTTCACTGTATTTTCACTGTATTTTCGCTGTAATCGAGTTCATTCAAAACAAAAAGAGACTTCAATCAAAAAATGAACAACTTAATGACAACAAAAGCGAGCGAGACTAGAATAGAAGGCATTGCCGATGATTTGCAATAATCAACCTTATCATTGCACAGATCTCCTGAGCAACAACAAACACCGTATCCATTTCTGTTTTCAATGCATTCAGTACGGTTGTTGGTGCACTCTCCATTGGCGCACCCGAAAGTACTAACCACCTGACCTGGATCACCTCCATCTGTTTTACAGAGCCTGGAAAAGAAACAATTAAGGGGGCGTGGCCTATTATCCGAACACTCGGCGACTTACATCGAACAAAATTCGCCTGGACAGCGGACTTCTTGAAAAGTTGATACTACTTGATTTCCATTTTGTATGATGGTGGTACCTCAAAAAATTCATATTTTTGGTGAAAATTTTAAGCGTTGTTTTTCTGGTGACAAAAAACCTACCGTAATAGCAAGTGACGTTGGCGGAAACCAGAGAGAACATCAGAATAGCGAAAACTAGAAATCCGATGAGACGTTTCGACATCATTTTTCGTTTTCGAATCGAAACTTTTTTCAAATCGAATAAAAAAAACAAAAATGAAATTTCTAAAATGGGCACTTTTTCATTTATTTATTTATTGAGTGCGATTCTGGGTCGTGAAATAGGTTTCATACTAAGACAAATACAAAACTCAAAGACAAATACAAAAAACGATCAGAAATCAGATGGAGATGACTATTACGAGAAGTGACATGTAGATTGAGTAAACATTCCGATAATAAAAACAAAAACAATTAACGCAAAAAGTTGAGTAAACCCACCTCAGAAAGATTCAAAATTTTCGAAATTTTCGAAAAAAATTTTTTTGAACATTTTGAAATTTTGGTTTTAACAGTTCAAAAAACACTATTACCCGATTCAATTTTGAAAATTTTGTACCACTCAATATAGCATTTTAGGCTAATCCATTTTGTCTCTTGACACAAATCTCAAAAATTCGGTTTTCAAAAGTTATGAGCCAAAAACTACAGTAATCTCCATAGAATTTCCGTCTGAAATTGAGCCATAACTCTGTTCGGAGTGATTTTCACAGTTTTTGTTTAAAGACGAAATTGATCAGCGTTAAATTTTACTTTGTAAACTGCTATGAACTTTTTTGAAAAATCAAAAAGTAAGTTAACTTTCGTATTGTTTCCGAACCTTATCTTATCTCACACTCTAATCCACTCACGATTCTATCGGAAGATGTGTCCGATTGACCTTCCTTCTCTCCGAAGCCGCCCACTTCTCTTCGGGGGTATATAAGAGACATCAACCAGCAAGAAGACATTCATTCGTATACTACCCACCTGGCCGATATGTGATTAATTGGCCCCCAGTTTTTTCTCTATTTTTCTAAACTTTTATCTTTTTTTTCGGACTGCAACTTTATTCTGTATTTTCGCTGTATCTCGATTAGCGAGTGCAATGGAAGCTGTAGAACCTCAAAGTTCGTGGTAAGTTTATCTAGTTTTCCGCAAAAAAAATTTGACTGTTTTCAGATACTGACAGGTACTTTTCTTCAAAGAGATCCAGAATGATCCGTTTGAGAGAGCTAGAGAAGACCGCCGTTGTGAGTATTTTGAGATTTTTTTCAATTTTAAAATTGGGAATTCCAGGAGGCAAAAAAACTGAAGTCTCCGGAATTGTAAAACGAAAAATGGTCGTGCTATTCAAAAAAGGTCTCTGAACTCAGGATTTTGACTGGAGATTAAATCGAACCCCACGAGTGTTAAGTGAGTTTTTCGTGTTTTTTTTTGAGTACATTGTATGCAATATAACTTCAGCATGCAGTCACACTGTGGATTTTGGAAACCTGCGATGTCCCATCCGCCGACTGGTGACTGCTTATGGAGAGTATCCAGTCCACTGGCATTCAGAAGATCGCCGATGATGATGAAGAAGAGTGGTGATCCTCATCTCTTCTTATGCTCGATTTGTTGTATACATTGACTGTTTGCTCACGGAGGGTAGTGGGATCACTTATAGTTGCTCACTCTTATCACTAATCGCATTATCACCGAAGTAAAATCATTTTTAACACCAGAAAAAAGTTTGAAGGCATGTTGTCTACTCGACTAAAAAGATAAGCTCCTTTGATTGGAGAAGAATGAATCTTCAATGTTGCCTGAGTTTCTTCGTTCCCATAATGAAGATAAACCATAGGTTCTTAAAAAGCTCGTCGTTGACATACAGTCTACCATGTTCGAAAAAGTTCAGTGTTTTTCTTCCAAAAATTTCCGATTCATTCACCCAATAATCAAATTGAGAGGTTGGCCTAGTTTGAAATCGATAAACTTGATTCTTATCATATAATACACGGGTCTTTTCATGATAATAATAAGAAATTCCCTTCCTTTTCTTCTCCTTGTTCATCAATCGGTGTATTCCACAAAAAAATGTGACCTCGGAAATTAAAAAAAAAACTTCAATCAAAAAATAAACAAATTAATGACAAGAATAGCGAACGAGACTAGAATTGAAGACAAAGCGGATGATTTGGAAAGATCAAATTTATCATTGCACAGATCTCCTGAGCAACAGCAATAACCGTATCCGTCGTTGAGTTCTGAGCATCCACTGGTGATCTCCGAGCACAAGTTTCTCTGAATTTTCATGTTCCATGGTATTTGAGCAATAAGTCAGTTGGGAGTGACTTTCGTGAAAAATGCTAAGAGAGAAAAATAATCAGCGCAAAATTGTGAACTAGAAAAGTTTTAAAACATTTTGAAATTATAGAAAATTTTTTCAAAAATTTGGAAAATTCAAATTTCGAAAATTTTGAGAAAAAATCAATTTCTGGTTTTTTTCGTTTTTATACCATTCAATGTGAATTTTCACGCTGATCAAGTTTATCTCTTAACACAAATCTCAAAAACCTGGCGTTCAAAAGTTATTAGCCAAAAAGTACAGTAATCTCCATCAAAGTAACAGCCTGAAATTGAGCCATAACTCAGTTGGGACTGATTTTCATAATTTTTGTCAAGAGACAAAAATGATCAGCAAAAAATTTCACATTAGAAACAAGTTTGATATTTAAGGAAATTCGAAAAATTTATTTTTTGAAAATTTCCAAATTTTCGGAAAACTCAAAATTTCGAAAATAATTTTTTTTTACTTATCTTTTCAACCATTCAATTGATATTTAAAAATAGTAGAAAAAACTCACAATAGTGTTTTCATAGTCGCAACCGTAGCTAATCGTGACTAAATCCGGATTCCCCTTATTTCTCGAATAAACTCTGAAATTTTCAACAACAAAAAACTGAGCATAATTTTTTCAAGTGATTTAACCTACACCAAACAAGAAGTTCCATGGCATTCTACCGCCTGATTTTGAGGACCCACATTGCCTCCATTTGTAGTTTGTGTCCCTGGGAAATAAAATGGAACAAATTAGTTTTGAATTTCCATTTTTTGGCGCCCAAACATTTTCAATCTTACCGTAGAAGCATCGAACTCTAGCAAAAGCCGTTGAAATCGAAAAAGCGAGAATAAGGGTGAAAATTAAACTGTTTCGCATTGTGAAATTTGAAAAAGTGGTATTGTCATTTGTCAACATAACTTTATCAGTGTACACTGATTAGTGTTTATGGCTAGATTTTTTGTATAAATAACAAAAACATCATCAGTCTCTCTCTCGCTCTCAACTTCAAACGGCTATATCTCGAAAACAGTCAAGGCTATCAAAAAGTTGTGAACTACAAAAATGTAGAACACAAAATTTTACACATTTGTATAGTCTGTCACTTTTTCTGATCTCTACTCCCAACCGAGATACGTCATCTTAAAGTCAGAGGGGCGAGAGAGTGTGGGAAGCGGAGAGGGCGCAGACTTTTACTTTTCATGCAGTGTATCTCTGTTAGTAATCGAGAGGGAAAAAAGTGGCAAACTACAAAAATGTGTAAAATTTTAAGACAAACATTTTTGTAGTTGAAAAATCTTCAATAGCTGTTATGGTTCTTGAGATATAAGCAATTGAAGATCGTACACCATTTTTAGTGGAGTTCAAGGATCTTCTCATGTCGCAGGCTAGCACTGCCGGCCTGCCGCTCTCATCAATCATCTGGTGATTCGAGAGAAATAGTAGGTTGTTTGAAGAGACGCAGAGAAAAGGAGACTCCTCGAAAAGAAAAAGAAGAAGAAGGGCGAGTCGCTCCTCGCCTCCATTTCCTCTTCATTCTAATCCCCATGGCCCACGACTGACTAGTGAGGCCCTTCTATATTGATTTTTCTGAAAATTCATTTATATTTTTTGACTAATATTCATTGATAAGGTGAGTTCATCTTTTCCATGTTTCAAGATTCTAAAAATCCCATTTCAAATGCTCCAAATACCCTTAAAAAGCCTCAAAGTGAGCAATCGTTTTTTGCGCGCTTTTGATGGTTCAAAAATCCAATCCTCCAAATTCGAGGTTCGATTTGACCTACCAGTTTTAGAAAAGCTTGGCGTTTCGATTTCCAAGACTCAAATCATCCATAAGTTTTGAAGTTTTGTACTTCTAAAAGTTAGTAATTCATTCTCGAGTTTCGAGTTTCCTTTGAGGAAAAAGTGAGAACAGTTTTTGAGAAAGAAACATTCGTACTATGGAGATGATAGAGTACTGGCCAAAAAGAATGCGAATTTGGTGATTTTCGGTGAAAAATCGACAACTTTGAGCAGTTGAAAAAGTATGTTCCCAACACTGAATTTCTATAAAACGTGGTGGGGGAATCAAGCAACTCTAGATATTCATTTTTGTAGTTGACAACTTCTTTCGAAATTCGCTATCAAGTTAGTTATGTTGCGTTAAAGATCATGGTTTCGAAAAAGGCCGAAATTTGCTCCTAAAGTCGCGAGACATAACTGACTAGATTGTAGTTTTCGTAAAAAGTTATCAACTTCAAAAATAAAGATGTAGAGTTGCTTGATACATCCACAAATTTTCAGAAAAATCGGTCCATTGAGAACTAATTTAGAAGTCGTCAAAGTTGACCGTTTTGCACTGAATATCAACAAATTCGCATTATTTTTGTGCCAGTACTGTATATACCTAACTCTTGACTCTTTACAAGGAAATTGTGGAAACTGAGCAATGAATGATTTATGGTTGGAAGGTGAAGCTGATTCTGATGAGAAAACCGGTGATTGTCGGGAAGCACGCTTCCTGCTAATGGTACCTGCGAAAATCTGCGCCACTCGACAGACCATACACTCCGAGTTGGGACAGTAGAGCAAATGGGAGAAAGATTCTTGCTGTGAGTTAGTAGAAATGCAAACATCTTATAAAGTAATCATTTTCAGCTTCGTGGAAAGATTGGAATGCGAGATTGAAGAAGGTCCTCGTGCTCGATACTGGAACGACACATTCATCGGATTCATCAAAGTATCTGTGAACTGCTTAGGGTGACCCAGAGAGGTAACCATCATTTGTACCTTTTCCACTCATTTAAAAGTTGACACTTACAGAGCAGAGGGTTTGTTCCACCGTCTAGAAGAACGGAAGCAAACTTCTGGGAACTTGTCGATTGGCGCCCGATTCGCAACGTTTTGTTTTGAACGATGTTTTCTTTTTTTGCTCTGAATTTTCAATAAATTTATCTTCTGCTTCTAGATCTTTACTATTCACAAACCCAAGTTTCTATGTCTGAAATTCTCACTCTGATAGTGTGTTTGAAATCTGTGAAACATTTCACCGTAGAATTGTTCACTCCAAACTTCAAACGCATATATCTCAAAAACAGTCGACGTTATCAAAAAGTTGTCAACTACAAAAATATAGAGCACAAAATTTCACACATTTTCATAATGGACTACTTTTTTTGATATCTACTCTCAACTGAGATACGCCATCTTGAAGATAGAGGGGCAAGAGTGTGTGAGGAGCGGAGAGGGCGCAGACCTCCACTTTTCATGCAGTGTATCTCTGTTGGTAATAGAGATAGGTAAAAGTGGCCAACTACAAAAATGTGTAAAATTTTAAGACAAACATTTTTATAGTTAAAAGGTTTTTGATACCTGTTACGGTTCTCGAGATATAAGCGTTTAAAGATAGTACACCATTTCCAGTGGAACACAATATCTCTTCTCTTGTTGCAGGCTGGCACTGCACGCCACGGCGCTCCATAAATTTTAGATTGTTTGAAGAGACACAGAGAAGAAGAGACTCCGCGAAAAGGAAAAGAAGAAGACGGACGAGACGCTTCTCGACTCCATCTGCCCCTCATTCTAACCCCCCATGGCCCACGACTGACAAGTGAGGCCCCTCTTTATTGATTTTTCGAAAAATTTATGTATATTTTTAAAGTAATATTTATTGATAAGGTGAGTACTTGTTTTTCATGTGTCAAGATTCTGTAAATTTCTCCAAATCCTCTAAATATAAAAGCCTCAAAAGTGAGCAATCGCTTTTTTCTTTCCAAATTGAACTATGGTAGGAACTTATCTTCTGAAAATTTTGCAGGTGAATATTTCTAGCGCCCTTGAAATATAAGAATTTTAGTCAGTACCGTCTTATTTCTCCAGTTTCAGAATTGCATCGCCAATTGAACACTCAACAACGGATTATTGGAATGTACCATCAACTTCGCTGAGATCTCAATTGTGCAAAGTGCAAAATTCAAATGTGCATCGAACCATCAATCGATATGCTTATCGGCCGAGTATCAGAATCCTGACGGAGCCAGAACCGCAATGCAGTCGATAGAACTGTTGCACAGTGTGTGTGTGGAGAGCACAGAGAGAGACCAGAGGTTGCAGCGTCTCAATTTAAATGTACCGGTGTTTTTTTTGGGACACGGAAACGGAAACAAGGAAGATGAAGCAACTGGAAATCTTGTTGAAAATGGAAGGTTAGTGTTTCTCTTTTTGAGTTTAGTTTAAAAGTTATTGTTATCTAAAAATCATATGAATGATATTTTTCCAGACGTCACCCAAGAACCGAAAAAAACAATGATCTTCGTGCATGACGACACAGAGGTTGAAGAACTTGTTGAGCGGCTCACGAGAGCTAGACATGAAGTAGCATGCGTCCATAGGTAAGATCGATTCTATTATGTCTCAACTGTATTCCCATTTTCAGACGGCTCAGAATATCGAGAAGCCAATTTCTACGCGTTCAAAACTAGCCTCGTCCACATTCTCATCACGACAAGCAGCCTCTCGCGTGGAATTGAGATACCTGACTTGCAGCAAGTCGTACTCTACAACATGAATGCAAACACGAGCAATGGGAGCAGGGGGATCAATTGCACAAATTTCATCCGTTGTGCCGGCAGTGTATGCAGAACACGCGAAGGAGAAATTCACGTTCTCTTGCAATGCTTCGAGAAGCACAACAGCAAAATAGCCGGCTATCTGTATAAGCTGTGTGGAAGTCAACTAGTGAAAGAATCGAGTGATCTTAAATGGGGAGCAATTTTCGCATCGTCGTCTAAATTTCGTCCCAATTCTATTTATTATCTCAAATACAAAAGTAAGTTTAAAGAATCACATAGCCTTGAAGTAAAAACTTAGTTTTCTGAGTTTCGAGATTTTTTCAATAATCCGAAATTTTATTCTAGGAATTGGTAATAGAAAGAGGGCAATCGACTCTAGACATTTCTAAAGCTTGTCTCATCGGGGTCAGAATTATAGAAAGACATTTAACTGTCGTGACTATGATTACTCAAAAAAATCTGTTCTAAACCTGCTGTGTTTTCAGATGAATTGCGAGAGGACAGAGAAACTCAATCACAACGGAAATACTGAGAATGGCCAAAATCTTGGAAATCAAGTCAAACCAAATTCATTTCCCTCTTCCTTGCTTTTCTTGCTGCTAATCAGTCTATAATAAACAGCTTTTTGAAAGTGTCTCATATTGCGTATTTTTGCAAAGTGTTTTCCTACACTTCTATATTTTCCTCCATGGATACTCGATACCAGAGGGGCACGCCCCTCTGGGGCCCTTCGGGCCAACGTGAAATTTTTGGAAACGTGTGAATTAATTCCGTGAACTCGTCACTCTCCTCTCTCATAACTGAAACTACATATTGATGAGGTTTTTACGACCTCATGACCTCATTTTTTTATGAATCAAAAATCGGAAAAGACGGGCATAATTTAGAGCCCATTTCTGATAACCTGTGAAAATTTGGGAAGATTTGGTCCAGTGGGGATTTCGCTAGGGCGGGTGACACGACACCGACACACACACACACACAGTAAAGATTGCTCCACTCCTGGTTTTTGCCTATTTCTGTCTGCAGCTGTTACATCTAGTTTTCCAGCGATATTTTTTGAGCCTGACCTCTCAAACATGGACCAGGTCGTAGCTTCAACGGGATTGTATCCGATCAGTAGTTATTGAGTTTTCTAAAATCAGATTTGAGAAAAGAGTTGTTGAAAGTTCACTAAAATGAATAATCGAAAGCTTCGAAAAAAAAGTAGTAGTGAGGTAGAGAAAATGGGGAAATGAAAATGTGTATACTCTGCTCTAATCGCCTATTCTCTATGGGAAAATGTTGTGTTAATGGCTTTTCAAAGTTGATAAATGACGAATTCTAAAATATATCACATCATGAAGTGAAGAACTCCGAAAAAATCCAAAAAAGTTTAGGGTGGATGCAGAAGAAATCGTTCCAAGACTTCATAACAAGTTTTGTTTTCACCTTATTCGCACATATTTTTTTAGTTCGAGATAAAAATGTATAAAATTGTTTTTTGCAAAGCGCTACGAGAAGCACAACAACACAATAGCACGCTATCTGTATAAGTTGTGTGGAAGTCAATTAGTGAAAGAATCGAGTGATCTTAAATGGGAAGCAATTTTCGCAATGAATTTTTGTCTTGAACGATGTTGGTTTTGCTCTAGTCTGTGAACTGTCAACAAACTTATTCTCTGCCTCTAGATCTTTACTATCAACAAACCCAAAATTCTTTGTCTAAAATTCTCACTCTGATAGTGAGTTTGAAATCTGTGAAAAATTTCGCCTTAGAATTGTTCTCTCTAAACTTTGCACGTCTATATCTCAAAAACTGTCGACGCTATAGAAAAGTTTTCAACTTCAAAAATATAGAGCACAACATTTTGTACATCTTTACTAATAACATTTGAAAACTTCCGTATGTTTGTCTGGATGTGCCACTCTGTAACTCAACTCCTACTGAACCGATTTTCTTGAATCTTAGATCAGAAGACTGGAAATGGGGTCACGTTGATGCCCGTGTGTTTAGATTTTTGATATCTCAATGATGGGCCAAGTTACAGCTGTTCTCCCACTTTTCCAGTACTAATTTTGGGAAATTTCGGAACGACAAATGTGTAGCGCACCTTTTCTCATACTCAAAGTTGACCGATTTTTTTGAAATCTCCACAGTTTGTTCCTGGATATCTGAGGATGATGCCCGTCTATTTCGATTTTCGATTCATCAAAAAATGAGGTCACGAGGACGTAAAAACTCTCATTTTTAGGCTCGATCAGTAGATTCTGTTTTGAGAAGAGAGAGTGACAGGTTCACGGAAATATTTTTTCACGTTTTCGAAAATTTTGAAGTTTCGGGGACATTCCATTATACCCCCCCGGAACATTTCAATATACACCCCCAAACATAAACACTTGTAGGCACCCCCACCTTCCTATATCAAATATGGGTGCGGGGGGCTATAAAAATGTTTATCCCAAAAAATGGGGTGGTTTAAAATTGTTTATCCGAAGGTGCGTCGTTTTCGAAATTCGAAATTTTTTTTTCAAATTTTACCCTTTTCATCTCAATTTCCTTACTTTTTCCGGCTATTTGTGACTGTTTTTTGATAGTTCTCACCGAGCAGCCCCTTTTTGCAAAAA
>LR544917.1:31212-96520 GCA_900536305.3 Caenorhabditis sp. 40 LS-2015 | reverse complement strand
GGGGGGGGGGGGGGGAAGGCACTATAATCTAGAGATCTAGGGAAATATCGGGCCAACATGCTGAATTAGAATGAGCGAATAGGAAAGGTTCATTTGAATGAAAAAAGTTTTGGACAGGGTGAATTGTGAAGTTTCAGGATGAGATGGAGCGAGTCACCAAGAAATGAAGATTGTAGATTCTCTAGAAAATGAAATTGAGATCAGCCTGTGAGAGCTTCTCGATGAGTCCTCGAACGATTGCGACACCTTCTTTTGTGTTGGGACGTTGACCGATATCCAGGATTTGGTAGAGAAGATTGGCCTCCTTCGATAACTCTTCGTGGCGGGTACGTGCACCGTTTCCGATTTTGATCTGAAAAATTGAGGAAATCTGTCAATGCATCGTGCATAAAGTGAGAGTTGCAAAAACGTACCATGTTGTCCATCTGATTCCGATGACGCATCAGCATCGTGCAGTAGCGGTCCTGCAAAAATCAATTCTTGGTGAGAATTTTACTCAAACAGACTTACGAGATTTGCACGGCTCAAATTGAGACGTCCTTGAGTTTTGTGCCACGGCATTTCCACATTCATTTCGTTGTCGGATCTGAAGAAAAATGTTGAGAACTGGAATGAAAAATCGATATTCAAATGGAACAGAAACCGACTGTTGATGGGGAGAATGGTGTTGTGACCGGCGACAGTCTCGCTGAGTCACCACTTGGGTCCAAGGAAATAGCTGTTGCCATTACGAAATCCGTATGGTAGAAAAACGTCTGAATGGTTGTGAATCAAAATAACCAGAGAACTGATGATGTTCCTGGCCACACCTGTAACTCTGAAGAAGCAGCCATACGGGGAGCCTTTCTGAAGATTTTTAGTTGAACATATCAGCTTTGGAGGGGATAAAACTCCTTCCCAATAACCTAGCTATTCTGAACAGTTTTGAGTGTTATTTTTTGGCAGTTGATAACTTTTTTGAGGAACCGAAATTAAGTAAGCTGTTACTGGATACTCGACAAAACCTCAAAGTTTTGTTTCGGTTCTAATAGCATTTTTGTACCAAGCAGTGATGTCTCAGAAAAGTTATCAACTACAAAAATCAATCGCGAGTTTTGCTCAAGACAACTATTAACTTTTGAAAAAAATCTGCATTATGGGAACCACTTTTCAAGTCCTCTACTAGAAATCGCGGAATCCCTTTTTTTTTTTGCACTGGTGATGTGCCAGTTCCCTGAAGATGCAGCATAGAGAAAAATTCTAAGTGAATATAAACCTGTACAGTCTCTTTTAAATGACAATAAATTGATCATTCCAGAAACCGAAAAACTATATGTTTATTGAACTTTGAGAGAGTACAAGGAGGGATTTCCAGAAATTAGTTCCTCCTGAATCACCAACAAGTAAATAATCTCGGTTCGAACATCGCGATCATTCGTTCCGTAATCCGAGTATCTTCAGGCAATACCTCTTGCAAAGCTGATTTGATCTCGTCTACACTTTCCATCTCCGAAACGATTTTTTTCTGAAAAAAAAACGTACATTGTTCCATTTCTTTCAGCTCACTCACGATCAGTTTGTTCAACTCGTACTTGATGGCCAACCGGAATCGTGTTTTCGATGGCAGCGTGGACCTGTCAAGGAGAAAGTTCTCGCAAGAGTTGAGAACCCTCGAAGCAAGGTGGAATTGAGCGAGATGGGCGATTCCTTCCACATTCGAATCTGTAAAACGGAAAAGTTTCATGTTAAAAGTGCTCTATTAAATACCATTGAGATAGCGCTCTCCGTGAAGAACCTCCAAAAATCCGAGAAAGTCCTTGGGATCGATGTTTTCCAGAGGAATCTGATCCATCGTAGCCTCAACAAAACGCCCGAAAAACATGGATTTGAAGTAGTCGCTTTTAGACGCTAAAAACTTCTTGAGAACATAAAATTTCTCTCCACCGGCAATAAGCACAACATCAGAATATTGCATCCGGTCTTCATCAAAGTTTCTCGTCTCCCCAGGGACTCGACAGGTCGTGTGGCAGATTGTCACTTCCATTTCTACACATATCTCATCTTTCACAGCAGCCCGTTCCACGTTTCTCCAAGTCAAAAATGAATCTTGTCCGGCAATTCTTACATAGTCATTGCGGTCATAGTTCAGTTCGTTCGACATTTCCACAACAACTTTCCCCACTCTCACAAGACGAGCCGTATGTCGAACGGACATTGGCGATTCGTTTTGAGGGTGCTTTGCACAATCCAGAAACAATCCCAAATTATTGTCCTCTCTCGTGCAACGAATTCTCCTGTAAATTGAATTGAAAGAGTGTTTCGGGTAAAGAGTTGCCTTGATGCTTCAAGCTATCTACAGTACCGGTCAATAAGATATACAATTTTACATTTTTGTCCATATCTCTGCTTAGCGATTAGTTTATGAGCTGAAATTACACAGAAACATTTTAACTGTTGCAATACACAAGTCTCCAAATTTTTATACGAAAATTCCAGAAGAAAAAAATATTAGGTTAATTTTCCGAAATTCCAAATTTTCCTGATTTTAGAACTTTTTTTTTGACTCGTCTTCAAAAGATAGGAAACGTGCTTTTTTACTATGTGTGGTATATGGTTGGATAGAAAATGAGTTGGGCTTTACGAAAATATTAAAAACTTGTAACCAGCATGTTGGGCATTCGGACCATGGCCGGTCGAAGTGCAGGCAACTGACGTCAGGCAGGCAACCTACTTCTTTCCCAGTTTTCTTAACTCCTAATCTGTTTTTTACTTCAAACTTGTCCCCAATCTACTGTTAAATAGTTTTAAATGAAATTTCAAAAAATGTAGAGTTTTTAGATAGATATAACTCCTGGTCGAACTCGATAACCAAAGCATGGAAAATCGGAATTTCAAAATTTTCAAGTTTCGGCTCTCATTACAAAGTGGATGTCGCTGATATTTATAATTTTTATGTTCAATTCTCATCTTAAGATGTGCAGTTATATAGTGTTACATGAATTTCGTTCATCAAAAGGTCAACTGGGAATCTGCAATTGGTCAAAGTACAAACAGCATCACAAAACATACTAGTGATTCAGTGATCGCTTCCCAAAACCCCTATTTACCTTTCTCAACCTAATATTTTGTCTAAAACAGTTCTTGATCTTACTAAAAGACAATTAAAACAAGGTTTGGACTTCCCAACAATTATTTCGTTGACTAGGGAGCCTTGCCAACAACTTTCTATACCTGATTTCTTGGTGCGCGATATAAAACTGTTCATACGAACTGTCTGGAAGCTTGATGAACGAAATTCATGTAACACTATATAACTGCACATCTTAAGATGAGAATTGAACATAAAAATTATAAATATCAGCGACATCCACTTTGTAATGAGAGCCGAAACTTGTAAATTTTGAAGTTCCGATTTTCCATGCTTTGGTTATCGAGTTCGAACAGAAGTTATATCTATCTAAAAACTCAACATTTCCNCGATTTTCCATGCTTTGGTTATCGAGTTCGAACAGAAGTTATATCTATCTAAAAACTCAACATTTCCTGAAATTTCATTTAAAACTATTTAACAGTAGATTGGGGACAAGTTTGAAGTAAAAAACAGATTAGGAGTTAAGAAAACTGGGAAAGAAGTAGGTTGCCTGCCTGACGTCAGTTGCCTGCACTTCGACCGGCCATGGTCCGAATGCCCAACATGCTGGTTACAAGTTTTTAATATTTTCGTAAAGCCCAACTCATTTTCTATCCAACCATATACCACACATAGTAAAAAAGCACGTTTCCTATCTTTTGAAGACGAGTCAAACAAAAAGTTCAAAAATCAGGTTAAGTTTAGCAGTATCAGCCTGCAACCACATACCAGTCGGCTCCGTAGAAGTGTTCATAGTCACCACGAGATACTCCACCTTCAGGGAATGTCGACACATTCTTCAATGAGTGTTTCAACACGAACGTTTTCTCCTTTGCAGGAGTGGCTTTGACCTGAAGAAATCGTTGGCTAGATTCCTATATATTGAGAAACTCACCATCGACTCGTTCTTCTTATCTCCAAGTTGTTGTTGGCACAGTTTCGCTAAGGCTCCTTGGGATTCCACCAGCGAATTCAATTGAGTGATGACTTCTTTCAGCGACCCCTACAAAAAGAAGATTTTTCAGTTGAAAGAACTAATCGAGACTCACGCTCGACTCTTGCTGCATAGTTGCAATCTGCTGATTCAGATTTTGAATCGCAGCTTCATGCGTTTCCAGCTGATCGCTCAAACTCATCAGAGTTGGAACAGAAGGTGCAACGGTACTAGCGGGACGCTTGCGTAGATTCATGACACAGCCTCTGCAAACGATTCAATGTAAAAGTTTATTCATGGACATCAAGGAAAGCAACATTTTTATAGAAAAAATATATAGAAAAACACTGATAAAAACTACAAGATAGAACGATAGTGCCATAAAAATGAACGACGAATTTATTAACTCGAATTATCGAGGTAATAGAAAAAGAGAAGATCCACATTTCGCAATATTTTTTGTTGAAAAAATCTCGAAAAAACTAAGTAAAAACTACCGTAAACATATCTTGATTGGATGAACTTGGTAATACTTCAAAAAAAAGACAGCAGAAAGCAAGTTACAAGCTTTACAAGCCATGTAAAAAATGCATCGAAAAGATCCGGGCGTCTCAAAAACGTCCTCTTTCGCTGGAGCACTAAAAGAACACAAAGTGCAACACCGACAGAGGGAACTGGAATGCAACAGGCTTTCTTTTGCTACTCTGGGGATTATTTTTTTCGAAACGAAAAAGAGAAACGTGCAGTTCGAAGAAACACAAGCCAGGAAAAAAATGTTTCGAAAAGATCCGGGCGTCTCAAAAACGTCCTCTTTCGCTGGAGCACAAGAAGAACACCAAAGTGCAACAGAGTCCGCGGGAACTCGAATGCAACAGGCTTTCTTTTGCTACCCTGGGGATTATTTTTTCGAAACGAAAAAGAGAAACGTGCAGTTCGAAGAAACACAAGTTATGAATGGCGGGGGAAACTGAACGAAAAAAAAAAGTGAGAGCTTTAGAGGGGTTAAAACTCCTTTCCAATGGCCTAGCTATCTGGAACAGTTGTGAGTGTTATTTTTTGGCAGTTGATCACTTTTTTGAGGAACCGCAATTAAGGAAGATGTTACTATGTAGATACTCGACAAGACCTCCAAGTTTTGCTTCAGTTTTAAGTCAGTGATGTCTCAGAAAAGTTGCCAACTACGAAAATCAATCGCGAGTTTTGCTCAAGACAACTATTAACTTTTATAAAAATCTGCAGTCTGGGAACCACTTTTTCAAGTCCTCTACTAGAAATCGCGGAATCCCTTTTTTTTGCACTGGTGATGTACCTGTTTTAACGCTGAAGAAGCAGCATAGAGCAAAATTCTAAGTGAATATAAACATGTACAGTCTCTTTGAAAACACATTAAATTGATCCTTCCAATCGATGACATATTCATTCAGAATTTCAGTATGGGAAATTATATCAAATTTAGAGACCTATATTCATTATAAAAAGCGCTCATTCGATCCTCGAGTTCTACCCGAGTGGCTTCAGGCATTTGCTCTTGCAGAGCTGATCTGATCTCGTCTACACTTTCCATCTCCGAAACGATTTTTTTCTGAAAAAAAAAAAAACATTTTGTTCCATTTCTGTTAGCTCACTCACGAGAAGCCTTTTCAACTCGTACTTGGCGGCCAGCCGGAATTTTGTTTTCATTGGCAGCTTTGACTCGAGAAGGAGAAATTTCTCGCAGGAGGTGAGAACACTCGAAGCAATGTGGAATTCAGCGAGATGGGCGATTCCTTCCACATTCGAATCTGTAAATTTAAAAAGTGGAATGTGAAAAATGCTCGATCAAAGACCATTAAGATTCTCTCCGTCTCCGTGCTCTCCGTGAAGCACCTCCAGGAATCCAAGAAAGTCCTTGGGATCGATGTTTCCCAAAGGGATCTGATCCATCTTAGCCTCAACAAAATCCCCGAAAAACATGGTGTGGAAGAAGTCGCTTTTAGACGCTAAAAACTTCTTGAGAACATAAAAGTTCTCTCCACCGACAACGAGCACAACGTCGGAGTATTGTTTCCGGTCTTCATCGAAGTTTCTTGGAGCTCGACAAGTCGGGTGGGAAACAGTTACTTCCATTTCCACAGATATCTCATCTTTCACAGCAGCTTGTTCCACGTATCTCCAAGCCAAAAATGACTCTTGTCCGGCGATTCTTAAATTATCATTGCGGTCACAGGCCATGTCGCTCGACATTTCCACAACAACTTTCCCCAGTCTCACAAGACGAGTAGTATTTCGAACGGACATAGGGCATTTGTCTTCAGGGTGCCTTGCACACTCCAGAAACAATCCCAAATGAGCGTACTCTTTCGTGATACGAATTCTCCTGCAATTTGAATTTAAAGAGTGTTTCGGGTAATGAGTTGCTTTGGTGCTTCAAAATATCTATCAAGTTATTAGATTTTGAAAACCACGAGGAAAAATTCTCAAAATTCTTCTAACATATGAAAGATCGTTTCAAAAACGACACTTTTCAAAAAAAATTTCCCTCGTGGCCACCGTTTTTTGGCTCGTTTTGCACCGCTTCCCCAAGCTTTTCTAGTAAAATTTGATCTTTTATGGTACGTTTGTTTCAATTTTAACAAGAAAAACCCGCAAAAAACAGTGGTCACGAATTACAAAATTTATGAAAAGTGACGTCTTTGAAACGACATTTCAGAGGTTCAAAAAAGTTTTGCACGTTCTTATTATGATATTCGATATACACAAATTTGGTGCCATGTTTTGAAACAAAAATAATTCTGCCCAACATCGTCCCCTATGTTTAGCAGTATCAGCCTTCAACCAATTACCAGTCGGCTCCGTAGAAGTGTTGATAGTCACCACGAGATACTCCACCTTCAGGGAATGTCCATACATTCTTCAAGGAGTGTTTCAACACGAACGTTTTCTCCTTTGCAGGAGTGACTTTGACCTGAAGAAATCGTTGGCTAGATTCCTAAATATTGAGAAACTCATCAACGACTCGTTCTTCTTATCTCCAAGTTGTTGTTGGCACAATTTCGCTATGGCTCCTTGGGATTCCACCAGCGAACTCAATCGAGGGAGGGCTTCTCTCTGCGACTCCTACAAAAAAGGTTCGCTCAGTTCAAATAACTAAAGAACTCACGTTCGGCTCTTGGCGCATAGTTGCAATCTGCTGATTCAGATTTTGAATGGCAGCTTCATGCGATTCCAGCTGATTGCTCAAACTCATCAGAGTTGGATCAGAAGGTGCAACGGAACTTGCGGGACGCTTGCTTGGATACATGACACAACCTCTACAAACGATTCGATGTAAAAGTTGATTTATGAACATCAAGGAAAGCAACATTTTTATAGAAAATAATATCAAAAAAACCACTGATAAAAACTACAAGATAGAACTATAGTGCCATAAAAATGAACGACGAACTTATTAACGTTGAATCATCGAGGTAATGGAGAAATACAAGATCCACTTTTCGCAATATTTTTTGTTGAAAAAATCTTGACAAAACCAAGTAAAAACTACCGTAAACGTATCTTGATTGGATAAACTTGGTAATATTTCGAAGAAAGGCAGCAAAAAGCAAATTACAAGCTTTACAAGCCGTGAAAAACATGTTTCGAAAAGATCCGGGCGTCTCAAAAACGTCCTCTTTCGCTGGAGCACAAGAAGAACACCAAAGTGCAACACCGACCGCGGGAACTCGAATGCAACAGGCTTTCTTTTGCTACTCTGGGGATTATTTTTTTGAAACGAAAAAGAGAAACGTGCAGTTCGAAGAAACACAAGTTATGGTTGGCGGGGGAAACTGAACGAAAAATAAAAAGTGAGAGCTTCAGAGGGGGTTCAAACTCCTTTCCAATGGCCTAGCTATTTTGAACAGTTGTGAGTGTTATTTTTTGGCAGTTGATCACTTTTTTGAGGAACCGCAATCAAGGAAGAACTAGCGGGACGCCTGCTTGGATACATGACACAACCTCTACAAACGATTCGATGAAAAAGTTTATTTATGGACATCAAGGAAAGCAAGGTATTTTAAAGAAGAAAAAATATCCAAAAACACTCATAAAAAGTACAAGATATAATTTTTCTGTCAATAGTGGCATAAGAATGAACGAGGAACGTATTAGTTCTGAAAAACTGAGGTGTTTGAAAAAGTGAAGATCCCCATTCAGCAATATTTTTCTTTGATATAATCTCGAAGAAACTGAGTGAAAACTACCGTAAACGTATCACGATTGAATAATCTTGGTAATAATTCAAAAAAAAAAAGGCAGCAAAAAGCAAATTACAAGCTTTACAAGCCGTGAAAAAAATGTTTCGAAAAGATCCGGGCGTCTCAAAAACGTCCTCTTTCGCTGGAGCACAAGAAGAACACCAAAGTGCAACACCGACAGAGGGAACTCGAATGCAACAGGCTTTCTTTTGCTACTCTGGGGATTATTTTTTTGAAACGAAAAAGAGAAATGTGCAGTTCGAAGAAACACAAGCCATGTAAAAAATGCATCGAAAAGATCCGGGCGTCTCAAAAACGTCCTCTTTCGCTGGAGCACAAGAAGAACACCAAAGTGCAACACCGACAGAGGGAACTCGAATGCAACAGGCTTTCTTTTGCTACTCTGGGGATTATTTTTTTGAAACGAAAAAGAGAAATGTGCAGTTTGAAGAAACACAAGTTATGGTTGGCGGGGGAAACTAAACGAAAAATAGAAAGTGAGAAATGAAATCGCGACCCTGGAAGGTGCAAAAGGAAAGCTGAAGAGAACATTTTCAGCGGAACCTCGGAAAGCGGAAAGTGGAAAACTTTGGATGATTTTTGGAGAAAATTAGCAACTTGAATTGCGAATCTTAAAGTTTTTGGTTGCAAATTCAATTTTTTCAAAATCTTTTTCACTTATTTTGTTCTTCTATTCCGCGTGATGTATGTGTCATTTGACGAAAAGTGGAAAGCGGAAAACGAAAACTAATTTGGCTCCGGAACTAGAACAGCTACGGAAAAAATGACGTTTGTATATATCAGCTTTATAAGGGTTAAAACTTCTTCCCAATAACCTAGCTAAACTTCTTCCCAATAACCTAGCTAAACTCCTTCCCAATAACCTAGCTACAGTTGTGAGTGTTATTTTTTGGCAGTTGATCACTTTTTTGAGGAACCGCAATTAAGGAAGATGTTACTATGTAGATACTCGACAAGACCTCAAAGCTTTGCTTCAGTTTTAAGCCAGTGATGTCTTAGGGAAGTTATCAACTACAAAAATCAAGCGCGAGTTTTGCTCAAGACAACTATCAACTTTCGAAAAAAATCTGCTGTCTGGGAACCACTTTTCAAGTCACTCTACTAGAAATCGCGGAATCCCATTTTTTTCGACTGGTTCTGTACTTGTTTCCATGCTGAAGAAGCATCATAAAGCAAAACTCTAAAGGAAAATAATTCTCCACAGTCTCTTCGAAAACACAATAAATTGATCCTTCCATATGGTGACATTTTCATTCAGAATATCAGTAACATTATTCGAAATAAAGAAGCTCCTTTTCATCATACATCGAATCAATCGCTTCACGAGCTCTATCCGAGTGGCTTCAGGCATTGTTCTCGCAAAACTGATTTGATCTCTTCTACATTATTCACCTCCGAAATGAGCTTTTCCTGAAAAAAAAACGACTATTATTTCATTTCTTCCAGCTCACTCACGATCAGACTTTTCAACCCGTATTTGGTGCCCAGCCGGAATTTCGTTTTCAATGGCAGCTTTGACTCGAAAAGGAGAAACTTCTCGCAAGAGGTGAGAACACTCGGAGCAAGGTGGAAGTGACCGAGATCGGCGATTCCTTCCACATTCGAATCTGTAAAACGGAAGAGTGACATGATAAAAGTGCTCTATCAAATACCATTGAAATATTGCTCTCCGTGAAGCACTTCCAGGAATCCAAGAAAGTCCATGGGGTCGATGTTTCCCAAAGGGATCGGATCCATCTTAGCCTCAACAAAAGGCCCGAAAAACATCGATTGGAAGAAGTCGCTTTTAGACGCTAAAAACTTCTTGAGAACATGAAAATTCTCTCCACCGACAGTAAGCACAACATCGGAGTATTGTTTTCGGTCTTCATCAAAGTTTCTTGTCTTCCCAGGGACTCGACAAGTCGTGTGGGAGAGTTTCACTTCGATTTCCACAAAAATCTCATCTTTTACTGCAGCTTCTTCCACGTATCTCCAAATCAAAAATGTGTCATGTCCGGCAATCGTTCCATCATGTAGGCAATCTAACGCCATGCTGCTTTCCATAACAACTTTCCCCAGTTTCATAAGACGAGCCGTATGTCGAGCGGACATTGTTTCTTCCATGTGCCTATCACATACTAGAAACACTCCCAAACGATGGTTCTCTCTCTTGATACGAATACCCCTGTAATTTGAATTGAAAGAGTGTTCCGGGTAATGAATTTTTTTGATGCTTCAAAATATCTATCAAGTGATTAGATTCTGAAAACCATAAAGAAAACTTTCAAAAATTTCTCTAAATATCTGAAAAGCTGTTTCAAATCAGGAGAAAAAAACAGTGGCCAGACATGGCAAAATTTTTGAAAAATGACGTCATTGAGGCGATGTTTCAGAGATTTACAGAAGTTTTGAACGTTTTCATTGAGAAATTCGAAATCTAAAAATTGGATGAGTTTTTTGTTTGGGGCAAAAAAACTCAAAATCATAATTTAAGTTTAGCAGTATCAGCCTACAATCACTTACCAGTTGGCTCCGTAGAAGTTCTGAAAGCCACAAGCAGAATGATGACCTTCAGGGAATGTCGAAACATTCTTCAAGGAGTGTTTCAACACGAACGTTTTCTCCTTTGCAGGAGTGACTTTGACCTGAAGAAGCAGTTTGTCTGAATTCCCGAATGTGGAGAAACTCACCTTCGACTCGTTTTTCTCATCTCCAAGTTGTTGCTGGTCCAGTCTCGCTATGCCTCCTTGGGATTCCACCAGCGAGCTCAATCGAGTGACTTCTTTCAGCGACTCCTACAAAAAGAAGATATTTCAGTTGAAAGAACTAATCAAAACTCACGCTCGACTCTTGTCGCAGCGTTGCAATCTGCATTTTCAGATTTTGAATATCATCTTCTTGCGACTCCAGCTGATCGCTCAAACTCCACAGAGTTGGACCAGAAGGTGCAGCGGAAGTAGCGGGACGCTTGCTTGGATACATGTCACAATCTCTACAAACGATCCGATGGAACAGTTTATTTTTGAACATCAAGAAAAGCTACGTTTTCAAGAAGAAAAATATCAAAAATCCACTGATAAAAATTACATGGTTAACCATTTTCTGTCAATAGTGCCAAAAAATGAACGATGAACTTATTAACCTGAATCATCGAGGTAATGGAGAAATACAAGATCCACATTTCGCAACATTTTTCGTTGAAAAATTCTTGCAAAAACTGAGTGAAAACTACGGTAAACATATCTTGATTGAATGAACTTGGTAATACTTCACAAAAAAAAGACAGCAGAAAGCAAGTTACAAGCTTTACAAGCCATGTAAAAAATGCATCGAAAAGATCCGGGCGTCTCAAAAACGTCCTCTTTCGCTGGAGCACAAAAAGAACACAAAGTGCAACACCGACAGAGGGAACTCGAATGCAACAGGCTTTCTTTTGCTACCCCGGGGATTATTTTTTCGAAACGAAAAAGAGAAATGTGCAGTTTGAAGAAACACAAGTTATGGTTGGCGGGGGAAACTAAACGAAAAATAAAAAGTGAGAAATAAAATCGCAACGCTGAAAAGTGGAAAAGACAAGCTGAAGAGAACACTTTCAGCGGAACCTCGGAAAGCGGAAAGTGGAAAACTTTGGATGATTTTCGAAGAAAATTGGTAACTTGAATTCCGAATCTGATAATTTTTGGTTACAAATTCAATAGTTTGAAAATTTTTTAAACGGTTTTTCTTCTTCTATTCCGCGTTATTATGTGTCATTTTGACGGAAAGTGGAAAGTGACAAACGGAAACTAATTTAGCTTCGGAACTAGATAAGCTACGGAAGAAGTGTCCACAGACAAAACGTAACTCAGAATACGTTTTATCTAGTGAAATAATGACCATTTGAAAATATCATGGCTCTATTGGCGTAGAATGGTCCCAAGTGCAAAGAATGGTCCCAGAAAAAAAAAGAATGGTCCCACCTATTGAATAGTCCCTAATGCAAAGAACGGTCCCACTTTTTTTGCTGACATGGTTTTAAGAATTGAACGGTCCCTGATGCAAAAAATGATCCCTGGTGCAAAGAATGGTCCCACTTTTTGGGTTGACATGATTTTGAGAATTAGATGGTCCCAACTGCAAAGAATGGTCCCTGAATATTACAAGTCTTCACTTTTCTGTATTTCAGTTATTTTTGCCTGCACTTGATGACAGCGATGACTATGATGAAGAAGAAGACGAAGAGGAAGAAGAGGACGAAGAGGAATACGGATGGACAGCAAAGCAACCAACACGAAGGTGGGGTAAGTGAAGGGGACATCGAATACGATCCAATGGCTGAAGACACCCAACCTAACTAGCAATCAGGAATATGGTGGACAAGAAGAGAAAGTAGGCGAAGACGAATATGTGACCGATGAAAGTGTATCACTACAAAAAAGTCGAGACGTCAACCGATACGCGCCGCAAAATGTGGAAGAGGAGGAAGAGGATGTCAATGAAACTGCGGAGTATTGCAATGACCTCGGTTTTAATTTTCAGCAATCAGAAGTTCAAAATTTACAATCGCACGTATTTTCAGATCATAATGTGCGACCAGTTACCACTGAAAGTTCAGCACTCGTGCCCGTTACAAGACGACAGATCGGAAGAACAACGGCAAAACATTATCAGAGATTTTCGCCACCACTGCAAGAGCATAGAAAAAGAACCAAAAAGCGTCCGTCTTCATCAATCCAATCAATGGCGCTAGCTTCTCAACCTTCTACTTCTTCATCTTCTTCTTCGAACATGAATAGAACACCCAACCAAAGCAAACGCAAAAGGATCACTATCACTTCGCATTCTTCCATGACAAGAAAGTCTAATCGACAGACTCATCAGAACACATCAGGGACCATTCTTAGCAAAAAAAAGTGGGACCATTCTTTGCACTTGGGACAATTCTTTGCATTTCGGACCATTCTTTGCACTTGGGACCATTCTACGCCAATACATAGAGTCGCAAAGTTGGTTGACTGTTGAAACTTCGAGTCTCAGTTCATGGTCAAAATTGTTTTTTTCATCTCCAGTATTTTTCATTTTTCTTCACATTTTGTGTTTTAAAAACTGCTTTGTGTCGTTTCTAGTTCCGGAAATATACTGTCTCTCGTAAGTTGTATTTTCTGTAACATGGCTGACCTGCAATCACCACATATCAATTAGCTCCCATTTAACACGAGGAGAGTTTGCAGTCATAACTCATTTCCGCATTCGAACCAGGCGGAAATGAGAAGGGCGCTTATGGATAGATTTTCTAGATTTGAGCGGAAATCGAACTCTTGGTTGGCGGGGAAAGAAAACGAAAAATAAAAAGTGAGAAATAAAACCGCGGCGCTGAAAGGTGAAAAAGGAAAGCTTAAACGGAATTTTTTTTCGGAAAATGAATACAAACGTTTGAAATGTCATTTTTTTTGGAGAAAATGAGCAGCTTGAATTCCGAATCTGAAAATTTATTCAATGTTTTCAAAATTTTTTTCACTTATTTTGTTCTTCTATTTCGCGTTATCATGTGCCATTTTGACTGAAGTGGAAGGCGAGAAACGGAAACTAATTTAGCTCCGAAACTAGAACAGATACGAAAAAAGTATCAACAGACAAAACGTAGCTCAGAATAAGTTTCATCTAGTAAAATAATGACCATTTGAAAATATCATCTGGCCATGGAGATATAGTGTTTCTTCCAATTTCAATCTCCACTTTCCCCTTGTCCAGGTAGCAAAGTTGAGAGACGGTTGAAACTTCGAGTCTCAGCTCATTGTCAAAACTGCTTTTCTCATCTCCGGTAGTTTTCATTGTTCTTCACATTTCGTGCTTTTGAAGACTGTTTTGTGTCGTTTCTAGTTCCGCAAAAACCGTCTCACGAAGTTGCATTCTCCAGATATCAATTTGCTCCCATTTCAAATGAGGAAAGTTTCCAATCATAACTCATTTCCGCATTTGAACCAGGCGGAAATGAGAAGGACGCTTATAGATAGATTTCCTAGATTTGGGCGGAAATCAAATTCGAGCCTTTTCTCCTTTTAGTACGTTGAAAACTCTATATTCCCCCAAACAATCCAATTTGACTGAATGTTGAACTTGGCCCGTTTTGAAGAACTTCAGAAGATGTTGAAAATCTGGATAAAGGGGTTCAGCCTTTTTAACCGAGATTGAACGAAGAACGTCATTCCTGTCACATTTTCCCCCTCTCTCTCTCCCTTCAAAAAATCTCCATCTCATCTTCGAAACATCCTTCTTCCTTTTGCCTCCACATTTTCAGATGGACTCATTCATCTTACCCTTCTTTTCTCTTTTGGGCGCAGCTGTCCTATTTCCTCCAGCTCTCGACGACGTCGTTGTCGACGAAGTCTGCTCTCCACAAGAACATCTTCTCTTTCCCCTTTTTTTCCGCTGCTCCCTTTTCCTCCTTCTGCCCGTTCCCTTCTATTTCTCTCATTTTCCGGAGAGTGTTCTTTTTGTCCCGAGTCGACGGGAAACAAGTGCCAATTTGATACGACGGGCACAAAAAGAGGAGAAGAAGAGGATGGCGGGAGGAAGGGGTTTATATGGGTCTGGATAGAACACACACACACACACACACAATTTTTGGAGATACACACCCAGTGCCAACCGAATAGAGACTCTCCATTTTTCTATCGTCTTTTCCTCCTCCTACTCCCCCTCTTTTCTACTGAAAAACAACGTGTTCCCTTCTTCCCCTCTTTCTTGTTTGTTGTTTTCTATTTTCTGTTGTCTTGTTCTTCTCATTCTCATTCCATTTTCTTTTCTGTATATCTTACCTCACAACCTAAACTCACTAGTTGGTATTCTTCGTTCATGCACTTTACCTTAGAGTTCTCACTCATTATTTCCGCTCCACTGAGTTCTTTGGGAGTTGTGTTTTGAAGTTCAGCCCGTAAGAATCTCTTCTCTCTTTTTTCTCCGCACAGCGTTCTTGTCTCTTCAAATTTTACAAACCAGCGGATTAGAGCACCAGATTAAGAAGGAATTCTAGTAAGAGATGTTCCCTTCAGATACCTTTTGGAGAGAAATTCGTACTCTCCATTCGTATGTGTATAGTAATAAATCCATTCTGACAGATTCTCTTTTCGAGCAGCCAACCCGCCACTCCCTTCTCTCTTCTGTTCTCTTCTGTCCCCAGATTTCAATCTAGGCCTTTTTTGATGAATATTTCATCCTCTGTACTTGGCTGTCTTCGAAGCGAAACCGACTTTTTTTTTGGAAACCATTCCGAATGTTTCCAGTAGGCTAATGAGTTCGAAAAGTTTTGTGTCTTCATTTTTTCTGGGGAACTGAAATATGAAGTCGTGCCACTCTATATCATCTATCTGACTTGAATGTTGTTTTATCAAAAAAGGATTTCCGGCAGAACTTTTGTTTTGCTTCAAAGTATGTAATCAAAAGTGCTGATTCCGAATATCACAATGAAACAGCTCAAAAATTGCTCTACACACCCGACAATCCGCCTCAAAGATACCTAATCACAGGAAAGTGGCCTAGTTTGTTTTTCAAGTCGGCCACCGAGTTTTTGCCAATGTTTTGTGGTTTTCTCAAGATTTTTGTCACTAAAATTGCGTGGAGCAATTTTTGAGTTTATTCATTGTCATATTCGGTATCAGCACGATTGATTACATATTTTGAAGCAGAAAAAGTTTCTGCCCAAATCGTCCATTGAAGATTGTTCTAGAGTTTCCCAATCCACCCACATACTTTTTCCAAATTAAAAATTAGGAACCACTTCTCCGACTTGTCAAATCTGAGCAGAAAACTGTCAACGTGTGCAACTTCATGCCTAGGTTTGGGAGCCAGATCACAACAGTTTCATTTTTCAGATTCCCGCCTTCTCTACCCTCTGAACCGCCATCGACATGTCGGACTTCATGATTGTGAGTTGATCCAATCAAAAATAGTTCATTCACATCGTCAACCGTTTTAGCAATACATCAACCGCTTCAAGAATCGCTTTCTCCAAGCCATCGAAAGGCTCCTTCAGAATCCGCTGCCCAACAGCATTCTCCATGAGCTCCAGCTCACTCGAGCTCGTCGTGTCGTCAACGCTGCAAACGTCATCATTGCCATGGGACCAAACGCGGTTCATGTGGTGGGTGACATTTTTCTCATAGACCTGACAACGTGATCCATCCGGCGTTCTGCTCCACCGGATGGCCAGACAGAGAACCAATGTTTGTTCTTTAGATTCGAAGAAACAAAATAATAATTTGAGCTGTAACAAAACTGGCATTTGGGAAGAAACTGACAACAATTTTTTGAACTAGGCTTGTTTAACTGGAAATCTCATTCTGACCTTATCGAATGAAGCCAAGATTGAATTCACATAGAATCAAAACTATATCCACCTAATTTTCAGGATGTCGAGAAGTTCGAGACCTGGCGAACAATTCTCATGATGAACAACATGGCATTCAACAGGACCGAGAGAGAAATGAGTGATCAGGCTTACAACCCGCCACAGCCAGTCTCCCAACCACCACCGAAACCAATGCGCCGCCGTTAATCAACCCCCCGAAAGTTTTGGCTCTCGACACGCTGATACATACCGCTTTGCTCGCCGTCCCTCTCGTTTAATTTATTCGCTTTTCTGCAGTGTTTATTCACATTTTTGAAATCATAAACCTTATAAACAATTTCGGTCATTTTCCCCATGGTCACTCATCTGACACCGGATTCACATGAGCAATGTCGACTACAAAGAGAACATCATATTTTGAGATTTTTTTCTCAATGATATCACCGAGTACGTGCATTTGGTTACTGATAGCACGAGGTATTATAGGAGATAGATTTCCAATCTCCGCCCAAATGCTGGCCAGAACTGACTGGTTTCACTTTCCTTCTTTTTCCTCCTGTTTTTTCTCTGTGCCTCTGTTTCACTTTCCAAGTTTCGAAGCGAGAACAGACGAACTGATAAGGAAAAAGAACGAGGTTTGATAGATAGATATTTGATAAGGGTAGCCTTCATTTCTTTGTTCCCGCTGTCTCCATTTTTCGCTTTTTGCGAGTTTTTTTATTAGATACAACAAATTCCACCGGAAAGAGCCCCTCTCATTTTTTTTTTCTGGTTCAGATTATCATAATCACCACTTAGTGAGAAGTGTATCTGGTCGGATTTGTGAGCTTGCAAGTCTTCTTATGTTCTCTCGGTGAAAAAAAAAACATCTGACGAAGTCACGTATGGACTACCCTTTTCAACGGATTATACATCAACTTCAAGGGATTCATTCACACAATTGATGTTACGTTTTTGTCCCGCTTCGGGTCGCATACAGTAGTGCAACCTGAAAAAACAACTCCTGGTGTCTTCAACGTGTTCGAATAACCGCCGTTATTCGAGAGTGCAGTAGAGCAGGCTTTCACAAAACAACCCCGAACACGCGGCCCTTCTCAACATGAAAGTGTAAAAGAAAACAGGCGCCGAATAGAAGACTTCTCTTCTCGAGAAAAAGCGCATCTTCTTGCGTTCTTCCCTCCTCCGTGTGTTGTGTGTGTGCGAGAGAGAAGAGAGTGCAAAACATTCGCCGTTTCATTATATCGTTTTGCGCGAAAGCTTCGCGCGTTTACCTTCTTTGTCTTTCTTACACGATAGAAACCTGTAGACAATCGCAGTTGATTAGACGGATTGATTTAGACTCGCGATGAAAACACTAAGAAAGTATCTCTTGGATTCCTTTAGGTTGAGTGCCACGTCATCTTTTTTCGTGCCTTTTTTTCTAACGGTCGCACTTTTATTGCTCATTTTATGTGTGGTTTGCATCTTCAACACTTTTTTTTGGACCATACTGGGGAAAAAGGTGTAATGAATGATGATTTATATTGTGAAACTATAACCTTTTCGGAGTTCAAAGAATTACTTTTTATGACTCAATTTTTCTGAATTTCGGTGAGGGTAATTTCTAGACATATTCAAGACAGATGGGCTGTATTTAGAGCCAACGCTCATAAGTTTTTGGAGAAATCGTGTCCATGAAAACTCCTCTCCCAATTGCTCAAAGTTGACCCTTTTAAACTAAAAATCACTAAATATGTCAAAGGATGTAGTCTTTTCGTGCCGAGAAAAAAATCTCGACATTTGATTGTGCTACTTGAAAACACTTTTTTACTTCTCTTTTTTGTTCGACTTTTTACCTTCCGTCCACGCTTTCCCTCGTTGATTTTTTTTTCAGTTTCCAATTTACAGAGTTCAACTTCTCCCTGTCAAACCCCCTCAACTCAACGATGGCTGCTCCAACGACATCCGCTCCAACGACCCACTCGGTTCCGCGAGTCCAAAAAGATGGAGGATACTTCATCCTCCTCGAGCACGTCAAGGACCAGGAATTCCCAGTCAACCCCGTCGTAAGTTTTCAATTTTCCTCATCTAATTGTAAGAAAAAGATTTTAGACTAACTCCGCAGCTCACATGAGCTTCGAGCCCACCTTCATTGTGGGAACTCCGGAGCAGAAGAGCTACTGGCTCACCATCCCCGAGCTTCAAGACGCCTTCAAGGCGTATGAATCGAGTGGAAAGGAAGCCGCGCACACGGTAGGTGCTGTTTTGAGTGTTGTCTTTCATTCTATTATTTTAGATCCTTGGCACCAACTTTGCCTCACTCGAGACCGACACTGGCGACCTGTTCCACGTGAGCTTATTTTATTAGAATGTTTTGAAATACCGAATTTCTATTGTAGATCTCGAGCATCCAGGTCACCGACGCTGGCCTCTTGCTTGTCTGGCCCCTCGTCGAGAAAGATCCGAACCTTGTGTTCGTCAGCTCGGACGACTTAGTGGCGGAATTGGAGGAAACGGTGAGAAGAAGCAAGAGGCAAGCCAACTTGGAGACAAGGAGAAGAGAAGCCATGGAGAAAACGAACAAGCAGCTGGCCAAAATCGTCAATCAGGTCAAAGTCGTCGTGAACAAAATTGATCAAATACGGTAAGATTATCAATTATTTGGATATCGAAAAAAAATCTGACCTTTTTTCAGAAACTGAGCCTCTCTCCAGGATTCAATTCGTTTTGCCTCCAATCAGCACATGACCGCCCCCTTTCTATACGGTTCTCTGTTCGATTTTTCCCTTTGTTTCCTCTGTATGGCTCCCAAAAATTAATAAACTTGAGTATATTCTGAATCTTGTGGAGCTTGAAAAATTTATTCCAGGAAAAGTTTACAGGTATTTTGGGACACAAGCGGCCGTCGAATCGGATTTATGTTCCTTTCCTGTCTCTCTGTCTCTAAGTATGTGATGAAATCTGGAATGCAAACAGCGAGAAGGCGAGTAGGCTGACTGGTAGAGATATGTATGAAGATGTAGACAGCGATAAGGGAGGAAAACTCGCCGGAGGTGTGGTTCGTCTATTTTTCCGTAACGAATTAGGCCGTTGTTATAATTTCTAAACGGCTTTTGTAGTGATCTCCGAGGAAGTAGTTTAGGGTTAGTTATGAACGTGACCGTGACCGTGACATCATAAACTCGTAACTCGCTTTCTGAAGATCGTCAATCGTTTCGAAACCATTTTTTTCGAATTCACATACTTGAGCCTCTTGATTACGTCCACAATAATACTGTCACAGCAGATGCAAACAACAACCACCTAGGTCAGCAAATCCTACCTAATTGGTCTCGCTTTCTGGAATAATGAGCATCTGCAAATGCGGGAAAACACTGTATCTACTGTAAGAGAGTAGATTAGAGCATTTTGTTGTTTACTTCCACGTGCAAGGTACAGATGGCTGATCCTAATTAAAGGGAATGGTTCGGTCCCCCTCCATTCGAGTTGAGACGCAACTGTATTCGTTCTTCCGACTTGGATTAATGAGCAAGCGTGGACCTTGGGGCACCACTAATATCCTTTTAAATTGGGTCAGGTTCACCTTGAAAACAAATTGGATGTTAGGGGACCAAGGGAGACCTTCAGTCATCAAATGGAAGTGAGGAAGCTGAAGCGCGATATTGAAATTTATTAATAAAAAGGAGAGAAGACAAACAAAAGAGTACTGTGAACTACAAGCGAGAATTATAGAGAAATGAAAAAGTCACATTTTGAAGTCTCTCTGCTTCTTCTGGGCCTCATCAAAATGATACTTGTCGGCTTGAGACTTCTCTTCCCATTTTCTGGCGGAATCCTGAAACGTTCCATATGAAGAAAGGAGCTTAGAGCCTCAAACTTACATTCTTGGGGTCATAGAACTTTTCAAACCTTTCCACCTTCGACTCCTCTTGGCATTGAGAGTATTTTCCGTTGGAGAACATTTTCGGCTGGGAATGAAAGAAGAAGAATAGAATGAACTATTCTGGTAGGTCAATAGATGTGTGGAATGGGTGGTGTTAGTTTTTTTGGAGATAACATGCTACATAGACACATTTGCATAACAAAGGGAACACACAATAGCGATAGATAAAGACTACAAAGAAACCATTTTTTGTGTCATGAACTTTGCTTGATAAGATTGAAGATTGGACGAGATGATCTGTCGTTCTTTGATTTTCTGAGAGCCTGAATTTCATACCCACATCATGCATATAACAGGAAAAAACCGGGAAAAAAAGTAAACTGGTAGAAAAGGAATGAGTTAAGCTGGAAGTCACCACTTTGGAAGTTGACCCCTTTTATAAGCCAACCAAAACATGGCTGGGAATCAGCTCCCAAAAACCATAGGACACTTTTTGGTACGGTAGCGCGCAGTCAGATATACAATTTGACAACGGCACTGTATATGAAAATTGTGCACCGAAAAACGGAAACACTCTTGTCAAGAATACCTTACTCACCCGTTAACACTTCATTGTTAACACCCCAATCCACATTTACGATGCCGAATAGCATCATTCTAACTAACGCCACCTTCGATAATTACCAGAAAACATCTGTTCGCAATATCTCGAACCGATCTACTCTCAAACGATGATGCATGTGCAGTCGTTCCTTCTTCTTTCCGCTTATCCACGATGCGATCCAGATTCTAATTTGAATCGTCGGGGACTGACGCAACAGCTGTTTTCTTAGGTCGCGTCCCGATCCATTCGTTCCGCCTAATCTCGACCAATGTACATGGTCATTATGGCCATCGCATGTAGGTGGTGGTGTGTCCACCTGGCTTCTTTCTTAGAACCAACCATTACTCCTCGGAAGTGCCTCGTTTCTTTCCTGATATTTACTAGCGATTCATTCACTTGTTTTTCAGAATGGGCTCATTCTCCCTTTTCTCTCCATCGAGATTTAAAGAGAACCACCACTCTGATAAACCATGTATCATTGCAACAATTGCAGATTTTGGGGACCTAGAAGAGAGCATCAAAGTAAGTGAACGCTTTTTTTCCTTGAAAACCTACTTCTGATTCTAGCAGACTCAAACAAACTTCACCCAGTACAAGCCTACCATTCACAGTTTGGACAAAAAAGTAAGTATCTCATTTTGCTTTCATAATGAAAAAGGTTTTTCTAGGCTTTCGACAGAATCCTGAGTTTCACCGCAATCCAAATAAACGCACAGAGGGGAGAACCACTTTCGGTGAGACACTTTCACGAGATCCTAATCCTGACGTAAAGTTTTCAGATGAGGCGTGAGTTTCGAGTCCGAATATGGGTTCCAGGAGGAAGCTGGAAGTATTTTCACGTGAGTAGATCTGAAGGGTTTGAAGGTTGAAGATAATAGTTGCAGATATCCTCTTTTGACGTGGTTGATGTTGAGAGTAAGATGGTGCGGTTCTATTGGAAAGCAACATGGAAAAGGAATATAGATTCTTCTGAAGACAACAACGAAAGTTTGGAGAGAATATGGAATAAATGTTGGTTAAGTTTTGAATAGCGTTCCAAAGGTAGTTTCCGAAAAAAAGGTCGAAAAAAGTATTTTAAAAACCCTCCTCAAATTTTCCCAGAAATTGAGCCTGAATTGAGTCCGTCTATTTCGGTTTTCGATATTTCAAAAGTCTTCTAACTTATTCCATATTTTCAGCGCAGGCAAGCAAGATTTTTTGATCTCTATTCTTTATTAGTTTACCACGAATGAGCTCATTTCAGTTCTCAAATTTACCAACATGTTCTTCTAATCAACCCCAAGCAAAGAGAACGATGTGACCAAGGACGATGTTTCACCATCAACCGCAGATAAAAATGACAGTCAATCTCATCCAATCGCCAAGATCTTCTATTCACTCTTTTGTTCCGCACCTCCAGCTAGCTGCTCGCATATCGACACATTCTTCCTCCTTCTTTCACATTTCTGTCCAGAGTCTCAATACAAAATTTAATTGTTTTATCGGTACTGACTTTTTCATGTTACGCGTCTCGTTTTATTCACAATCGATTCAAATGTTCATTTTAATTTCTTTGCTCATAATTTGTTGAGTCACCAAGTATCACCGACCCAATAAAATTGTCTTAGTTTTATTCACCTTTCCAGAAGAAAGAGGGCAATAAACACAACTGCCACTTTCAAGAATACTGTTCCGGAAGCGGATGCTCAGATTTCCAGACTCATTTGATTTCCCACTATAACACGCTCATTCAACGATAGCACGAATTTCGGCAGTAAGCTTCCTCCGACGCCGAGAATTCATATCGAGTAAAAACACACATCCACGCTCTCCATGGCACATCAAGAAAATCCTCCGCCGCGCAGACTATACATCCACGAATACATGGCAATACCCTCGTTGCCCTTCTCTCTTTCTCTCCCTCCCCTTCCATTGCTTTTCGGGTCAAATGGTCCGTCGCAACTGGCCCGGGCAAGATATCTCACATGTTGTGTTGGCCCCTTCTTTCCCCTTCCTATTGATTTCTGGACGCGCACGCCCGCAGTTTATCCTCTTTCCACTAATCCGCTACTGTTCGCATACACATTGAGTGTATATACGAGCAGTTGTATCATTGTAACACCCTCAAACTGCAAATCTTCTACAGGATATTCTCATTGTTCCATTCTACACACGCGTCTCTTGCATCAGTTGATCGACAGATTCCAGACAACATTCTTGTCGTTAATACATCGAACCACACAGCATCCTGTCAGCCGAAATCTTCTCAGTTCCAGTAGAACAGTGATGAAGACCATGTTTGTTGCTCCTCCTTGCTCAACCTTTCGGATTGGTTTTTTCAACTGAAGAATGTGAGTTTTCATTAGAGAAAAAGCTTTGTTAGATGTTCATCAACACCTTCCATCATCGTTACTTAAATTTCCTTGCATTTCAGGTTACATCTGAAGTCGAGAGGAGCATTGTAAAACTGTCGGGAGTCAACATATTTTTTGATGTCGGAGTTTTGGACCATGTCTTCTCTTGTGGATTTCGCTCTACTACCCGTGAACTGGAGAACTTCTTCCGGTCAATCATCTTGCAAGAATATTCGACCGAAAGATCTGCTTTTTCCTTGTACAAATGCTGAAAAACTCGATGGAATAACGTTTTGACGATAGTTTATTCTATTTTTGTTTACAGATTTCTAATGATATTTTGTTCAGATTCTCACCTCCAATCTTGATTCTCGGATGGCCACGTCACATGCATGAGAATTTTTCCGGCAATCTGCGCGAGTCGAGAAAAATGCGTCGATTCAACCATTCAATCATGACATTTTTTTGTTTTGCTCGATACACAGGAATTCTGTAAGTTTTAATGAAGGAAAAGCACTTTCCAAAGTCTGAAACTCGCTGCAACATGCTGTTTCAGAGGTCTGACAATTCAAAAAACACGTTTCGCGCCAGATTTTTCTAATAGGCGGCGCACACAGAACGGCGGAGTGTCGTTGCGCTCTCAATTTGTTCTGACTTCCTATAAAGAAAATTAGGTTGAATATTGGACGACAAACAAATTTTGAAGATTGAAACAAACAACACTTGATTTTGAAAAACCATATTTTCAGATTCAAAATCACATTGTATCGTCTCCTGGATTCAATCTTGCCTACAGCCGTCGAAAATGTCATTTCTCCAAGGTTTCGCCTCGAAGATGGAATTTATGGTTGTCAGTTTTTGGCAAAATCATTACCTTGGATGAATCTCACCTGGAGGAAATCACGCTAGACGCTAACGAGCTTAACAAATTGCCAATCATCAATTGAGAAATGGAGAAGTGAGTTTTTGTTTGACGATTCATGTGCAAAAGAGAGTTTTTAGAGTTCTGAATTAGAAGTTCTGGTTTCAAAATGTGTGCAAGAAGAAGAAGAAAAACAAAAAGAGTTGGGATACGGTGCTACACAAAGATGTCGACGGAGAAATCTGAATCGCAATGAGAAATACCGCTCTGAAAACGGAGCAGGGCGAGAAACATTTTGAAGCCACACGAGTTTTTTCGAACCTGTGGAAGCACGAATAGAGTATGATGACATTCGTACCAGACGATATTTGTTTTGCGGTTAGCTTCGACTATGAACTAGATGATACTCTCCGTGATCCTTTTTTCCAGCAGACTACATACTCATTGGGATGAATGAAAGACAACAACGATGAGAGGCCAGTGTTGCAGCTAATGAAGGAAGTGAAAACCACGGCAAGAAGCTCTAATAGAAGATGGTGCAGAAGAGGTTGATGACGGAAGTGATGGCCACGGCGAAAAGCTCGAACAGAAAATGGTGAAGAGAGTATGTATATAGAAGACGAAAAGCTACGGAAGATGCTTATGATGGGAGTGAGGACCAAGGCAAGAAGCTCGAATGGAAGATGGTGAAGGATATGTCGAAGACGAGAAGCTGTAGTAGAGGATAATGATAGAAGTGATGACCACGCCAAGAATCTCGAAGAGGAGATGGTGAGGGAGATGTCGAAGAAAGGAAGCTGCAGAAGAAAATGATGAAGGATGTTATGGCCACGACAAAAAGCACGAATGGACGATGATGAACGAGATGATGAAGATGGGAAGCTGCAGAAGAGGTCGATGATGGAAGTGATGGCCACTGCGAGAAGCTCGAACAGAAGATGCTGAGGAAGATGACGAAGACGAAAAGCTGCCGGAAATATGGGGAGATATTTCTTAACTTTAGCGGTTAGTTGGAATATGAACTTCTTGATACTCTCCGCAAATCGTTGTTTTTCCAGCAGACTACATACTCACCAGGCTCTATAGTATTTCTCACAAGATCCGTCTTCAAAATTATACCTCCAGCAAACAGTACGAATAGAGAAGCAGCGGTTGCACGATGCCAGAGACTTCCACGATGCAAGTGTCCAGAAAAGAACGACGATGATATCGCGCTCAGTAGATCTTGAACTACAGTCAGACTATGTTTACACAAGAGTCGACTGTAATAATGTGAGTGTCTGCGACTCTTTTCGGGCCACCTAACATGAAATCAACACTATTTTTTTTCAGACAGAACGTTGACAATCAAGTGGAGGTTTCACGCAGGATGGGAGATTTGACTACGACGATAACGGTGATCAGTTCGAACGACATCGTCGTATAGATTAGACGTCTTTGACAAGGACAGTGGTATGTGAGGGTGAGAAGGCGACGGCGACGGCGACAACGATTGCTGTTGAATGTAAGAGCAAAAAACAACAGCGGCGACAACTACGGAAGGTCGAGCTGTGACTGGACCCAGCCAGATTTGGACCCACCCCTAAAATAATGTTAGTGCCAGCATTTCTTTTTGGGCCACTTTGTATGAAATCAACGCTATATCATTTTCAGGCAGGACTTGGAAGGTCACAGAATGTCGAGTTGGAACTGGCAATAATGTTGTGGAAACTTCTCGTCGTGAGTGGTCGTAGTGAGACTGCTTGTGTTTTTTTCCAGGAACGAACTTCTGGCAAAATTTGCGAAGAGTTGAACGAAAAGTGGGAAAGCACTTTTGCTTTCCCCCCGCTTTAAGAAGCATTCTCGTACCCGTTTCGTGGCGAGACCCACAGATAGCGCATCCGAAAAGTGGGGTGTCGTTGGTTTTCGGTTCCGGAGAATTTGAAGCAAAAATCGTGCAAACAAATCGCCGCTGTATAGCAATGAGTAGCTAAAGGTTATCGACGCAGGCACCATTTTGGATCACTCTGGTTCCAGTATTCTCCCCGGCCAACAATTGAGATCATTGCGATTGAAACCGCACAGAGCATAGAATGAAAAGTGAGTTTTTCGAGCAACGATCAGTGTAGTTGAGCCAGTGTTTCAGGGTTCGGAGCCATAGGAAGGTCAACGAGGTGATATGAGAAAGAAAAGTCCTTCATTGGAAAGGAATCAGGGCGTGGAAGGCAACGCTTCTGTCTCAGAAGACACTCTAAGCATTTTTCGTAGTATCGGACGATGATTTTTTGTAAACTGAAAAACGACCGAGAGCTCCACCGACAACAAACTCACATCACCTAAAGTAGGAGAATATCAAACAAGATGCTGACGGAAATATGAGAGATATTTATTGGCGGTTAGTTTGATTTTGAACTTCTCGATACTCTCCGCGAGTCGTTGTTATTTCAGGTGACCACACACCCGCCGGCTCCTTCTTGTTCGTCACAGAGATGCCTTTTTAAAGTAACACCTCTTGTGAGCATTACGGATAGAGGAGTAGAGGGTAGAATGATGCCAGAGCCTTCGTCTATGCAATTGTTCATTGGGCAGAAACGAAGAGATCGTGGGGATTGAGAACTCTAACCGATGTATTTCAACATAACCGAATTATTTCAACAACGACTCTTCCCAGAAGCCCTAGAGTATTGTAAGCATTTTTAACTTGTTGAGGTCAGTTCATATGAAATAAAGACTTCATTTTCTCAGTTTGAATGCGTTCTGCGATGTGACTTGATGACGTGGAGACTTGAAGACAACGGCGAGAAAGTTTCGATGATCAGGACACTCGACGACGACAATGAAGATGAGATTGACCTATGTTGGCGAACTGAATGGACCAACTCGAAAATGACCATGAAATATAAAGAGGAAAAGAAGACTGTAGCATGTTTGAAAGCAAGAAGAAACCGACGGCTGCAACCACAATAGTTCGAGCAGGGACTATCAGCGTGAGTCTGAGCCTTCCCGACGTTTCACACGTGACTATTCATAATGTAATTTCGAGACAGGAACTGTCAAAGAATCAGACGAACACAAAAAAGTCAATAATGAGAAAACTGGAAGACGACCGAGAAAACTTCACCAGCAACAGGCTCTCGACAGCAAAGGAAACCGCCGGCAAAGCAAGATTCTGATATGGACGGAATGTTTATTAGCGGTAAGATTGACTATGAATTTTTAAATACTCTCCTCGAGTCGTCGTCTTTTCAGGTACCAGCATATCCATTCAGCTCCGTATCGGTCCTCAAACTGATGATTCCTTGATATTACACCTCCAGTAAACGTGGCGAATGAAGGAATAATATTTTAGTGATGCTGAAGCCATGATTATTGCAAACGTTCAAAGAGGACGAGCAAGGAAATCGTGCCTTATAGGTCCAAAGCTACGACAAAAAAGACTACTCTACACGAAAGTGGTATGTGAAGGCAAAAAAGCAACAGCGACGTCGACACCTGTGAGATGTGAAAGCAAGAAGACAACGACGGCAACAACCTTTCAGGCAGGACGTTGAGGGTGACGAAAAAAATTGAAGAAGAAGACTTCGGCCTACATCTGCTACCAGGTGTGACAACTTCGACAACGACGAGAAGTGAGAAGGCGTCGGCGACAAGATGTGGCAGCGTAAAGAAGACGGCGGCAACCACTAAAAAAGTTCGAGCAGGAACGACCAGCGCTCGACAAAACATCTGGACTTTTCTCGCCATGGGATTAACTTGCGTGAGTCTGAGCTTAGCCTAGGTTTAACACGTGTTCATCCTAATAATTTCCAGGCAGCGGACGTAAAAGAATCAGACAAACACCACAGAAAAGGCAAGAACGACAAGTCACCAAAGGGTGGAGAAGATCGAGCAACGATCACTGTGGAAAAGCCAGTGTTTCAGAGTTCGGAGCCCAAGCACTATCGTGGGAATATGAAAATGTGTTCGGCCAGCATTGGCGAACTGATTAGACCAGCTTGACAACCACTGTAGAATGTGGAACGGAGAAGGAAACGGTAGCATCCTTGAACTGCAAGAAGAAAACGACGACGAAAACCACGCAAGTTCAAGCAGTGACTATCAGCGTGAGTCTGAGCAAGATGCTGATGTGGACGGAATGTTTGTTTGTGGTTAGATTGACTATGAATTTCATGATACTTTCCGCGAGTCGTCATCTTTTCTAGTGCCAGCACATCCATTCGGATCCGTATCGTTCCTTAAACTGATGCTTCGCAATTACACCTTCGGAGAGGATAAACGAGAAGATCGTGCCCGATGGATCCAGAGCTACGAAAAACGACTACCCCTGTATGAAAGTCGACAGTGCATGTCCCCGTACTGTCGCAACGAGCCGGGGCAAGATATCTCACATGTTCTGTTGGCCCATTCTTTTCCCTTCCTTTTGATTTCTAGATGCGCATGCCCGCAGTTTATCCTTCTTTCCACTAATCCGCTACTGCTCGTATACACATTGAGCTCTTTGTATAATTGTAACATCCTCAAACTGCAAATTATTTGCAAGCTTTTCTCATTGTCCCATTCTACACCCATGGGTGTCTCCTGAAGTGCTCCAGGAGGTGCTCAGTCAGTCGAAATGTTCTTAATTCCAGTAAAACAGTGATGAAAACCATGTCTGCTGCTTCTCCTCGTCGAATTCGTCGGACCAATTTTTGAACTGATGAATGTGAGTTTTTGTTTGAGAAGAAGCTTTGTCAGGTTTTCATAGACATCTACCATCCTTGTTACTCGAATTTCCTTTCTAATGATCTTTTATTTAGATTATCACCTCCAATCTTGATTCTCGGATGACCACGTCACATGCCTTGAGAATTTTTCCGACAATCCTCGCGAGTCGAGAAAAATGCGTCGATTCAACCATTCAATCATGACATTTTTCCGTTTTGCTCGATACATAGGAATTCTGTAAGTTTTAATGAAGGAAAAACACTTTCCAGAGTCTGAAATTCGCTGCAACATGCTGTTTCAGAGGTCTGACAATTCAAAAAACACGTTTCGCGCCAGTTTTTTATCATAGGCGGCACACATGGAATGGCGGAGTGTCGTTGCGCTCCCTTTTTGTTCTAATTGTCTATTGAAAAAATCCAATTGAGTATTGGACGACAAATAATTTCTGAAGATGGAAAACACAACACTTGGATTTAAAAACAGTATTTTCAGATTTTAAATCACACTGCATCATCTCCTGGACTCAACCCTGCTCTATATCAGTCAAAAACGTCATTTCTCCAAAGTTTCGCCTCAAAATTTGAACTTATCGATGTCATTTTTTGGCGCAATCATTGTCTCGGATGGATCCCACCTGAAGGAAATCACGCTGAACGCCAACGAGCTCAACAGCTTGCCAACCAACAACTGAGAAGTGAGCTTTTTGTTCGGTAACTCATGTGGAAAATGCAGTTTTTAGAGTTGTGAGTTCAAAATACTGGTCTCAAAATATGTACACGAAGAATGAGTTTGGATACGAAGCTACACAAAGATGTCGATGGAGAAAACTGAATCGCAATGAGAAATACCGCTCTGAAAACGGTGCAGGGCAAAAACATTTTGAAACAACACAAGTTTTTCCGAACCTATGGAAGCACGAATAGAGTATGATGACATTCGTACCAGACGATATTTGTTTTGCGGTTAGTTTCGACTATGAACTAGATTATACTCTCCGTGATCCTTTTTTCCAGCAGACTGCATACTCATTGGGATGAATGAAAGACAACAACGACGAGAGGCCAGTGTTGTAGCTAATGCAAGAAGTGAGAACCACGGCAAGAAGCTCGAATCGGAGGCAAGATGCTCGAAAAGAAGATAGTAAAGAAGATGTCGAAGACTAGAACCTGAAGAAGAGGCTAGGGATGAAAGGGAGGACTACGACTAGAAGCTTGAATAGAAGATGGTGACAGTGTCGAACACAAGAAGCTGCAGAAAAAATTACGAAGACGAGAAGCTGCAGAAGATTTCGATGATGGAAGTGATGATCACGCCAAGAGGCTCAAATAGAAGATGGTGCAGGAGAGGACAAAGACGAGAAGCTGCAGAAAAGGCTGATGATGGAAGTGATGACCACGCCAAGAAGCTCGAAGAGAAGATGGTGAGAGAGATGTCGAAGAAAAGAAGCTGCAGAAGAGGATGATAAAGGATGTTATGACCATGACAAAGTGCACGAATGGAAAACGATGAACGAGATGATGAAGATGGGAAGCTGAAGAAGAGGCTGATGATGGAAGTGATGACCACGCCAAGAAGCTCGCATAGATGATGGTGAGGGATATGACGAAGTCGTAAAGCTGCAGAAGAGGTTGATGTCAGACACGAGGGCCACGGCGAAAAGCTTGAAAAGAAGTTAGTGAAGTAAATGATGAAAACGAGAAGCTGCCGGAAAAATGGGGAGATATTTCTTAGCGGTTAGTTGGAATACGAACTTCTTGATACTCTCCGCATATCGTTGTTTTTCCAGCAGACTACATACTCACCTAGCTCTATAGTATTTCTCACAAGATCCGTCTTCAAAATTATACCTCCAGCGAACAGTACGAATAGAGAAGCATCGGTTGCACGATGCCAGAGACTTCCACGATGCAAGTGTCCAGAAAAGAACGACGATGATATTGCGATCAGTAGATTCTGAACGGACTATTTTCATACCAGAAATGATTGTTCATTCTCCCGTAGTGCTGTGACTGCCAGACATTAGGAATTCTCACGTCGTGACATTGGTTCCGGCAGTAGCAATGGAGATGGATAAGAGTCGCGCTTAGTAGTATGATCTACCGGTTCCTTGTCAAATTCAAGTGAACGTCTCAATCAAAAACATATGCAATAATCAGTTTACTGGAATCTTTTGAGTGAACGATCTAACGACCGGTTCATTCCGATAAACTTCATGAACGACTTTGTGGAGTAATGAATGTGAGTTTCTATCAGGAAATGCTTTTCTGTTTTAAACCGCTTGTGTTTTTTCAGGAAGGAACATCTGGCGGCCGAATCTTTTTACTTGAACAGATAATGATGTTCGATGGATGATCGGTACTCTGTCTTCAAGGTTTTTCAATTTCGGCTCACAAAGGCCAGGGGAAGATCGATGGAACCATTTTTTGATGTTCGTTTCCCGTTTTTTTCACATATTTCATCACAACTTTTTGTTCAGATTCCTCACTACCAGGCTTCATTCTATGATGATTCGACATGCGCCCACTTTCATAGCAAACAGTTGAACGAAAAGGGGGAAAGCATCCATTCAGCTGTTCAGTGATGCGATATTTTTGCTTTCCCCCCGTTTTAAGCAGCATTCTCGTTTCCGTTTCGTGGCGAGACCCACAGATAGCGCTACATTGATACTTTATCTGAACGGATTCTCGCCAGCAGCAGTAAGAAAATACAATCTTTGGAAATTTCACCGCTGTCTAGGAATGAATGGCTGAATGTTATCGACGCAAGCACTATCATTGATAAATCTGGCTCCAGTTTTCACCCCGGCCAACAATCGAGGTCATAGCGATTGGAATCGCACAGAGCATAGAATGAGAGGTGAGTTTTTCGAGCAACAATAAGTGTGGGAAAGCCTGTGTTTCAGGGTTCGGAGCCATGGGAATGTTAACGAAGTGATGAAGGAAGAAGAGTCTTTTATCAAAAAGGAATCAGGGCGTAGAAAAAAACTCTTCTGAACCCACAACTCTTCTGAACCCACAGCCTTCTATGCAATTGGTCGGAGAGAAGAAACGAAAAGATCGTGGTCAGATGATCGAGTCTGATCGAACAATTTCTACATGCAAGGGTCTCTTTATCGTTCGAAATACGCACCCTTCCCAGAAGCCCCAGAGTATTGTAAGCATCTGCAACTTTTTGAAGTCATTTTTTATGTAATAAAATCTTCATTTTTAGGTGGAAAACGTACCGCGATGCGACTTGATGACGTGAAGACTTCAAGATGAAAACGAGAAAGTTTATCGAGGAACGGGAGACATTACGACGGAAGTTAAGATAGGTTCGGCCGACGTTGGCGACCTAATTAGACCAACTCGACAACGACTATGGAATGTGAAGGCGAAAACAAACAGAGCGCAGCGGTTTAAACCGCGGTTTTAAGTGCCAAAGAAGACAGTGGCGACAACCACGGAAGTTCGAGCAGATACTGTCAGTGCGGGAGGCAAGATCTCGTTTTTCGTCATGGGATCACCCTGCGTGAGCCTGAGCCTTGCCAAGGTTCAACCCGTGTTTATTCTAATATTTTCAAGGCAGCCAATATGAAGACCACAGAAAAATCAATGATGTGCAAACTGAAAGACGATCGAGAGTGCTTCACCAGCCGGTCCTCAAACTGATGCTTCTTCGAAGTTGCACCTTCAGGAAACGTGGCGAATAGAAGAGTACGATGCTAAGATCATCATTGCTGCAAACGTTCAGAGAGGACAAACGAGAAGATCGTGCCCGATGGATGCAACACTACAAACAAGACTACCCCAACGACAAAGTGTGAGAAGGCGACGGCGACAAGACGTGGCAGCAAAAAACCGACGGCGGCGACACCACAGAAAAGGCAAGAACGACAATTCACCGGAGGGTAGAGAAGATCGAACAACGATCACTGTGGGAAAGCCAGTATTTCAGAGTTCGGAGCCCAAGCACTATCGTGGGTTTCGGAGTCATCGGAAGGTCAACGAAGTGCTATGAAGTAAGAAAACTCACTCATCAGAAGAATAGGAGTGATGACGACGACGATGAAAATGATCAGTTCGGCCGACGTCGGTCTCTAGATATGACGACTTTGAGAAGGATAGTGGCATATGAAGGCAAAAAGGCATCAGCGACGTCGAGACCTGTGAGATGTGGAAGCATATAAACAACGGCGGCGACAACCACGGAATGTCAAGCTGAGACTGAATCCGGCTTGGACACAGCACTAAAACAATGTGAGTGTCTGGAACTATTTTGAATCACTATATATGAAATCAAAGCTATATCATTTTCAGGCAGGACGTTGAGGGTGAAAAAATAATTGAAGAAGAAGATTTCGGCCGACATCTGCTGCCAGGTTTGACGACCTCGACAACGACGAGAAGTGAGTAGGCGTTGCCGACGAGATGTGGCAGCGTAAAGAAGACGGCGGCGACCACTAAAAAAGTTCGAGCAGGAACGATCAGCGCTCTACAAACATCTGGACTTTTTTCGCCATGGGATTAACTTGCGTGAGTCTGAGCCTAGTCGAGGTTTAACGCGTGTTCATTCTAATAATTTCCAGGCAGCGGACATGAAAGAATCAGACGAACACCACAGAAAAGTCAAGAACGACAAGTCACCAAAGGGTGGAGAAGATCGAGCAACGATCACTGTGGAAAAGCCAGTGTTTCAGAGTTCGGAGCCCAAGCACTATCGTGGGTTTCGGAGTCATCGGAAGGTCAACGAAGTGCTATGAAGTAAGAAAACTCACTCATCAGAATGGAACCTGGGCGTAGAAAGCAACACTTCTGTCTCAGAAGACACTCTAAGAAGTTGTCGTAGTATCGGAAGATGATGCTCTGTAAACTGAAAGACGAGGCTGACGAAAACATGGAGATATTTATTAGCGGTTAGTTTGATTTTGAATTTCTCGATACTCTCCGCCAGTCGTTGTTTTTTCAGGTGATAACACATCCGATCGGTTCCGTATTGTTCGTCACAGAGAGTGCGTTTTCGAGAAAAAACAGTTCCAGTGAGCATGACGAATAGAGGTGTTCAGGGTTGAATGATCCCAAAGCCTTCGTCTGTGCAATTGTTCGAAAAGAAGGAACAAAGAAATCGTGGTCAGATGATCGAGTCCAATCGAACTATTTCTACATACGGTTACATCCTTGAACTGCAAGAAGAAAACGACGACGAAAACCACGCAAGTTCGAGGAGAGACTATCAGCGTGAGTCTGAGCAAGATGCTGATGGGCGGAATGTTTGATTCTTCATGGTTCAAAATACGGACCCTTCCCAGAAACACCAAAGTATTGTTAGGATTCGAAACTCATATAAAATAATCACTCCACTTTTTCAGGGTGAACGCGTACTGCGATGTGACTTGATGTCGTGGAGACTTGGCTGAGAACGAGAAAATTTATCGAGGAGAGGCTGGGCAACGGAAAGCAAGATGAGTTCTGCCGACGTTGGCGACCTGATTAGATCAACTCAACAACGACTATGGAATGTGAAGGCAAAAACAAAAAAGAATGCAGCGGAAGAAAACGGCGGCGACCACCACGGAAGTACGAGCAGCGGCTATTAGTGCTCGAGGCGACGTTTTGATGTTTCTCGTCATGGGATTACCCGCGTGAGTCTGATTCTTGCCGAAATAAAATCGTGAAAATTTTTTTTTTTTTTAAATTTTCAGATAGCAAGATGCTGATACGAACGGAATGTTTATTAGCGGTTCGATTGACTATGAATGACACTCTCCGCAAATCGTCGTCTTCAGGTGACAGCACATCCCTTCAGATCCGTATCGTTCCTCAAACTGATGCTTCTTCGAAATTACACCTTCAGGGATCGTGGCGAATAGAAGAGTATGATGTGAAAGTCATTATTTCTGCAAATGTTCAGAGAGGACAAATGAAAATATCGTGCCCGATCCAGAAATACAAAAAAGGCTACCCCTACACGAAATTCGACTGCGCACGTCCCCGTACTGTCCCAATTTGAGCCAACACAAGATCACCAGACTGATGTGAGTGTCTGCGAGTCTTTTTGAGTCATCCAATATGAAATCAATACTATCTTATTTTCAGACAGGACGACGGTGATGTGAAGATATTACGAGGAATAGGAGAATTGACGACGACGATAAAAACGATATGTTTGGCCGGCGTCGATCGCTAGATATGACGACCTCGACAAGCACAGTATATGAAGGCAAAAAGGCAACAGCGACGTCAACACCTGTGAAATGTGGGAGCAAGAAGACACGACGGCGACAACCATGGAATGTCGAGCTGGGACTGGACCCAGTCAGAGTTGCACCCAGCACTAAAACAATGTGAGTGTCTGGAACTATTCTGGGTCACTTTATATGAAATCAAAGCTATATCATTTTCAGGCAAAATTGTTGATGGAGACCAAGACAATTGAAGAAAAAGACGAGAATATTTAGTGGGAAATAGGAGACTGGACGACAATGAAGATTAAGAAAATTATAAGTTCGGCCGACATTTGCTGCCAGGTTTGACGACCTCGACAACGACAAAATGTGAGAAGGCGACGGCAACAAGATCTGGCAGCAAAAAAACAGAAGGCGGCGACCACCAAAGAGGTTCAATTCCTGATTAGACTAGCTCGACAACAACTATAGAATGTTGGACGGGAGAAGGAGACGGTAATATCCTTGAACTGCAAGAGGAAAACGACGACGAAAACCACGCAAGTTCGAGCAGAGACTATCAGCGTGAGTCTGAGCAAGATGCTGATGTGAATGGAATGTTAGATCGACTTTGAATTTTTTAATATGAAGGAACATTATCTTATTTTCAGACAAGATGTTGACTGTGATGTGAAGATTTCACGGAGAATAGGATTCTGACGAAGACGATCGAAATGATCAGTTCGGCCGACGTCGATATCTAGATATGACGGCCTCGAGAAGGATAGTGGAAAGAAGACATGACAACGACAACCATGGAATGTCGAGCTGGGATTGGACCCAGTCAGAGTTGCACCCAGCACTAAAACAATGTGAGTGTCTGGAACTATTTTGAATCACTATATATGAAATCAAAGCTATATCATTTTCAGGCAGGACGTTGAGGGTGAAAAAATAATTGAAGAAGAAGATTTCGGCCGACATCTGCTGCCAGGTTTGACGACCTCGACAACGACGAGAAGTGCGAAGGCGTTGGCGACAAGATGTGGCAGCGTAAAGAAAACGGCGGCGACTATCAAAAAAAGTTGAGCAGGAACGACCAGCACTCGACAAGTCATCTGGACTTTTCTCGCAGTAACCTGCGTGAGCCTAGTCGAGGTTTAACGCGTGTTCATTCTAATAATTTCCAGGCAGCGGACATGAAAGAATCAGACGAACACCACAAAAAAGGCAAGAACGACAATTCACCAAAGGGTGGAGAAGATCGAGCAACGATCACTGTGGGAGAGCCTGTGTTTCAGGGTTCGGAGCCATTGGAACATTAACGAGGTGGTGAAGGGAAAAGAGTCACTCATCAGAATGGAATCAGGGCGTAGAAAGCAACTTTCTGTTTCAGAAGACCTTCCGAGAAGTTGTCGTAGCATCGGACGATGATGCTCTGTAAACTGAAAGACGAGGCTGACGGAAATATGAGAGATATTTATTAGCGGTTAGTTTGATTTTGAATTTCTCGATACTCCCGCCAGTCGTTGTTATTTCAGAAGACAACACATCCGCCCGGCTCCGCATTGTTCCTCAGAAAGATGTTTTCGTGAAATTACACCTTCAGGGAGTGTGGCAAATGGAGGATTACAGGATTGAATGATGTCAAAGTCTTCATTCATGCAAAAGTGAGGAGGCGGAAGCGACAAGACATTGCAGAAAAAAAAGAAGGCGGCGACAACTACGGAAGTTCGAGCAGACACTACCAGTGCTGGAGGAAACATCTGCCAGGTTTGACGACCTCGACAACGACGAGAAGTGCGAAGGCGTTGGCGACAAGATGTGGCAGCGTAAAGAAGACGGCGGCGACTATCAAAAAAAATTGAGCAGGAACGACCAGCACTCGACAAATCATCTGCATATTTCTCGCCGTGGGGTTGAACTTCTTGAGTCTGAGTCTTGCCGAGGTTTAACCCGTGTTCATTCTAATATGTTCCAGGCAGTCAATATGAAAGAATCAGACGAGCACCACAGAAAATTGATCGAAGGACAATTCACCAACGGTAGAGGAAGTGTCGCCATTTCTCCATCGTTTATCGTGATCTTCGTGGAAGAGGCCTTTCTCGGATGTGACGATCGTTCACAAATAAGAGGTTTTTGTGGCCAATAGGATATTTTATAACCACTCGAACACTTCAAAGTTGTTTTTTTTGTGATCAATAAAATTGATGTTTTGAAATATTGCTTTTGCTCGAACTAACGGAGAAAAGAAGGACATCATTTCATTCTAACCATCCATCAATCACAGATAAAAACGGCTGTCAATCTCACCTAATCCCTATGATCTTCTATTCACTTTTTTTTTGTTTCTCACTTTTAGCTAGCTGCTCGCATATTCACACACGAGTGCATATCGAGTATAAACACACATCCACGAACTCCATGGCACATCAAGAAAATCCTCCACCGCGCAGACTATACATCCACGAATACATTAATTATCCTCGCAACCCTTTTCTCTTTCTCTCCCTCCCCTTCCATTGCTTTTGGGGTCAAACGGTCCGTCGCAACTGGCCCGGGCAAGATATCTTACATCTTGTGTTGGCCCCTTCTTTCCCCTTCCTATTGATTTCTGGACGCGCACGCCCGCAGTTTATCCTCTTTCCACTAATCCGCTACTGCTCGCATACACATTGAGTGTATATACGAGCAGTTGTATCATTGTAACACCCTCAAACTGCAAATCTTCTGCAGGTTATTCTCATTGTTCCATTCTACACACACGGGTGTCTCCTGCGCCAATTGGTTGACAGATTCCAGAAAACCTTCATATCGTCACTACATCGAATAACACATCATCCCACCCAATAACGGTCCAATATGTTCTTGGAGGTGCTCAGTCAGTCGAAATCTTCTCGATTCCAGTAGAACAGTGATGAAGACCATGTCTGCTGCTCTTCCTCGATGAACCCCTCGGACTAATTTTTGAACTGAGAATGTGGGTTTTTTTTTTTTTTTTTTTTTTTTTTTGTCTGAATTTCGGGCCATGTCTTCTTTTGTGGATTTCGCTTTTATACCCGTGGACCAGAGAACTTCTTTCGGTCATATTGTCTTGCAAGAATTGGCGATGTGACTTGAGTATCTGCTTTTTCCTGGGACAAATGCTGAAAAATTCGATGGAATAACGTTTCGACGGGGTTTACTCTATTTTTGTTACGGATTTCTGATGATTTTTTATTCAGATTCTCACCTCCAAGCTTGATTCTCGGAGGGCCACGTCACACGCACTGAGATTTTTCCGGGCAATCTACGCGAGACGAGAAAAATGCGTCGATTCAACTATTCAATCATGAAATTTTTCGTTTTGATCGATACATAATAATTCTGTAAGTTTTAATGAAGGAAAAGCGCTTTCCAGAGTCTGAAACTCGCTGCAACATGCTGTTTCCGAGATCAGACAACTCAAATAACACGTTTCGCGCCAGTTTTTTCTCATAGGCGGCACACATGGAATGGCGGAGTGTCGTTGCGCTCTCAATTTGTTCAGACTTTCTATTAGAAAAATTGGATTGAATATTGGGCGGCAAAAACATTTTGACGATCGAAAACACAACACTTGAATTTGAAACACCACATTTTCAGATTTAAAATAACACCGCATCGTCTCCTGGATTCAATCTTGCCTACAGCCGTCGAAAACGTCATTTCTCCAAGGTTTCGCCTCGAAGATGGAATTTATGGTTGTCAGTTTTTGGCAAAATCATTATCTTGGATGAATCTCACCTGGAGGAAATCACGCTAGACGCTAACGAGCTTGACAAGTTGCCAATCATCAATTGAGAAGTGGAGAAGTGAGTTTTTGTTTGACGATTCATGTGGAAAAGAGAGTTTATAGAGTTGTGAGTTCAAAATACTGGTCTCAAAATATGTACATGAAGAATGAGTTGGGATACGGAGCTACACAAAGATGTCGACGGAGAAAACTGAAACGCAATGAGAAATACCGCTCTGAAAACGGAGCAGGGCAAGAAACATTTTGAAGCAACACGAGTTTTTTCGAACCTATGGAAGCACGATTATGGTATGATGACATTCGTACCAGACGATACTTGTTCTGCGGTTAGTTTCGACTATGAACTAGATGATACTCCCCGTGATCCTTCTTTCCAGCAGACTGCATACTCATTGGGATGAATGAAAGACAACAACGACGAGAGGCCAGTGTTGTAGCTAATGAAGGAAGTGAGAACCACGGAAAGAAGCTCTGATAGAAGATGGTGCAGGAGAGGACGAGGACGAGAAGCTGCAGAAGAGGCTAAGGATGGAAGGGATTACCATGCCAAGAAGCTCGAATAGAAGATGGTGAGGGAGATGTCGAAAAGAAGCTGCAGAAGAGGATGATGAAGGATGTTATGACAACGGCAAAGAGCACGAATGGAAGATAATGAACGAGATGATGAAGATGGGAAGCTGAAGAAAGGGCTGATGATGGAAGTGAGAACCACGGCAAGAAAATCGATTAGAAGATGATGAATGAGATGACGAGGACAAGAACCTGCAGAAGAGGATGATGATGGAAGTGATGGACACGACAAGAAGCTCGAACGGAAGATGGTGGTGAAGGAAAAGTTTTCAACTAATTTAGAATATGGGGAGTTATTTATCAGCGGTTAGTTGGACTATGAACTTCTTGATACTCTCCGCAAATCGTTTTTTTTTTCAGCAGACTACATACTCACCTGGCTTCAGTGTTTCTCACAAGATCTGCCTTCAAATCTATACCTCCAGTGAACATTCCGAATTAAGAAGCATCGGATGCACGAGGCCAGAGTCTCCTACGATGCAAGTGTCCGGAAAAAAACGACGATAATATCGCGCCCAGTAGATCTTGCACTACAATCAGACTATTTTACACGAGAGTCGACTGTACATATTTCCGTTGTGTCCCAGATTTGAATACAACCCTGGATTACCAGAATAATGTGAGTGTCTGCGACTCTTTTTGGGCCACCTAATATGAAATCAACACTATCTTTTTTTCAGACAGAACGTTGCCAGTGAAGTGAAGATTTCACGTGGAATGGGAGATTTGACGACGACGATGAAAGTGATCAGTTGGGCCGATAGATTTGACGATTTTAACGAGGACAGTGGTATGTGAAGGCAAGAAGGCAACAAGGGCAACGATTCCTATGAAATGCGGGAGCAAGAAACAACGGCGGCGACAACCACGGATGGGAGAGCTGGGACTGCCAACCATCAGGAATTTTCACGTCGTGAGATTGGTGTCGGCAGTAGCAATGGAGATTGGAGAAAAAGTTACGCTTAGTCGTATGTTCTCCCGGTTCTTCGTCAAATTCAAGTGAGCGTCTCAGTGTTAAACATATTCAATTGTCAGCCAACTGAAATGTAGGAGTGATGGAAGAACAATGATCTAACGACTGATTCTTTCCGATAAACTTCATGAACGATTTTGTGGAGTAATGAATGTGAGTTTCTATCAGGAAAAGTTTTTCTGTTTTAAACCGCTTTTTTCAGGAAGGAACATCTGGCGGACGAATCCTTTTACTTGGACTGATAATGATGTTCGATGGATGATCGGTACTCTGTCTTCAAGGTTTTTCAATTTCGGCTCACAAAGGCCGGGGAAGATCGATGGAACCACCTTTTAATGTACGTTTCTCGTTTTTTCCACATATTTCATCACAATTTTCTGTTCAGATTCCTCACAACTAGGCTTCATTTCATGATGATTCGATATGCGCTCACTTTCATAGTTTTCCTACTTTGCAAAAATTTGCGAACAGTTGAACGAAAAGTGGGAATGCATTCAGCTGTTCAGTGATGCGATATTTTTTCCTCTCTAAGCAGCATTCTCGAACGCGTTTCGTGGCGAGACCCACAGATAGCGCACCCGGAAATCGGAGTGTCGTTGGTTTTTGCTTCCAAAGAATTTGAGGCGAAATACGCGCGAACAAATATACTCTTCAAACTTTCATATTTTGTTGAATGAAAGGAAACATTTTCAGATATACAACTACATTGCTACTTCATCTGAACGGATTCTCGCCAGCAGCAGCAAAAAAGTATTTTTTGGAAACTTCGCCTCTGTGAAGGAATGAATAGCTAAAGGTTATCGACACAGGCACTATCTTCGATCATTCTGGCTCCAGTATTCACTCCGGCCAACAACTGAGGTCAATGCGATTGAAATCGCACAGAGCATAGAATGAGAAGTGAGTTTTCCGAGCAATAATCAGTGTTGTAGAGCCAGTGTTTCAGGGTTCGGAGTCATCGGAAGGTCAGCGAGGTGCTATGAAGGAGGAAGAGTCACTCATTGGAAAGGAATCAGGGCGTGGAAGGCAACGCTTCTGTCTCAGAAGATACTCTAAGAACTTTTCGTAGTATCGGACAATGATTCTTCGTAAACTGAAAGACGAGAGATATTTATTAGCGGTTAGTTTGATTTTGAACTTCTCGACACTCTCCGCGAGTCGTTGTTATTTCAGGTAACCACACACCCGCCGGCTCCTTCTTGTTCGTCACAGAGATGCTTTTTTAAAGTAACACCTCCTGTGAGCATTACGGATAGAGGAGTAGAGGGTTGAATGATGCCAGAGCCTTCGCCTATGCAATTGTTCTGTGGGAAGGAACGAAGAGATCGTGGAGATTGAGAACTCTAACCGAATTATTTCCACATACAAGGATCTTTATATGCGGACTCTTCCCAGAAGCCCTAGAGTATTGTGAGCATTTTCAACTTGTTGAGCTCAGTTCATATGAAATGGATAGTTCATTTTCTCAGGTTGAACGCGTTCTGCGATGTGACTTGATGACGTGGAGACTTGAAGACAACGGCGAGAAAGTTTCGAGGATCAGGACACTCGACGACGACAATGAAGTTGAGATTGACCTATGTTGGCGAACTGAATGGACCAACTCGAAAATGACCATGGACACGTGTTCATTTTAATCATTTCCAGGCAGCTGACATGAAAGAATCAGACGAACACCACAGAAAAGGCAATAGAAGGACAATTCACCTGAGGATAGAGAAGATCAAACAACGATCACTGTGGGAGAGCCTGTGTTTCAGGGTTCGGAGCCATCGGAATGTTAACTAGGTGATGAAGGAAAAAGAGTCACTCATCAGAATGATACGGTGTAGAAAGCAACTCTTATGTCTCAGCAGACATCCTAAAAAGTTATCGTAGTATCGGGCGATTATGCTCTGTAAACTTAAAGACGAGGCTGGCGGAAATATGAGAGATATTTATTAGCGGTTAGTTTGATTTTGAATTTCTCGATTCTCTCCGCCAGTCGTTGTTTTTTTCAGGTGACAACACATCCGCCCGGCTCCGTATTGTTCCTCACAGAGATGTTTTTTTTTTTTGAAGTAACACTTCCTGTGAGCATGACAAATAAAGGAGTACATGGTTCAATGATGTCAAAGCCTTCATCAATGCAAGAGTGAGGAGGCGAGGGCGACAAGATGTGGCGGTGGGTGAAAAGAAGACGGTGGTGACAACCACGGAAGTTTGAGCAGAGACTAACAGTGCTGGAGGAAACATCTGCATATTTCTCGTCGTGTGATTAAGTTGAGTGAGTCTGAGTTTTGCCAAGGTTCAATCCGTGTTTGTCCAAATAATTTCCAGGCATAAAGGAATCAGACGAGCACCACAGCAAAAACCAATAGAAGGACAATTCACCAGTGGGTAGAAAAGAAGGGTCGTCATTTCTCCATTGTTCATCGTGATCTTTGTGGAAGAGGCCTTCCTCGGATGTGACGATTGTTTGCAAATAATTGTTTTTGTTGTGAATGTGATTTGTAAACCCTCCAAAGTCGTTTGGTGTTTGTGATCAATAAAATTGATGGTTTGAAAGATTGCTTTTGCTTGACCTAACGGAGAAAAAAGGAACACTAGTTTATTCAAATCATCAAACAAAGCAATCGCGTCGTTTCAGTCGGATGAATCGATCAATTTACACGCTGGCACTGTCGGGAAACAAGAAAAATGTGTTCAGATTTTAATGCAGAAAATATCAGCAACGTGGTTTTATGCTGCTTTTTTACTTGTTGCCCATTGCTTCTACATTTTTCGACTATTTCTTAAGTCTGAATAAAATTCAAGATTTCTATAATGTTTTTTTGTTTACTGTTTCTTCTCAGTCCGTTCATCCGCGGTTCATATCCTCCTAAATAGAAACACACGTTGCAATTGTTTATTTATGCCTCCTGTTTTTCTTGCAGGAATGAAAAGACTCGAGACTTTGACTGGTTTCGTCGTTGAAGACTGTGGGGGTGAAGTCTACTATGCATGGAGCGCCGCTCGTCGCAACGATGTGTTAGTACATTGTGAACCCGGGTATTGATTATTCAGAGAAGCTGAAACTATCATTTTTATTACAGCCAATGCCTTCTTGCAAAATGGATTGAGTTTGAAGTCGACGAAAACGGACTAACTTGCGAGCCAGCCGTCGTCATCGGCGATCGCTATGAATACAGCATCGATGGAAGACTCGCACAGGTAGTTTTTCGCCACATTCACAATCAGTAAACTCTGGATCTCAGATACTCGTCAATGTTCGACATGAAGGTTGTTTCCGTAACCGAATGGAAATGTTCAAGCACCCTGACCTGGGCTCAATCTCTGATCCGGATCATGTCGTCCGGAATATTCAAGAAAATGCCTCATACCAGGTGTGGATCGCCCCAAACAGGCAGGAAAAGGAGACGAGATCAAGATGGGTCATTTCGACGAGAAGCAGAGATCCTCAGCCAGTACGTTATTAGATTTCAGCGACACAGTGATAGTTTTTTTTTGCAGAACTCTCAGAGAAACTATGGATTCAGCGATGATGATTCTCGAAGAGACGAGAGACGCCCAAGAGCTACGGACTATGGATACGATCAGGAACCACCGACTAATCACCGCCCTCGTTCACCAAGTACCGTCGATCTTCGTCAAAGGTCCAATTCCTTTGAGAGATTGGAAAGATTGGGCGCAAGAAACAATGATGGCCGGCACCGCGAAACGTATGGGTACCACCCTGGACCACCAACTTCATGTGACAATCGCCGTCCCCGTTCGCCAGTCAACCAGCAGCCGACATTTGGAAATATGGGTCACTCTTCTCAAAATCGGAACCGTCAACATCGTCCTCCAAATTCTGATGGAATCGAAATGAAGGCGGACCCAACTACCGAAGAAGAATCGGAGGTAGAAAACAAAGGAACTAAGGAACTGGAAGCGCTTCGTTTGGTTAATGAAAATTTCATTATTTTCGCAAAACGATCTTTTTTCAGAAAGTGAGCGCGATGAAGGAGCTGGCCAAGAAGCTGACTCAAAACGAGGAGGTTGCCTTGGCTATGCAGTTAGCGAACCTCGAAGAGTTCGAGACGCTCATGTCGGTGGTTGGGAAGAAGTAACCAGGTTCAAATTTGCTCTTTATGTCACTGTTGCAACTCGATTTTCCTCATTTTTTTCCTAGTCGCCACTGAATATTCTGTGCTTTGATACAATCTGCTCTTTATTACTGAAACCTTTTTCATTGCATTCATGAAAGCCAGAAACTAACCTATGCCTATTTTCTAACCCATCCCCCTCCCTCCTCGAGCTCGCCTTCACAGGGCGGAGCTTGATTTCTTGTCAGTTGTTTCATCAACCTTTCACGTCTAACCCTAAGTTTCTAATCATTTTTCCGTTTTGCAATATTCATTCTGCTCGACATTGAACTATAAAATTTTGTTGGAATTTTCAATAACAAAAACTTGGGTAGTCAAGTATTCATAATTAGCAAAAAATGAGATTCAATCATGAGTGATAGTTAGTTATAAAAAATGGTCCACAGTGTCTGAGCAACTCCCTTTTCTGTCGTCAGCAATTCCATTGCCGATCTTATTATTCGAAATACCTTCTTAGACTTTCCAGCGGTTTGGTTGAGAGCATGGTTCGTGGATCGACGGACGATTGGTTGACGAGATCGAGCGATTCCCATTTCAAAGAACTCGGCGTGATCCATGCAAGTTCCATAGGCACAGATTTGTTCTGGCACGCAGTCGGATTTTTTATTGCACTTCATCGTACCGGTTGGCGTTACAACGCAGAAGAAGAATAGGAGCATCTGAAAAAAGCAGTTTGTGCATGAGATAAAGAGACTAGAAACTCACCAAAAGAACCTTCATCTCTACTGTCGATCAGACAAAAATGAGGGAGAGAGAGAGAGAGCCTTTTGTTTGTTGGCAAGGGCAAAAATTGAGCGGCGCGACTCCCAAGGTGATAAAACCAACGGCTCGCGATGGGGTCATCGTAAAATGCAAATTTGAGTCGGAAGGTTTTTATTGTTTGTTGAGAAAGAGGAGTGCCGAACGGTAATACAAAGAGCTGGTTTCATGTAATTGTGTGTGCAATAAAAAACATGAGCTGGTTTGAATCGGACCATGCGACAACAACAGTTTCAAACCATTTTTATTCATTGTATAAGAGGAAGGGTCACAGAGGCTGTAATGATTGGCCAGTTGGAAATAAAAGTTTTCATTTAGGCATTCCGATTGAGTAAATCAATTCAGAAATATGCGCGAAAAAACTTAAAGGGACTCATTCCCGGAACAATTTAATGTCGTGTAAAGACAAAACACACAGTCCTTTAACAGTTTATTTCAATCATCATCAGAAAGTGGTCACATTATAAGACACTTGTCTTGCTTTCCGTCCTTTCCATCCTTCTCTTTTTCTGATGACTTGGATGAAGAAGTTCCTCCGGCCTCTTGTTTCAGATCCTTTTTGGCAGCTTTCGATGTTAGCTCCTCCCAAACGCATACAAAGTTCAAGCCCTAAAATTAATCTTAATTGCGAACAGCTCAACCTAAAATCAAAGCTTACTTGACGAGGTTCGGGGGAAGATAAGTCACCAGTCACCAAATCCGCATGAATAGACATTGTCGAAACTCAAATGCGGGAAGAATGATGTGGCTTCAGCCTCGACCACACCGCTTTTATAATCATGAAGAGATAGAGAGAGAGAGTGGTAGAAACACACAGCAAAGGCGTGTTTTACGTGGCGCGGGAAAATCGAGAAAGGTGATGCTTTGCAGAGTCATGCATGCAACAACTACGAACGGACAGATGGTTTGTATTTACCTCGGCCAACCAATTAAAAACACCACACTAAAAGGCTGTCCGGAGCATGGATATAAACAATGACGGATTACAGGAATGAATCGTATCTGAAATGCGGGCGGTTTGAATGAAATGGCTCCAGCTTCAACCGTCTGTTGTACATCTGCCATAATCTATTGTTCAATAAATTATCAATTATCTTTATTTTTGATCAGAGAGATGATCCATAATGTTCAAAAGACTCCGAAGCATTGGTTTCAAGGACAACTGGGCTGTTAGACTTCCACGAGCGGTCTTGAAAAAAAACCCCCATCAGTTGGAATATACCAATTCAGAAAGATGCACGAAAAAAACTGGAAGGGACTCATTTCCGGAACAATTTTATGTCGTGTAAAGCCAAAACACACAGTTTTGTTAACAGTTTATTCCAATCATCATTAGAAAGTGGTTCACATAATTACACATTTGTTGTGCGTTCCTCCTTTTCCTTCCTTTCCTTGTTTTTCGGATGATTTGGATGAAGAAGTTCCTCCTGTCTCCTTTTTCACATCTTTTTTGGCAGTTTCCGATATTAATTCCATCCAAATGAATGGACTTGTATAGGTCTGAAATCAGTTCTGATTGCAAACGTCTCAGTTTGAAATCAAAAATTACAAAGTTCAGGTCAGTTTCGCGAAGTGGGGAACCACCCTCATCCACAGCCCACATTATTGAAACTCAAGTGCAAGAAGAATGATGTGGCTTCAGCCTCGATCACACCGCTTTTATAACCATGGAAAGAAAAAGAGAGAGAGAGAGAGAGAGTGGTAGAAACAAACTGCAAAGTCGTGTCTTACGTGGCGCGAGAGAATCGAGAGAGGTGATGCTTTGCAGAGTCATGCATGCAACGACTACAAACGGAAAAATGGCTTGGATCTTAATATAGTAACCTCAAATTCAAAATACGGGTTTACTTCGAATTGAGTAACGTGTCAAAGGAAAAGCAATTTTTTTTTTGACATTCCAAGTCCCAGTGCCGGAAAGGGCTCTATCTATCAAATATCATAATTGATTCCACCATGACGTTTATTTAAGAAACAAAACTCGTTGGCGATTAACTTATCAAGGTTGAACTAGATACAGTACCATGCAGTATGTAAAATACATATACAAATTGACAATTTTCAGTGCAAAATCGTTGAAAGTGATTGGCAGAATTTAGGAGTATTGTCTAGAAACGCTATTATAATAACTAGAATCGAGTGATTAGAAATACTTGTTTAGCTGCTCCACGTTGACGATTTTCAACGCTTTCGGTCTGAAAATTTTAAATTGATTATCATATTGCACGTAGCTGAAAACATATTAACAGTTTCAAGCAAATACAGTTCTTTTGAAGTTTTAGTTTTATTCAAACCGGCCTGATAACATAAAATGAGAAAGGAAACCAACTGCTCGTAAAACTGAAATACGTCTGCCCAGATTGTCAATGGAACATGAGAAAGTTAATATGAGATTCAGATTTGAGAGTAGTTGTAAAAACAATACAATTCTTCTTGATTCGAAACAAGTAACAAACAAACGAGATCTAAAATAGAGAGTGATAAAGAATATGAGCCACGTGTAAAATGACACTGTAGAGAAGAAAACATGAAGCCTGAAATGAAATGTTTCAGTTTTCATTTCTCTCATCTAGATCATCTCACCTTTTCAAGAATCGCAGTCCATGTCAGTTTTCGAATAGTCGTTTTGATCTGACTGGGCACCCACGCGTAGCTCGAATAATAGCATGATTGATGATACCTGTTCGAGCCTCCACCAAACTGTTGAAAAACGACAAAAGTTGCATGAGTCTTATTGGTGCATCATGTTGGTAGGTCACCCGTAAGTATTGATTCAACGCCGAGCGATAGAATCGTTGATGGTATTCGAGACTTTGCGATGCACTGGGAGACATTTCATCTGCTGAAAAATAGTAGTTCAATATATCCTCTTTTTCTCTGAGCACTCACCTTGATAACTCATTATTATCGTGGACAAGAGGAAAACCTCCTCTTCCTGTAATTTCATTTCATTCGCTAAACCAGCCAATTTGCATCGAATTTTCTTTTTGAACTCAGTACTAATCTCCGTTCTGTGTAACTCGATCACTTCCATTCCATCCGGAAAGCATATATAGTCTTGCTTGGCTCTTACGGCTCTCAGAGCGTCTGATAATAGAGCCATGAGGAATCCACAATGTACGAAGACGATTTTCTTGTCTTTGGGCTCCAAGTTGTTGATGAATGGGAAGTTGCAGACATAGTCAATCACAGTGATCCCAGACATGTACGCCCATTCCGTTTGATCCATTTCAACATCAATGGCTCTTCTTTGCAATGGAATCCGTCCAGAGTTTGCTAGCTCAGTCACCGATGGATCTCCAGGAAGATGGAAGTTTTTCAATTTGAATTCTCGATGAAAATCCATGACTTTCAAATTGTAAAGGAGAGCACACAGCTTATCATAATTTTTCGCAGTCATCGGGGTTTCCGTTGGCATGTAGACCATTCCACTCTCCACACACTTCTGGAAGCGACATTTACGACATCTGGGTCTTGGTTGGATGTGAGTACAATGAGCGTTCATGTCTCGATTGAATAATGCACGATGGAAGAACATTTTACATGGGCTGCAGGTGAGAACCTGAAAAATAGTTTTTCAGCAAAAAGTCGGCTGCTTTTCATATTTTTCCGGATTCAGTGAAGAAAATCAATGTTACACCATCAAAACTCACTCCATAATTGTATCCAAGCGACGTTGTCCGTCCGCATATCGTGCATTCTCGTTCAGCTAAATCCATTCTGCTCTTGACGTACAAACCAAATGCAGAAGACAAGCAAAGTGAGGGAAGTGAGGCGAGAGGGAGGGGAGGCAAATCTAAAGATAAGCTCTTATTATGCAGAGATCAAAACTCCACGTGCGTCTCGAAAGGTGGAAAAGAGGGGAGGAAAAGAGCAAATCAGAAGAAATCTGTGTAGGTCTCACTGATTCGGTGATCGTTAGGGAAGAAATATTCATGATGTGTCGGTTCAAAAATCTCACATTTTACTTTTCTTTTCAATCAATCACGTAAACAATAGAAGGCGACAATTGATTGAAGGGATAATAGGGTATATCAGAGGATTAGCATAATGTCCAAAGTGGACAGCTTGTGGACGTCAATGGGAGGAGTATAATGTCCTAAAATGGAGGTTTTGAGATCGAAAAAAAATGAAATCACAAACCACATAGACATATATTTCAGGAGGTCACCTTGTTCGCATAACACAATAAACGATATTGCAAAATCTGACTAGGGACTGGGGTGAAGAGGGTATGCCCACTTTCGTGGCAAATATACCTCCTTTGAAAGTTCTGAAAACTGACCGTCATGATTTTAAAAACATCAGGTGACTTTCAGGAGGCTAGGAACATCTGAAAGTTGTTTGCTGCTCAGTGTTTCCTGAACCTTGTAACTCATCTTCCAAAGATTTTTCTGAGAGTTCAAATTCAGACCTCTTTCGAATGGTGCCCATCACAAACTTCTCCACCACCATTCCCTAGTCAGTTGAAATATAAATAAGCTCAAAAATCAAAGTACATAGCCAAGAGAAGCCGAAACCCGTCATTTGTGCAGCCATCCATTCCTTTCATCGTGAGTCATCAGGAAGTCTGAAAATCTGATGCACTTTGTAATAAAACTACACACACTATTTTTCTGTCTTCGACGTCTTATAATCTCCTCCACATCTTGAAATCTAGACAAGAGCTGGAGGTCTTAGATGTTATATCTGGTCTTCAAGACTCTCTGGGTATAGAGCGTTTGATTGAAAAAAAGGAGCAGGTGTTTTTTGATGGAAAACTAACGTCAAACTACATATTTTCACATGTAATTTGATAATACCTTGAGAGCAACACCCAGAACTATCGCATTCTAGACCTTAGACGCATTTTAAGAGAGCGCGCAGACAAAAAACACCTACCGTATCCTAGTCCCGTATTACATCTGGTCGGAACAATCGTTTCACAACCACTTGATCATTATTCATTCCTCGAAGATGATAGTATTGACCAATCTCCATCTCGGTTTTCATCGCCACTTGAAGTAGACCTAGAACGTCTACATATCGGGCTGGACCATTGAGACCATGAGACAACAGGCAGAAGTTGAAAAGTGCCGATGCATGTAATTTCTTCTCCAGATCGAGACTGGCTTGGGCACTGTTCGACAGCCCTGGGAAAACTGAAAACATACAATAACATGGCTATCCATTCTCGTTGTCTTACCTGAAGCCGTTATCACAACCATCGAAAGCAACAAGACTTCTTCAATAGTGAGTTTGAGCTCATTGGCCTTTCCAGCCAACCGAGAGCGCAAGAACTCATCAAACTTGCGACTGACAAAACGATTATTCATTTCCACAATTTCCGTGCCATCTGGGAAGCAGATAAAATCATTCTTTCTGCTTATGGCTCTCATAGTATCTGCTAGAAGAGATAGGGGAATGAAACATTTTCGGAACACGATTTCTTGATCTTCAATGCCAAGACTTTGAATGCATGGAACTTTCTGAATGAAGTCAATCGTTGCCAAGCCCGAGATGAATCCCCATTCCATGGAATCCATAACGACTCCAGCCGGTCTCTTCTGGAAGTTGAGCCTTCCAGATTTAGCAACTTCCATAACAGTTGGGTCCCCGGGAATGTAGCAGTTCTCAAGTTTATAGACTCGATTTGCGTCGAATTGCTGCAGATTAAATATTAAAGCCGCCTGCATATCCTTGTATTGGCGGCTTTGAAGTCCTCTTGATGGAACGTAGAGCATTCCATTTTGGATACATTTTTGGAACCTGCATTCTTTGCAATGCGACTCGCAGGAGCCATTGAGAAGGCATTCGGTTATGGCTGTTACTTGAAAAAGAACACGGCGGAAGAACATTTTGCAAGCTTGGCAGCAGAATACCTGAATTAAGGATATCGATCTCGAATAGAAATTTCACTAACCCCATAGTGGACTCCTAGATTTAACTGACTTTTACATATTGGACATTCTCTGACCGCAACCTCCATTTCGAGCAGAAGTCACAAAAGCAGAGAAAAAAAGAGAATGATGTGAGCAGAAAAATGATCAGAAGTGTGCGGTTTCATGTAAACTAAAATCTCGGCAAGGAAGACATGCTAATAAGACTATGGTGCGCCGTGAGAAAAGAAAAGGACGCGAAATGAGTACATGTTTTGTTTTCTTCGATCTATGAACTGATATGTGAACAACAATGTTTTCGCGAGCTCCAGTGATTATTGAAGACGGAAATAAAGCAGACTAGAGACATGTGGCAACACGTTTTCAACCTTCGTTATGTTATTACAGCTGTGGGCTCATCGCTTTGTAAGTTTTCGAACCCAAAGAATCAGAGAAGATTCAACTTGACTAAAATGCGGGTTCCAGGATTCCATGCCAAGATTAATCAACTTGCAAAAATGTATAAAGCCGACATTGTTGGAGTGAGATTTTTAGGTTCTTGTCTTTTTTTCATTTGTACATTTTCCAATCTAAATGCCTCCGCCTGTTTTTTGATCTTCGTTTCTTCAAATTTCTCTATAAACTTCTCAATTTCCCATATCACGGCCGTATAATCAAATCAATTTGTTTTCAATTCTCCGTGAATTTTGTCAAGAACAAAAAACAATGATCTCCTCTCAACATAAACTCCATCAAGAAGAGAACCCGTTTCCAATGTGATAACGAGTGACTGATTGGCGCACCAACTGCCCACTTCGCATCGTTTGTCTGTGTTGGACAGCCTAGAGTTTACCCTTTGATCAGTTTACATTTGAGGTAAACTACACGTGTAGTTAGGAGGCGGTATGATGTGTTCGCGACAAAAAACAAGTGTATAAATAACGGAGAGAATTTTGGGAAGGGTAGCTCTAGAAAAATGCCTATAATTTTACCAGTGCTCTTGACCCTGGTCCTTCTGTTCATTGTTACATTCTGGAAAACTATACTATTGATTCGGAAGTTTAGAAAGTACGATGACAAGGTATTGTTATCAATTTCCCTGATAGTGAAAGCATCAAAACATTATAGATTCCCGGTCCCCCAAATCATCCAATATTTGGAACCACTGCTCTCTTCCAAGGAAAGACAGCGGCAGGTGTGTTTATCATTGAAACTGATAGCTATTGCCACCGTGCCGTCGATAGCTCAGTTGGTAGAGCGGAGGACTGTAGAGTCAGTGGGTATCCTTAGGTCGCTGGTTCGAATCCGGCTCGACGGATTTCTTTTTTTCTCCTTCATTTGGCGTCATTTAACATGATGAATCGTATTTCCCTCCCTTCGAAATGAGATAACCCCTACAATCTTTTCCAGAAATCACATCAAACGTTGTGCTCTTGACATCATCTGTGGAGCCGCTATGGGAACCAAAGTGAATGCTCAATACTACCATGAGCACCCATATGTAAAGGCAGTAGAAGGATTCAACAGTCTAGCTGTAAGTTCTGACCTCATATTAATTCAACTTTTCCAACCGTGCCTCCAACTTTCAGATCAAGCATGCTATGAATCCTCTGTACCAAGTCAATTTCATTTTTTGGGCACTGGGTTTGAAAAAACAAAAGGACGAGTATTTACACACAATGAAAACGTTCACTGGAGATGTGATCGCCGAGAGAAAAGCTGCCATTGAGTCCGGAGAAGTGGAGAAGGAAACATCCAAGCGGAAGATGAACTTTTTGGATATTCTATTGAACAGTGGGGAGACTAACATCTTGTCAGCAGAAGACATCCGTCAAGAAGTGGACACCTTCATGTTCGCTGGTCATGACACAACAACCACCTCTCTGTCCTGGATGTGTTGGAACATGGCACATAACCCCGAGATCCAGGAGAAGGTTTATGAAGAGTTGGTCAATGTCTTCGGAGAGGATCCTAATGAGGAGGTCACGTCAGATAAACTGAGCAAGCTTGAGTACACGGAAAGAGTTCTGAAAGAGTCGAAACGTCAGGTTACTCCAGTTCCAGCACTGCAAAGGAAGTTGATCAATGATATGGAGATTGGTAGGTATAGGCCCCAAAACTTTTCACTCGTTAACCTTTCAACCATTTTCGCAACCCATTCCTCAAACATTATCTCCGATAAGAATCTAAACCACCTTCACGGTTTCTAACCTTGATTGATGTTGGCGATCTATGATGTAGGATCTCTTACCTTCAGTAATGATGATACAATTTTCGTGACGTAGTTGATGACGTCCTTCACAGTGGTTGATTCTAACAAATTGAAAATCTAAAAACAGGAGGGTGCAATTCAGAGTTCCAAAACCGGCAGAGAGCCTTTTTTTCAGATGGATTCACGATTCCATCAGGAGCCAATGTTGCTATCGCCCCTCTAGCTCTTCACAAGAACCCAGCCGTGTATCCGGATCCCGACAAGTTCGACCCCGATCGCTTCCTACCTGACGAAATCGCAAAACGCAATGCCTACGACTACATTCCGTTCTCCGCCGGACTTCGCAACTGTATCGGACAGAAATTTGCTCAGATGAACGAAAAAGTCATGTTGATTTATATCATGAAAAATTTCCGACTGGAACCGACGGCAGGATTCAATGCAACTAAACCTATGTTTGAGGTGAGAAGGATTTAACAAACTTTTGAAACAAAAATATTTATTTTCAGCCAGTGGCAAGACCTTCACACGGAATTCCAGTCAAATTGATAAGAAGAATTTAAGATAAGTTATGAAAATGTAATAAGCATTAAACGTTATTTTCTTGTTCCATCAGTTGCAAGTCTTCTTGTTCAGCACTCTTTTTATTGGGCAATTTGGCTTCTTCCAACTTCACATTCTTCGTTTCTCTCTGTAAATGTAAAACATTTTTCTCTCAGAACAACCCATGTAGAACTAACCATATAAACACAAACGCAACCAATGCTAAGAGTCAACCATACAGCGAATGCCAAGTTTTCGACACAGTATTGGTTTTTGTTGGTTTTCCTCGACTTTGTCTTCATAACTATCACAAGCGACTGTCCCACCATGACGAAAAATCCCAGAATCGTGGCTCGTAGATTGGTCTCGACGTGTTCCATTGTGGAGAGAAACAGAAAGTCCACCAAAAAGCCGCATAACACTGAGCCAACCCAAAAATAGATTTCTAGATGGGAAAGCTGGAAAGTATACATTAAAAACGTGTTTTGATGAGATACCAACTTACATTAGTCAGTTTCCACCAGGTTGACATTCCTAAGAGAAACAGAACAATTGCAGCACCGGATACGATAAGGAAGACTCTTCTATTGAACTTTTCAAACTTCCAATCCACCATAAAGATTACACACCGTCCAATGACCGCAAGTAGTCCGAGCAATGCATAATACTCAAATGGAGAAACTTTCTTGAGTTCTGTGTGATGTGGTGTGAAGTTCTCTACAGCACTCAAAGCCGCTGACCAGAGGAAGGCAAAAAACACAGCTGGGAGATAATTTTTAGTGTTCAGTAGCGTTGATAGGATCGTAGTTTTGGCTGGAGCTGCTGGACGTTCTGTTGGTTCGTACGGGATTAGAGCAAGAGTGGTCATTCGTTTTTCCGATTTGATCAGTCGCTCTGTTTTTTTCTGGAAAAAATTGTGTTAAACTTTCCGAGAAACTTCTCCTGCCTTGTTGTGCAACCAAACTGCTGATTCTGGAAGAAAGATTGAGAGTACAAGCGCTGGAGTTAGACAGGCGGCGGAGACGTAATAGGTTGACTTCCAGTTTTGAGTGAGATAACAGATGGTGGCCAACAAATAGCACATCCACCCTTGGTTGAAGATTCCATTGATCACCATTCGTTGCTTAGAAGAAACAGATTCCATTATGTAGACGTTAACGACCACTAGGACTCCACCAGCCGACATTCCAAGGAGGAATCTGAAATTACAAAGTATTCTTTCTTAATGTTAATTTGACAATTCTTACCTCCAAATGAAGAAAGTCAAGCTAGATTTAGTCTGCGTGGTGATGATCAAGGAGAGAAATCCGAGAAGGAGAATCCCAGCCGACACCTTTTTTCTTCCGAACCCATCCCCCAACACCCCAAAGAGTAATGCTCCTATTGCGACTCCTTGAGGAAAGAGGGTTTTGAAGATGAGTATCTTTTCATTATTTTCATTGCATGACAGTGTCTTGGGAAATCTGAAAACCGATAACTAGAGTTGAAGTGAAACGTGATTGACTCACGCTGCAAGAGGACTTTTGAATATTTGATTGAGCATCGTCTCCGTAGTCACAAAATGGAAACCCGGACAGTGGTCGGTATGTTCGCGGGCGGCAACTTTTTCCAATTGGATGGGATATATAGGTGTGGAAAAAATTTCCACAACCCACTGTCCAACCAAAATGTTGGCGGAGAGCCAGTAAACACCAAGGAGTAGATGAAAGCTATTCAATTCGAACATAGTGGATCTACTGAAAATTGAATAACTGTTGTTCAGCCGGTGAAAAACAAGATAAAGATATAGAGATAAACATAAAACTTAAGTCAGGAAAAAAGTTTGAAACGAGAAAAAAAACCCCCAACCCTATCCCGACGGCCGCACATGTCGTCATCTATTACCATCTATCTCATCAAGAGATGCGCATTTTGCGTGAAATTTGCAACAAATTAGTTCAAAGAACTTCCTATGGTTTATTGATAAGGTTTCGCGTGGGTCTTCTCGCAAGTCTATCAGTCCGGAAGTTGTTAACATGAGACATGAAAAAAAGAGAAAAATTGTTATTCAAAGTTTATGAAGTGAGTGGAGCGTGAGAATGTGTTTTTGGTGCACCTAATAACAGCTATGGTTGAAAAAATATGGAAGAAGAAAAATCATTTAGAAATGTTGAGCATTGGGTGTTTCTCAGCCTCGATTTCTTCCGTTTCATCCACATGAACGTTATCCAAATTTACATTCTTCGATTCTTTCTGAAATTTTTTTCAAATTTCAAATGAATTTCAGACATATTGTTTACCAAGAACAAGAAAGAAATCAACACACTCAAAATCCCCAGCACAATGATAGTGAGATATACTGTGAGAGGCCACCAGGTGTTCAAGTATTTCAGCACTGGAGCCAACAAACTTCCGACTCTGGCAAACATTGAGCAGGATCCGGTGGCACTTGCTCTTGAAGAAGTCTCCATCAGTTCGATAGTACAGAGGTACACTGCATCCCAGGTGTACTCAATGAATGCGGTGCCAATCAAGTATACGACACGGGTTCCGTTGCCCTGGAATTTTTAGAAGAACCATATAACGTTTGATGAAACTATTCTTACTGTCAGTTGGACCGAATTTATCTCATTTTTTGTAACAGATATGAAAAAGTTAACAACTAACAAAATAATCATGACATCCTTATAGACGTTTCTTCAGTTGACAAGTTTTTGATATCTTCTACAAAAAGCAAGATAAACTTTGTCAAAGATGATAATGGTTCATCAAAAATACTTACATGATAATCGTGATAACAAAACACTGCCAGTACTGCAAAACAAGCTATCATCACTGTCTGCGATCCTTGATGTAAAGTTCTCCTCTTGAAGTTCTCGAAAGTAGAATCCACGAAAAGTAGTACGACTTTGGAAACCACGAGAAGAAGACCAAAGAGGGCTTGATTGACGTACAAGTTTCCTGCCAGACCAGTAGAGTTAAGGTCATTGGCGAACCCACATACGGCAACCAGGAACCACATGACCCAGAGAACCGAGAGCTTTTTGAAGAGTCCCTTGGTTTTGAGAGTTTCCGTTAGGGTCTTTGAGTGTACATGTTTCCGTTCAGAGGGTTGGTAGGGGACTCCGGCAACTTTGGCCATGAATTTTTCTGATTCTATCATTCGCGCTGTTTTCCCCTGAAATTTGAACTGAATTAAAGCAAGAAAGAAGGTTTATACCAACCTTGCTGTGCAACCAAATCGCGGATTCCGGAATCACAAAGATCATCATGAGAAGTGCTGGAAAAAGAGCCAGACCACCAACAAAAGCAGCTTGTCTCCACTCATAGGTGAAATAACAGACGGCAGTCACAAAGAAACGAGTCCATCCCCAATGGAAGAATCCTCGAATCACCATTCTTTGATTGGAAAGGATTGATTCATTGACCCAAGCACAGATGACAACGAGAACTCCGGCAATGGAGAGACCAGAGCAGAACCTGGAACATAGCACTATTCTTGATGAACCTTAGTTGGTAGTATTACCTTGTAGCAAATAAGAAATTCTGGTTTGGAGCATAACTTGCTCCTAGGGATGCAGAAATAGCTATGAGCAAGACCAAGATTCCAATCGGTTTTCGTCCAAAGTTATCCGATAAAACGCCGAAAAGAACAGTTCCGATTAAAACTCCACATGATTGAATAAAAGTGAAAAAGTAGACAAAGTATTCATCCGGTCCACATACCCATTTGAAACTGAAAAGAGAACCGGTTTATAAATTACTCCAGAAGTGCCAGCTCACTCTATTGTAGCAGAACCAAAAGCAGCATCAAACCTCAGCTCTTTTGGATCACAAGATCGAAATAGGGAACAATTCCTGGTATACTCTCCATTTCCACATTTGAATTTGGGAGAATAGGTGAAGAAAATGTCAAAGATGTATTGGCCAACAGCAAAGTTTGCGAGTTGCCACGTAATAAAGACGCAAATATGGAAACGGTTGATGTCAAGGAACATTTTGAGAAATAAAAACGATTGATGAACGAATCAAAGATAGGAAACTTGTTTTATCTGTCTTTAATGGTTATCATTGCTTTCTTTTTTAAATGAGAGATGGTTTTTTTTGAGATAGTACATTCGCCGAAATCAAAGAAACAATTATAATTGGAGTGAAGTGATTTTTCTGATCTCGTATTCGTTTCTTTTTGTGAGAAGTTACTTTTGAAAAATCGAGCCAAGATTGCTCTGAGTTCCTTTAAGGATCAACTGGAACCTCTTCCTTTTTATTGCTTGCTGCCTGCCCGTAATTCCCCACTCACTTAATCCTGTGCACTAATCCACTACAGTTGCAGGTGACCTAGATACTCTAGACCACTGTTACCCAACACATTCCCGTCCGGGTCTAATGGCAGATGTTTTGGACGCATTCCGTCTCGTTAGAGGCCGGCAAAATACACGGAGATGAGGAGAGATGGCCTCAGAAAAGACACACAGAAGAGAAGGACGGCTGGGTCCCCCGTGCGGCGGTGGACGAGAATACACAAGATGCTGCGCGTCCCTCTTCCATCAACCAAACTGAAGCAGTTCTCGTTTATGAAGCATATTCGTTATTTTTACTCAGATTTCAAATTTGATTTCCTAGTTTTTTAGTGAAATGATGAACTGGCACAAAACTCGTACAAAACTTCGTTTGGATTCGGTTGGAATGACGAAGGAATGTCGGTTCACGGAAATCGGCAAATTAGTAAGTTTTTCCATCAAATCCAGTGTAACCCGAACGTAATCCTGCTAAATACAATTTTGCAATAGGTTCACAGATTATGTCGTTTGAGACAAAATACGCTCATTTTGTTCATCGTGATGGTCAATACTAGCGAAATTCGGCTATTGATTTGAAAAGACTAATTTTACAGAACGTCCGGATACTCGCTACCTTGTCACCAAATGGATGATCCACTGAGATATCAGATGAAAAATAGTGGTTGAGTTGGATAATTACGATTTCCCGATAATGTGCGGATTCAACGTGCTCAACGTGTCCAAACGTGTTCAAAATGGATTCAAAACGGATTCAACGTGTGAATGGGGATTTTTACTCCAAGAGACGAAGATTCAGATGATCTCACGAAAAAGAATAGTCTGGACACCTGCGAACATTTCCCAAGAGTCACACTCGTTTTTGGAATCGCTTGGGGTGTGCCCACGTGAAGATTGATTTCGTCGACTCGCCGCTGCATTATTATGAACAGATGAAGAATACTTCTGGAACAAGCACGGCTTCAAACAATGTTCAGGAACTCAACCCGTGTCAAGAGATGATGATGGCCGAAAACAAGGAGATCATATTTTCCAACGAGGCAACCACTCGGGATACAACCGCGTGTCAGTAAGGAGGAAAGAGAGGAAAACGGACCCTCTCCATTGGACCACAGTCCGGGGAGAAAATCGATTGACGCGCATTGTTGAGGTCATCAAGTCCAATCTTCTCGGTAAAAAAAACCGTTTAATTGTGAGTTTTGCTCTTGGACTAAATCATAGAAGCAGTGAACATTTTACAGATGACATTAACAACGTCGGAAGCAGGAGATGATGAGGATTTTGCTCATTTCTTGTGACCAAAATATCAAATGAAGCAGGCTCATTTCTGGCTCTCACATGAGAATGCGAAGATTCAAAAGATTTCATGCACGGAGAGAGTTGGAAGACCTGGAACGTTTCCCGAAAATCGCTTCGCTGGGATGGCTAATTTTGTGAGGATATCCATGGCTTCGAAATCTTGCCAAGATACCAACTGAAGGGATACATTTTTGAGGCTAGATGTCGTATCACCGAAGAAATGGATCCTGTGGGCGAGAAAAAAGAATTATGAACGTCTCAAAACCCTTCGATGGAGTTATGGACGCTTCCGTTTCCTCTAAGAAAAAAAATGAATGCCGCGAATGTTCTGCACACAGTAAGTTCCCTCCTTCTCAAAAGCGGTTGATTCAAACTTGCTGATGACTCCGAAAGAGAATCTCAGTTTCAGTTTAGCTAGTTGGATATCCAAACTTCTAGTGACAAGATGGACACTGTTCTTTTCTTCAGTCGATTTTTTCGTCTTTTTACGAGATCCACATCCAAAGCTTTTTCAACGTTCTCTGATCTTTTTATGATCAGTTTATGAACGAGAATCGCTTCATCCCAACTGAACTGCAAACACCTTATCTATCCTTCTTCCAAATCGACACGAAGAAACAATAAATATGCAAATTTCAGATGTATAAAACAGGAGGCACCGCACGAGAAAAACATTCTTCTCCGTTCCTCTGGCTGGAAACCCTCCAATGTCTTCCTCGTCCTCTCGCTCTCGAATCCCGGTGCTCGTACGCCGCAACGGATTCCGCAGAGTCTCCCCGAGTCCGTCTCAGCTCGGAAGGAGAAATGCTCTCCGCGGAGTGGCTGAGCGGATTCGGGTAGCCGAACTCTGCAGAGCGATTGAAGCCCGCTCGGACGGATACGTGCCGAGACCTTCGGTGATCTCGGGATCAAGAAGAGCTGTCACCGCTCCAGATCCCGATGCCGTTACCAACGCTTCCATGGTCACGGACACCGCCTTGATTACCCCGGAACCCACCAACACCTCCGTCGACGCTGTCGCTCCTGAGAAGGTTATGGGACCCCTCTTCGTCCCCATTCCTGCTGAGCCGTCTGTCGAGCGTCCGTCGGAGAGGGACATATTTGAAGGAGTGCCGAACTTTCAGCACATTCGCTTCCAGCACACCAAGCCAGAAGAACGTCGTATTCATGGAAGTGGACGACGCGGACCGGTGCAAAACACCGTCTTCGTCGACATGGATCCGGAAAAGAGGAACATTTCCGTGAACGCTGTGAGTTTCTAGTTATTCTCGTTGGGAAATACTTTGATAATTCAGGGTTCCGGACACGTCTTCTTGTCCGTCAACAACCGCGGCTCGAGTCACGACTACATTCTGAAGAAGTCGTCGTACCAGGTTAGTCAGATTGGGTCAAGCTTCACTTGAAAGCATCGTGACACCTAAACTATTCGTTTTTCAGGCGACCAACTGTCACCACTGTGGACGTTGCAGCGGATGCGGAAAACCGAAGACTCGCCGTCCACGCTCGTCGTTTGGATGGCTGTCATGCTTCTTCAGAAAGCAGAAGAAGACCGACATGATGCACAAGAACGACTGTGTCCAAGTAAGTAAACTTTTATTATCGTCAAGGGCGTTTCGAAATATGTGATTTTTCAGCTCCTAAAGGCGTCTCGTCACTAGACTGGATCTGGCTGCTTCCGCGACATCACGTCAACATTTTCGAACGATTTCGGTATTTTTTAGTAACCTTCAAATTACTCAATAAAGTTTCATGAGCCGACTAAGTGCTTCACAAGAATCAATGCACTGAGAAAGTGCTTTTTGACTTGTTGTTTTGATTTTTTTGGGTTTCGGAACATTCTCAGTTGCAAAAAAAGCAATCAGCACCTTTCGGCATATAAGATGTTGTTCACCTTGTTTTTCTCCAGAAAATTGAAATCAAACTTCACGAGAACTTATTGCTTCCCAGCAATCTGCAATATGCCGGTCTGATTGCCAAATGCCAAATCAAGTGTGCAACATTAAGCCGTGCACTTTGCGATATCTAGGTGATGCTCAGTTCAGTGCAACCAAAATACTTTTGGTGAGAACAAAAAGAGACTCAAAAGTTCATCTCAATTGGGGTCGATGGCAAATGTGGAGAGAAATTTCGAGGGAGGAAATGTAGGAAATCACAGATAGAGAAGAGAAGGAAACAAGTGAAAAATAATATGAACGGGAGGAGAAAGGGGAAATGTTAGTGCAACCAGGAGGAAATTGGATGAAAGTAAATGAAAGAAAAGGGTAGAAAATAGAGATCTGATCATATGTAAAGAAGGATATAGGATCAAGGTACACGAAAAGTTCAATGAAAGAAAAAAGGGGAACCTTTCAGAAAATGAAAAATGAGAAATAGTAATTTGGGAGAAAGTGAGGAAAAATGTGGTGAGAGAGAAGGTTTCGAGGTAAAGGTTTCAGAAAATTCTGAACAGGGTGATACCCTCCAAATCTGTTTTGATGCACGGTGACGCCGGTACATATCCTCGAACTGCGTAGAAGACCTCGACCTGAATTTCAGAGTTTCTATTTTTGACCAAACAAGATTTTAGTGACAGCTGGAAAGCACTTCCAAGAATTGTTACTTCTGCCTCACCTTCTCAACAGCGACCATCACGTCTTTGATCATCTTGACAGCATTGTGGTATTCTCCGTAGTCTGAAATTCATACATCATTAAATACAACTGCAAATTCTGAAGCTCACCCTCGCGACTTCTGATCACTTTCACCAACTCTCCAAGTTGCTCGATTGTACTCGACTGATGGAAGACGTTATTGTGGTAGAATGCTCGGGCGATGTTGCCTGAAATTTTGACATGTTTTAAAGATGGTATCAATCACTTACTTAGTGTAAGTGAGCCGAGAAGATACTGAGATAGGCTCTCCTCAAAGTCGTTGTTCTTCTTTGGAAGAAACGCTCGAGCGTACTCGCAGGTGGTCTGCTGATTTCGAAACAGTGACTGTTGTCGGAAGTGTGAGTGGCCTTCAGCGATGCATTCTACGTTGTTTGGAGAGGTTTGGTTGACGTTCATTCTGAAGTTATTTTCTGAAATAGGGGAAATTAGATTGCATTATGTATAAGTGAGCAAAACAAATAAGTTCCATAGGTTTTTGGTTAGCAAATGTACTCTGATATAGTATGATTCTTCAAATAGGCGAAAAACACGCCACAAGATGTTTAGACACATACGGATGTAAATTTACAAAGATATACAACTTTTAATGAGAGCGGTTTTATGGTCAACACCGCCGGCTGAATAGATGAGCATGGAATAAAAGTGCGAGCGGTATTCCTGTGTGGGCGGAGCTTATGTTTCCGGGAGAATGCGAATGTCTGCATAGAATGTTTTTTTAGGTGCACTTTTTCGTCGAAAGGAACATTCAACTGCAAAACATGTCTCGCAGGTTTTTATATTTAACCTTGGATAGCGAAACCCACACATTTTCGTGTTTCGGGCTCTTGCAACTTCATGAATTCAAAACTCGGCAGGTGAAAACAACAGCATTCCTCGGGGAGTGAGAGAGCCTCGTTTTCAGTCAACAATGACACTGCCAGGAGCGGATCCTTATTAGCGGTGTTTTTAAACTTCTCTAGAAAGGGGTTTTTCGTTGACAAATAACAGTGAAGATTTTCATATACCTGACCAAGAATAATGAAAACCAGGAATGACAAGGAAAACAACCGTTTTAACAATTTAAAAAAAAACAGTTAACATCAGAAATCAAGAAAAATAATTGGGAACAGGTATGGGATTTCAGAAACAGACAACAGAGTGAATTTGCATTGACGGGATGTGTAGCCAAACAAATGGGACGCTCGAGGGAAGTAGTTATTCGAGATCAGAGCCTGTTGGAGGAGAGGAGTTTGTTTTTTTCTTGGAATCGTCCTTCGTCTTGTTTCGTCTTTTTTTGTTGTGTGGTTTCTTGAACTCAACCGGCTGCAAGATTTGCTGTTGGTGATGGAACGTCAACTGTAAGTTGAAAGTTTAAGTCATTTTTCGTGAGTTGTTATACGTACCAGATCCACTTTGGTCTCGATATCATTCGTGATTTCCTTCACGTTGTACTTCCAGTCTTGCTCTGCAATAATGATCATATCAGGATAACATCCGGGCAAAGATACAGAAGAGAGGAGATATTTTCGAATGGAAATTTACTCGAGAATTTAAGAATCGAGAAAATCGAGAGTCGAGAATTCGAGAAACGAGAACTCGAGAATTGAGAACTCGAGAATTTGAATCTATTGATTTTGCCTTGATCCAGGTAATGGGAGCAACCGATCAATATCCTGGTCAGCAAAACTTACGTGTCTCTCGCTCCTTCATGATGCGGCAAAGCTTTCCGATTTGCTCGTAAGTGTTCCCTCCGTGGAACAGATTGTTGTGGTGGATCAATGCGGCCATGAAGTCTGCAAAAGGCTGTATTGATTGCCAGCAAAAACACTTTCAACCTTTACCTGGCTCAATCGTCCCGATCATGTAGCACCCGAGGTCAGTGCCTCTCAAACTTGGACGCAACACAAGCCCCATGTGGCAATGATGCTCCTTGTGTCCTAGACAGAATTGTATAGTCATTCTGAAATGTAATAAGTTGAAGTTCAACAAGACCTCCGGGCAAAAAAAAAGAAGACACAACTGGAGAAAGGAACATTTTGAATGTGCCCAGGTCATAAAACGTGAGGGAGGGGCGACGAAAGGACCAAAAAAGCGGTGACGAGTAAAGGAAGCGCCGATGAATCAAAGAGAGGTGATAGGGTGATTGCTCATAATGAAAGACACATTCAAATCGGCCGCCGCACTCGTCATAAAAAGTTGGAGAGACAGACGACGAGAGAGAAAATTCAAATTCCTAGAGAGGAGGTACGATTTGAACGCGTGAAATGTGAAGCCTCTCTCACTAGGCTCGATCAGATAAAAAAGGTCAAGAGCCGCAGACACTCTTTACAGGCTGGAAGATGTTATCTGTTATGCACAGAAATCGAAAGCAAGATTGAAAGTTTGAATATATCTCGTAAACAGGTCGATAGACAAAAAGACGAAGGAGAATGCCCAGAAAGAGCAGACAAATAATGAAATGAAAGTTCAAACAGTAATGAGTGTTCTCTTATTGCCCACCTTCTCCCCGTGACTTTTTTCGAATTGTGATTTACTTGTAGAGAATCCAACATGACGTATACAAAATGAAAAGATTCTTTGGTGCAAAATAGTCAAAAGTGGCAATTTTCGAAGGCTCGAAAAATTGACCCCAGCATTACGATTTTTTCTGGATCTTCATTTCACTTGACCACTGTTTTGAAAATTTGATGACAAGTCAGATAGGTTGCCATGAAAAGGGGTACAGTAGCGTTCGAAATTTCCTAGACTCAAGGTTGCGTTAGTGAACGTTTTTGAAAACAAAAACTCGGAAATGTTTTTAGGTATTGGCGAGAAAATAGGCAACACGAGAATACTCATGTTCAGTACCGTTTGAACACTCATTTTACTTTTTCTTTGCTCTTTCTGGGTATTCAATAGATAATGAACAATTTTGAAATGCTGAGCTCATGATTATATGAACACGATCCCGAAATGCGGTTCACGACGAACGTGAAGTATACTCTCAATTTGGGATCACCATCTCTCCTCTGATGGACCGACGTATCCGTCTATTCCTTTTTATGTGCTCATTTCGTTATCGGTCTGTTTGAGTGTGCCAGCCAGATTTGATATTTGTATTCCAATTTGTCTTTGTTTCTGCTGAAGTTTTTGACCTTGATGTAAGACTCCCAATCACAACAACTGGCCCCCAGCAGCAGCAAAGACCTCCCCCCCCCTCTTTTTTTTTTTTTT